>CAWUFW010016065.1:0-328548 GCA_963921515.1 Calotriton arnoldi
GGTTAATATTACTTTTCAGGACCAGTACTGGGCTGAAAGATACAGCACTGAGGTCTCTCCTTATAACAGGTGAGTAAATCGGAATTCGTATTTCGGCTGATTTTACAGGAATATTTGTATGTTTCAAAAATCAACACTTAGAAACTTTTTCAGCAAAAAGCAGGCAATGATATCCTATGGAAGGAAATTCAAGTTACCGGTAAGTACGGTTAAAATTACTTTTGAGGATCAGTACTGGGCTGAAAGATGCAGCACTGAGGTCTCTCCTGATAACAGGTGAGTAAATCGGAATTCGTATTTCGGCTGATTTTAGAGGAATATTTTAAAGTTCCAAAACTCCACACTTAGAAGAATTTCCAAGTGAAACCAGTCAATGTTAGCCTATGAAGGAAATTCAAGTTACCGGTAAGTACGGTTAAAATTACTTTTCAGGACCAGTACTGGGCTGAAAGATGCAGCACTGAGGTCTCTCCTGATAACAGGTGAGTAAATCGGAATTCGTATTTCGGCTGATTTTAGAGGAATATTTTAAAGTTCCAAAACTCCACACTTAGAAGAATTTCCAAGTGAAACCAGTCAATGTTAGCCTATGGAAGGAAATTCAAGTTACTGGTAAGTATGGTTAGAATTACTTTTCAGGACCAGTACTGGGCTGAAAGATACAGCACTGAGGTCTCTCCTGATAACAGGTGAGTAAATCGGAATTCGTATTTCGGCTGATTTTAGAGGAATATTTGCACAATGGTGAAGGGAGGGGCGGGGCCTGAGGTGACATCTGTGCAAACGCGCCCCGTGGCGCGTTTTTAAGTTGGGGGATTAAGTCCCCTTGAATCCTGAGGGTCCCTAGGGGCCAACTAGCCCACCAGGAACCTCCAATATGCGCCAGGGGCTGCGTTGCAGAGACGTGTAGAGAGGCTACACCCCTTTTACACCTCTCTGCAACGCAGCTCTGTGGCGCTTTCTGGATGTACCTGTTGGGCTAGTTGGCCCCAGAGACCCTCAGGATTGAAGGAGATTTAATTCCCCATCTTAAAACGCGCCACGGGGCCTGTTTGCACACATGTCACCTGAAGCCCCGCCCCCTCCTTCACCACTGTGCAAACGCGCCCCGTGGCGCGTTTTAAGTTGGGGGATTAAGTCCCCTTGAATCCTGAGGGTCCCGGAGTCCAACTAGCCCACCATATACCTCCAAAGCGCCACAGAGCTGCGTTGCAGAGAGGTGTAAAAAGGGTGTGGCCTCTCTACACGTCTCTGCAACGCAGCCCCTGGCGCATATTGGAGGTTCCTGGTGGGCTAGTTGGCCCCAGGGACCCCCAGTATTCAAGGGGAATTCGTTCCCCTCTGCAAACGCGCCAGGGGCGCGTTGCAGAGTGGTGAAGAAAGGGGCGGGGCCTGCGGGCCCGATCGTTTAAAAAAACAAAAAAAAATTGTCCCCTGAAGGGGGCTGTGTGGCCCCCTTCCTTTTTCCTGTTTTTATGCCCTGGGGACCCCATCCCCAGGGCCTTACCCCTTTTTTTAATTTTTAATTAAAAAAACGGGAAGGAGGCCGCGTGGCCCCCTTCCCTGGGCCTGTATTGGCCCCGGGGACCCCATCCCCGGGGCATGGCCTTTTATTTTTATTCTTTGGAGGGGGCTGCGTGGCCCCTCCTCTGGCCATTTAAGGCCCCGGGGACCCCATCCCCCCCATCCCCCCAAAGCAGTTTGCCGCGAGGCTCCCGTCCTGCCATAGCAAACTACAGTGCCCCGGGGGTAGGCACCCCGGGACACTGCAGGAGCCGGCCCTGGGGGTGGCGGTCCCCAGGGCCATCAAGGGCTCCAGGAGGGGCCGCGCGGCCCCTCCCTACATCAGCACAGCCCCGGGGAGGTGGTGGTCCCGGGGCTTCGGGGTCCAAAACGGACCCCCATTTTGATTTGTTAGTGCCCCGGGAGGTGGCGGTCCCGGGCGTGTGGGGGCTGGAGCCCCCCACACAGGTTGTTAAATTAATTTAAAAAGCCCCGGGAGGTGGTGGTCCCCGGGGCTGCGGAGGGCTCAGAGCCCTCCCGCACCATTTTTAAAAAGCCCCGGGGGTGGCGGTCCCCGGGGCTTGGGAGGCCCCACACATTAAATTATCCCCCCACCATGCCCCCGGGACTTGGGCCACCCGGGGCCAATTAGCTATCGAGCGCGGAGACCGCGCTCGATTTTCTCCGGCAGGATTCGCGCACCCTGAGCGCATCCTGCCGATTTAAAAAAAAAAATGCTTTTGCCCAGGGGTCCTTGTGGGACCCCTGAGCAGGCCTAGGGGTTAGGGTGTTTCTACCCTGCCCCCTTTGTGCGTTTTACGCACTTGTTTCTTTTTTTTTCTCGGCGGGATCCGCGCACCCTAAGCGCATCCCGCCGATTTAAAAAAAAAAATCTTTTCTGCCCAGGGGGTCCTTGTGGGACCCCCTGAGCAGACTCTAGGGGTCAGGGTGTTTCTACCCTGCCCCTTTTTGCGCTTTGCGCACTTGTTTCTGTCCCTCGGTTCTACCGAGGGACAAAATGGCTGCCAACACTTCTTGATTTGGAGTGTTGACAGCCAATTAGCATGCAGCTTGTGATCGGGAGGGTACGCGGATCCGACGCGCCCATAGATATATATGTGATTTTAATTGTGAATTTCTCAGGAACTACTGAACGGATTTACACCATTTTAGCAAAAGGCACCAGTCTGAACCAAGGGCTACCTCTTTGCCAAATTTGGGGTAATTCCGTTCAGCAGTTCGAGCTGTAGCTGCGACTAAAGGTTCCTATGGAAAAATGAATGGGGAAAATGCGTTTTGGGACCCCCTTTTTCTCGGCCCCCGCTTGACGTATCACCCTGAGACTTTCAGGGTAGGAGCGGACCGGAGTGCCCCAACAAGTTGGAAGCTTTCGCGAAGATTCGTCAACCGGCGCCAACGTTATTGCAAATAGAATGTCGCGGATTTCCTATGGATAATAGGTCCTAACTATAACTATCTACTGGCGACCGCCAGTAGATAATATATATATATATATATATATATATATATATATATATATATATATATACACAAATTTAAATTTCCTTTAATATTGCCAAAATTAATTAACGGATTTACACCAATTCAGAAAAAGGTTGCTTTCTGGACCAACAGCCACCTTTCTGCCAAACTTAATGTGATTCCGTTCAGCGGTTCGGGCTGTAGTTGTGTCTAAAATTCCTATGGGAATTAACATGGTAGACACACGTTTTTTGACCCCGCCCCCATTTTCTCAGCCCCTGCTTGATGGATCGCCCCCAAACCTTCCATGCACAACAAGAATCACAGGAGCACTTTTTTGGGAAAATTCGTGAAGATTCGTTAACCGGCGTCAAAGATATAGGCAAGTCAAAAAATGCTTTTCCTATGGAAGCATGGCCCTAACTATAACTACCTACTGGTGACCGCCAGTGGGTAATATATATACATTCACTGAAAAAAACAAAGCTTACTGAGACATTATAGTTAGACTCAGATTTCACTCGTACAAAACCAGGGAGATGTAGCCGTTGCACTGCTTATGACCTCACACATTACATCACTCATGACATGGTCAGTGACATCACTCATGACATCTCAAATGACATCACTCATGACATCACTGATTACATCATTCAGTGACTGTGAGTATTTTAAAAAGTTTATGAGTGTTAAATATATATCTACCAGGGTGTAGTTTTGAATCAGTGGGTGTATGAGTGCCTGTATGGATGATTCAGTGCGTGTGTAACTGACTGTATAAATGAGTAATTACGTGTCTCAGTGAATGTATGGGTGAGTGACTGGTTGTGTGAATGTCTGTATCAGTGTGTTAATTGGTGTCTAAGTGGCTGTATGGGTGTGTGAGTGGTTGTCTGAGTACCTGTATGGGTGTCTGAGTGTCTGTGTAGGCAGGTGAGGCAGTGTGTGACTGCCTGTATGGATGAGTGAGTGGGTGAGTCAGTGGCTGTATGGGTTAGTGAGTGCATGCGTGAGGGCTGTATGGGTGACTGAGTGTGTATGGCTGTGTCGGTGAGTGAGTGGATGTGTCAGTGGTATATAGGTGAGTAACTGCATATTTGAAAGGCAGTATAAGTGAGTGTTGGAATATATGAGTGACTTTATAGGTGAGTGAGTGAGTGATTGTGAGAGTGGCTGTATGGGTGAGTTTCATCACTGATGACATCATCCACAGAACCACTCATTCACTGACTCACACTCCCATACAACCTCTCATACGACCACTCACAGACCCACACAACCACTCACATATCTATTCACAGACCCATCAAATACTTACACAACCACTCACTTATCCATAAAGCCACTCACACACCTACTCACTCACTCATAGAGCCTGATCATACGACCAGTCACTCACCCATAAATACATTCACACAGCCACACACTCACCCATACAGCTACTGACACATCCAGTTATTAACCTATACAGCGACTCACACACCCACTCACCCACCCATACAGTCTCTCAACAGAGCCACTCACACATACAACCACTCGCACACTCACTTACACACCCACACAACCACTTAAATAGCCATTCAGACATCCATGCAACCACTCAGAGCCACTGAGTCACTTTTACATACAGCCACTCACACACCAACACACTTAACCAAACACTCAGTCAAACAGCCAATCACTCACCCATACAGCCACTTACACACCCACCCACCTATAAAGTCACTCACCCACCCTTACAGCCACTGACACACCCACTCACTCACCAATACAGCCACTTACACAGCCACTAAGTCACCCACACAGCTACTCAGACACCCACCTATACACCCATACAGCCACTCACACACCTGTACAGTCACTCAGACACCCACTGCACACAGATACGCACAGTCACACAGCGACTCACATAAACTCTGTTAAAAAAGGCATCACTCATTAGTAGTACACAAAGTATACTAATTTAACTTTTGTGGTACCTTAGTATATACGTTTAACACACAAAAACTTTTAGAAAACTATAAAGCCCTTGTAACCTTTGGTTTATGCATAGAATATAGCTAAATATATATATAGTTTTATATATTTTCAATTGCACAATTATTTGTTTAGATTTAAATCCCTGATCAAGACGGATTTATCTGATATGATTCCGCATCTTTACTAAAATTGCGCTCCACTACCGCTACCATCTGATTTGACCCTTTAACAATAAGTTAGTAATATTTTCTGAAGAAATGTAGGCTAAAGAGCCACTTTCAATTAATCAATAATTATTGCTACCTTCTCTAAGCTGCTGGGCTCATTCTTTGAACACAAATATATATTAATAAAAAAATATCACTGTACATATGGGACGTATATACTTGACTGGGGTGCAGTATAAGTCCCATTATTCCTTCATTATGCCGATCTTATATTACCTTATATAATTATATACTGCTTATATTGGACTTTGGTTTCCTGTCAAATTAGTGTGTTTGTAACATTGTTCTTGAAAACCAAATAATAATCTCAGGAACAGGAAGTAATGAATTGATAAACTCTTTTTTCTTATCTGTACTGCTTATCTTGTTAATTGTAGTCCTTGACAAAAGCCAGAGTATCCTACCACTCTCATCTGGCATTCCTAATTTAAACCTATGCTTCATTTCAACTTTGATTGCTGACTCTCACAGGAAATTCAAATATGCCATTAAAATGCAGAGAGACTGTGACTTTTTTGTCACTGTCTTGTGATTTTCAGTGGTTCTCTTGTTCTTCCCTTCTTGCTCCCTTTCTTTTTTGTACTATTATTCTAGCCTTCTTTCAGTTTCAGTTGGTGCATTCTATGTTTTTCACTCTTCCATGTTCCATTTCTACTTTTTTTCTATTTCAGTGGTGAATCTTATGTTTAGGTCTTTGCTACAAATAGCTGTGCCATTCACTTTTTGCATGAGCACTTATGTAAACACGAATGTTTGGGTTACACCAGCATTCAATGCAATCATGCTGATATAACTACTGCTGTTTATATACTGTTTTAATACAGACCACATGTCTCATACAAATCTTTGTCGCCTCCCTTTCTTTCCTTGCAATTGTAATTCATGTTTTACACTTTATGAAATTGCCTACTAAAAAATTACCTGTTGAGACATTGTTGATTGCTATATTTGATCTACCCAGGTCTCAACTGGCTCTATGGGTTATCTCCTGTGGTTTTCTCAATTTTTTGGGTAGACATGAGCAACTGCACAAATGATCCCTAGCTAGACTTGGAATTTTCTCTACTTTTAAGAAAAGTATAGCTTTCAGGGTTCACCCATGGGTTTCGCACCTGTGTCCATCACAAACTGCAACTAGGATGAACCACAAAAATGATGAAAAATGGACTACCACTTTGGAAAATGCAAAAATAGTAGTAGAAAAGTATTTTTCAACAAGTCAGGTTGTTCGAGAAATCAGGGAATATTGTGATCTTAGCAAAGCAAACCTTTTGTTGATATCTACTTTAGAAAAAAGACTCCTCATTGCACAGCACATTTCTCCATTTTGCAAAAAATCCAACATTTTGCTATTTATTTGGCTATTTTCTCAGCTCCCTCCAAGGGAATCCACAAAGCCTGGGTACCTTTGAAATTCCCAACATGTTTGAAAATAGGACATAAATTTTACTTGATAAATTCTGAAGAAAATACATTTGAAGGCTTTAGCGTGAATTGCCCCAAACATCAAGCTCAGCACTGGGGAAGGAAAAGGCTCAGTAGCTAAGGGGTTACATAACAGGAAGTGTGTTCTAGTAAAGCATATAGGGGCCGATTCCGATCTCGGCCGGTAGGGCACCGAATCGGATTCGGCTTTACCGGATCCGATTCGGAGGCCTTGTTTCCGACCGATTCGTACATGCGTCCGGGCGAGCAAGTACGATGCGAGCGTACGCGAAATCGCCGACCGACTCGTTCGCGGGTCCGAACCGCTCCGACCGACTCGTACGGACACGACTCGCACCACGCAATGGTGAGGTTACCCGACCGAGCAAGTACGATGCGCGCCTCGAACAGTCCGACCGACTCGCGCCGTCCGGCTCCAAAGAGCAGTCGGAGCCAGACTTACGGGGGTCCGTGTCGGACCCCCTGCACGCGTAGCCGCGTGAGTCGCACACAGGGGGGACCCATGGGTCCCCCCTACACATGCATGTACGGCGCGAGTCGCACCGACGCGTACCAGTTGTAGGGGGCGCCCTTGTTCGTGACGTACCCATTGAGTCAATGGGAGCCCGTGTACACGTTGTCCGACCGGCTCCCATTGACTTCAATGGGAGTCCGACCGAATCGAGTCCGATAGCATACGACAGCATCGTACTCATTCGGTCGGGCTGCTAGAGTCCGGTTCGGTCGGAAATCTCTCCGGGTCCGGCTCGGTCGGGGAGATTTCCGGCCTGAATCGGAATCGGCCCCTAAGTGTTTATATATTGCTGTTGAGATAAATATGTTTAATTTACATCCTTCTTCAGAGGACACATGCAGGGTGTCTGTTGCATTCTTCACTGCAGCTCATTACATTGAAAATTAGAGCTGCAATGACTTTCCTTTTAGATGCCAATTACATTTCTCTTGATTTTGGACCTCCGATCGGGCTGCGGAAAGGAAGATGCACTCTAAAAGGAACAATAATTGACAGATCTGAAGGGGCAAGGATGGGCTTCCTTCATCAGCAGTGTGTGTTTTAAAGCCAGCCTCATCAGAATTTTCTTGCTGTGATCAGAAATAGCATTGAAAGGCAAAACAGCAACTTCTACTTCTGACAGTGAAACACAGGTGACGAAATTACATCTCTGCTCAAAAACTGAGACGAAAACTTGGGCCTGAAGGACAAAAACAGTTGTCAGTTGCAAATCCTGTGATTCCCAAAATCACAGAGATTGGGATCGCAAAAGGTCTTTTTTTTAGTTTACTAGTCCGCTTTGCAATTCGGTAAGAGGTTACCAAATCACAAAATGGGTTTAGAAAGGCATGACTAATTGCAGCGTGTTTAGGGAGTACCTGCTAAATAGCAATTTGTTATTGTTTGCCGCAATACCTTGTGTCCGAAGTTCATTCGCAAAATATTGAAAAATTACAGAGTTCCAACATATTCGCAAAGGGAAGGGGTCCCTATAGTACCTCTTCCCCTTTATGAATGTTAAAAAAAAAACTTTTCTTTTTAAATGCAGCCTCATATTTTTTAAAGAAATCGTAATGCATTTGAAAAAGTAGTTAGTAGTGAGTCGCAATTTGCATCCTACCTCATGAACAAGGTAGGTTGGATTGTGACCCACTAACGATCCGGAATTTTGTCACCCAACCTATTAGTACATAGGTAAGTACACAAAATTCTTTTCCATTTGCAAAAAATCGGTACTCAATTTGCATTCACTCATTGCAAATGGAAATTTGGAACATCAGGACCCTTCTTTGTAGTGCCATCTACAGTACTCAGAGGAATCATTTCCCAATACTGCCAAGCCTGGTTGTTTGGCAATAATTATCCACATGACTTCCCAGAGAAAGATGGAATCAGTATTTACCTAATTTGTAATGTGTCCCCATTTCTTCACTATCCACTTCATTGTTCAGATTATTAACTACAAATATACATTTTAAAACAAAGTTCTCCGCTGAGTAGCTTGGGAGCTACTGGTCAGTAGCAGCTGCTCCTGTGAAGCAGCAGTGGGGCAAGGAGGTGGGAAGGGGGGAGGGGGATTTAGAAGACAAAAAGAAAAAAAGAACACTTACCTGCCGGCCGGCCAGTTAGTCGGCCCCCTATTCTCCTCTGTCCTCATCCTGGCTTCTGTGAGAGCAGTAGGCAGGAAGCATCCAGGCTCCCCTAAGCCAATCGCAATGCTGCAATGCAGCGTTGTGATTGGTCTGAGTGCCGTGGTTCGATGCTCAGACAGGGACTGGGAGCTTGGGGATGTTCTCCACCCAGGCTGTAATGCAGCCTGGGTGGAGAACAGGCAAAGTGCGCATGGCTGTTTGGCCGGCCCAAGACAGCCGGCCAAACAGTCATGGGCACTTAGAGAGTGCCACCACTCCTCCTCCCCCCTGCGCTGCCCGCCCAGCCCCGCCCCGCCCTTCAAAACTGCCTCAGCACTCAAAAATAAAATGATGATAACCTCTCGTTATCATTTTATTTTTCCTTTTTTACAGTGCTGAAAGGCAGTGGGGTGATGATCCTCCGCCTTAGCGGAGGAGCCGCCCCTGCTACTGGGAGCTCTTCAGCTCCCTGTAAGTAGCTCCCCTAGCCCAACATGGCAAATAAAAAGCTTTTGTTTGGTTGAATTAGGTATGTTTCCAAAATTGAAAAGGATATATGTAAATGTAAAATGTGTCAGAACTGGTAAGCTGATGTTTGCAGAAAATATACATTTAAAGACAGATGGTGCATTGGGAACTCTTACAACTGACTTTCTCTCTTAGTTGCTGGGGGCATTGTGCATATGACTGCTATTAAATAAAGAGATATTCAACATTAAAACTGATTAAGCTTTTTTTTGTATTATTGCTGGCGAGCTTGCCTGATGCATTGAGGTTGTCATTGCTAGTGCATGCAATGCCCAGTAATGGAATCTTGTCTCGAGTGATCACTTTTTTTACACTGATAAATTTTGTTAGTAGCACGGGATGAATTATATTGAATATAAGTAGCGGTTAATATAGAAAAGGTTGGAAATCCCCGTTCTAAAGGCACTTCAAACTCTACACCAAACATTACTTTTAACACACATTTCCGTCCATGTATTGCTATATCAAACAGCGCAGTGAAATTATATTTGAATCCAGCCACCTGGAAATGATGAAGGGTGAGAACTTGTTGTCTCTCTTATGCCAGTCAAGAAGAAAATCCAAGCACAGAGGTAGCGGGAATTGATAGAAGAGGCACCCATTACATGAACAACACTTTCAGCAACAGATCACAGGTTCGAAATCCCAAAGAATTATTAAATTAGTTTTCTTTTTTCTTGTATTCGGTACAGTAGAAAAGTTGAATGCACTCAAATATTTATCAGAACATTTTAACTATAACATCTTGTTACCTAATTAGACATATTTGCTACAATGGACATACATGTTTCCATGAAACATGTCTCATGCATTTACCAAAATAACCAATACATTTAAGAAAGTACAGGAATGATCAGAGACCTAACAAAAAATTGTGCATTCCATCTACATATTAGGGTGAGATCCCTGACATTCCTACCTGCTAAAGTTTAGGTGGTCAGCTCTCAGACTTCGGTCAACTTACCTCACATGGAAGTCACTAGATACTTCTATCATCATCACCATTACCACCACGAGCATGGCCACCACTGTCACCTAAATTACAACCCCCAAAATGAACATCATCGCCATTATTTCATTAGTGCCACTAATAATGCCACCACCAATATTATCATTACCACCTCTACCACCACCATTACCACAATAAAGGCCACCACCATTACCAGCTACTCCGCCACCATTACCATGTGCTATCACTTTTGCCATTACCGTCATTATCATTACTACCATTACCACCAACATTACCACAGCTATCATCCGTACCACTACTACCATTGTCACAACCGCTATCACCACTGGTTGTCTAACAGAATATAGAGGAGAAAAAAATATTGTGTGTCCCAATTATTGTGGCAAAAATATTAACGACAAGAATTTTGAGAAGGTAAGTGCAAATAGCTAAGCATAGATTACCTATTCTCAACTACGCATTTGTGCACCGTGAAATTATATATATATACTATTATCTTGTTTGCATATAAAATATCTGTTTTGGGTATAAAAGTGCCCTGTTAAAATATGGATTTATCCTGAAATCATTATACATAATTCTACACAATTTTGTATATTATCAAAGTATTTATGCTATGATTTACTCCTTTGAGTAGTATGTTTACTATGTCTACAGCTGCTATCACTTGACACTTGCACTTTAAAAGAAGTAAATCCCGCACAAGGCGCTGACATGTGATCAAGGCCGGCTTTCCGGCCGAAACGCGTCATGGCGGCATGGTGATTGCCGAATAAACTACTGCAACGAATCTCTGGGTCTACTCTTGCCTTTCTTCGTGTGGATGAAGTGGTGGGTAAGCCTGCAACCATATATATATATATATATATATATATATATATATATATATATATATATATATATATATATATATATATATATATATATATATATATATATATATATATATATATTTATATGTTAGCTATTTATGTTGGTGAGTCTGAACCGCTGCTGTCAGGAGCCCGGCAGCCAAAAGGATGTGGACTATACAAGTCTAAGGTGCCCTGCCATGAGAGGGACACCTACGGGATGACCGTGAGTGACATCAAGCAGCAGGCGAGGGAGATGGGCACAGCGGAAAAATGTTAGGAGGTGACTGTAACGGCGGCATAGTAAAAGTGATTACAGTGAAGTGCAAAAACTATAATTTACCTGCATTGGCAAAAAATGAAGAATTATGATGTATTATGGGACATTGATGCCTTCACGTTTCTTTGAGATATCCCTGACATTGGAGATGCCGTCCAGTGATTGGTTACAGTCCCACCAATAAGAGATACTTTGAAATATTTAAATATTGCGAAGCTGTGCTCATTTTGGATTGAATTCTATGCACTGAAGAAGGCCGATGCCGAAATGCATTTGCATTAAAGAAATCAAATGAATTACCCTGTGAGTGCTTCGAGTTAGTAGTTGTTGTGGAACAAAGGCGGTAGCACCCCCACCATTAAAAGCACCCGCCGTGTGTTCGACTCCCAGGGTGGATCGTGTTAGCTATATATATATTCACTTAAAAAACCATAGGTTTCAGGCACGTTATAGTTAGAAATTAGCATTTAAAAAACCTTTGAAATTCACTGAAAAAACCATAGGTTTCAGACACGTTATAGTTAGAAATTAGCATTTAAAAAACCTTTGAAATTCACTGAAAAAACCATAGGTTTTAGGGACAGTTATAGTTAGTTGGACATTTCACTCGTACAAAACCCGTGAAATTCCCCGTTATAGTTAGTTCAGCTAACTATAACTCGCGCCCCGCAATGCACTGCTGATGACGTCACATATTACATCACTCATGACATGGTCAGTGACATCACTCATGACATCACTGATGACATCTCAAATGACATCACTGATGACATCATCCAGTGACTGTGTGTTTCTATAAAGTTTAAATATGTTTAATATATATGCCAAGGTGTATTGAAGAATGAGTGGGTGTATAAGTGTCTGGATGGATGATTTAGTAGGTGCGTGACTGACTCTATAAGTGAGTGATTAAACGTATCTTACTGAATGGTGTGGGCTCCGTGGATCGGCCGGAGTCCCGGGTAAAGACCCGGCGACCGGGCGGCCTGTCGGGGGCGTCTGAGCCAGGACCTCGAGTGGCTGTAGTGGCGGAGGTGACCGCCCGGCGAACCTGACAGCCGTCTCCACAGCGCAAATCCGGAGATCGGCCAGCACTTGGCATTCCTCCCCCTGGATAATTGGTACTGCTGCGTGGTCTGGATTCAGGATCGCTGAGGACTGCGTCGGCGGTCTGCGGGGAGATCGCGGGCCGGGAGATCGAGCGGAGGTGGGAGCGGCTGTGCGCATACGCCACGCTGGGCTGTGCCGCTTCGCCCTCCGTTTGCTGCACCGCCGGGCTCCGGGTCCTGCCCGTTCGCTTCTGAGTCACCCGGCACGGCTCGGTGGGGAAGAGGCAGTGTGGACCCACAGAGTGCGGGGGCGCCCGCTTGCACCGGAGCCATAGGCCATCTAAGCTGGGCCGGTGGGGGCAAGCTCGCGCGCCCGGACTGCCGCTGCTTCCCATTTGTGGTGTTCAGAGTGAGCCCCCCTATCATCTAGGGTCTTTGAGTTTGTGACGGCTGGCGTGCAGCACACTCCGTGGACCTCTGAATTGAAGCTAGACTGTGCCCGGGACTGGCCAGGGAATACTAACGCCGGACACTGTTGCCCTGCGGGCGCCTTTTGGTTCCCCCCCGGGCATCACATCCCATGGCGGCTGTGCCCTAGACCTCTTTGGCTGACGGTCTCAGCTATTCTTATTAGCAACCTGAATAGAGACATAAGGCACCAGTTCCGGCTGCAGGCTTCTGTCTGATACCTACCTGACGACAAGACCTGGTACCCGACAACACCTGGCCGGAGGCTCGACTGGGGTGGGACTGGTGTCCCAGTCACCGGGTGCGACCGCTGATATCGGGCCCTGTGGCGTTCTCCTGTCGCCGTCACGACTGGAACACTTGTTGGAGGCGTGCTGTCATCCGCCAGGGGTAACAAATCCGTGCAACAGAACAAGCTGGATCGCTACACCCTCCCCAAGACGTCCCTGCCTGCCTCCTCGCCTACAGGCGAACAGGGAGGTCCACAGAAACAGGTGGACCAGGAACCCACCCTTAAAGATGTCCTGGAGGCAATTGCTGGAATCAAGACGTCTTTGGAACAAAAGATGGACACAATAACCATAGAAGTTAATCTGCTGCGCGCATGACCTCACTAAAAACAATGAACGGGTCAAGCAAGTGGAACTCACGACCACGAGCCTAGTGGAAGACACATCCCAGCTGCAGACCGAGGTCAAAGACCTGCAACTGTTCCAAAAGCGGCGGAAGCCAAACTAGAAGCGACTATGAAGGGCGGCTACGGCGCAACAACGTGCAAATTTTAGGGGTCCCGGAAAAAACAGAGGGGCAGGCCACTAATCTATTTGTGGAGGATCTTATCCTCCATCACCTGCAACCCAAGGGGCTTAGTAAATTCTTTGTTGTCGAGAGGGCCCACAGAATTCCCGGGGGTCGGCCGAGGCCTGGGGCCCCTCCCCGCCCGATCCTGGCCAGGGTCCTCAACTTCTGGGACCGCGACGTAATACTCCAACATGCCAGAAGGGGACCCCCACTTCGTTACGACAATTCGGATATAACCTTTTTCCCGGACTTTACTCAACTGGTCCAGAAACAGAGGCGTTCCTTTTTAGGAATCAAAAAGACACTGAGAGACAAAGGGTACAAATACGCCATGTTGTTCCCAGCCAGACTTCGGGTGGAAGCTGAAGGTAAAGCCTGGTTCTTCGAGTATCCGGAAGCAGCGGCGGACTGGTTGGAGAGCCGCTGAACGGCAATCCGGTACAAAATGTGAGGTGCCGTTAATGGGCTGTGGCAGGGGGGGGACCAACGGGTGGGGAGGGAGCCATATAGCAACGCAGGGAGCACTGACTGTGGTTTGAGATCGCGACACGTGCCGGAGAGTGTCATGAGACCCACACGTCGGGTATGAACCTTCCTCACGTAGACGATTGAGTCAAATTCGACTTGCACTTCAGGGCTTTGCGGGTATGTTCAATCCGTAATGGGGAGGGGGGAGGGAGCACCACGCACCCCACTTTTCTACGTTTAGTTCACTTGTGGGCGACAGGCACTCTGCAAGTTGATTCATGGGCATTTTGAAGCCGGGATCGCAGGGACGCAGGGAGGGGGGTGGTTGGGAAGGGACATTACAGTTGTTATGTTTTGAATGTTATGTTAGAATTGTTTTATCGACTACACCACTCAGTAGAGCAGCGCAGGCGCAACACCTTAGTCTGATTCCGGATGGGTACTCAAAGTGATATTGGGGTTAAGGTCCTCAGTTGGAATGTAAATGGGCTTGGCGATAAAGTCAAGTGGAGTATGGCACACCAATACATCAAGAGACAGGCCCCGGACGTTATCCTTCTACAAGAAACGCACCTGGTGGGGAACACATGCAAGGCGATGAATAGGGGTGGATACACACTGGCGGCTCACGCAGGCTTCACAACTGGGTTGCGGGGCGTGGGTATCCTGGTCAGGAACTTGTTCCCTTTTGCAATACAATCCACATGGTCCGGCGACCGGGGAGGTTTCTGGGGATTTCGGGTCTCTGGGAGGGTAGAGTCACTACGTTTGTTTCAGCGTACGTACCCCGGGCCTTCAGGAAGCCACATTTAACGATCTGCGGTCGATCCTGTTGTCTCTCCCTGAAGGCCTCCTTATATTGGGGGAGACTTTAATGCAGTGGTTTCAGGGGCATTGGATCGTCACCCCCCCAGAGATATCAAACCTGCGCATAGGTGGTTGCCAGACTTCCTTGACGCCATGGGGTTGGTGGATGGGTGGAGAGTTTGCAACCCAAGTAGGAGCCAATACACCTTCTTGTCGGGTGCCCATCGCAGTCTCTCCCGCATCGATTATATCCTAGTCCCAGCGATACAAGCAGTTAATATTCGAGAAATTCGCCATCTAGGCAGGGGCATATCTGATCATTCACCGATCTGGATGCATGTCGTCTTAGGCCAAATGAGTGCCGGGAGAGTCTCCCCCATCAATCCATGGCATCTCCGAGACCCTGACGCCCGTAAGAAAATAATTAAAGCCACAGATCAATATTTTCAGGAAAACGTGGGCACAGTCGAATCCGCCCAGACCCTGTGGGAAGCCTACAAAACGGTAATCCGGGGGCAAGCCCTCTCCCTGATAGCAGGTAAGAAAAAAGATAAGGATAAAGACCTGGTGCAGGCGGAAGACGAGATACTTAGATTGGAAGGAGAGCTAGAACAGGCAGTAACCCCGGAGAAGCTACATCTCTTGCATCTAAAACAAGATGAGTTCAAAGCCTTGGCAGCAGATAGGGCCAAGGCTCAAGGAAGGGACACGCAGAGTAGAATCTATGAGCACGGGGATAAAGCTGGGAAGTTAATCGCATGGCTAGATAGGAAAGAGTGGGCCAACCGGCTTGTGCCAGAGCTGCAGCGGGTGGATGCTGACCCTACTACCGATCCGCAGGCAATCGCGGACCAGTTCGCTGACCATTATCAAGCAGTGTACAGCTCGGCCGGGCGGTACACAGAAGATGAGAGCCGTGCCTTGATTCAGGATATCACACTTCCCGCTCTAACAGATGATAGCCGGAAGTATTTAGAGTCTGATTTCTCAGATGATGAAGTAGCTCAGGCAATAAGGGCAATTAACTCGGGAAAAGCTTCCGGTCCCAATGGTTTGCCGATCGAGGCTCTACAAGCTCAGGCCTGATAAAATAGCTCCATATCTTCGCTCGATGTTTATAGACAGCAGAGACAGAGGGACACTCCCAGAGGATCAAAGGTTAGCAAATATTGTAGTTATCCTCAAAGACGGTAAGCCCAAAACCAGCTGTGCCTCGTATAGGCCCATATCCCTTCTTAACGCAAAGCCCAAAATTCTGGCGAAACTGCTCGTGATCCGGTTAGTAAAAGTGATAGATAGCCTGGTGCACCCCGACCAATCGGGCTTCATGCCACATCGCAACACAGCCTTAAACTTGCGCAGAGTGCACGGGGTATTGAGTAGGGCAGCCACCATTCGGGAGCCGGCGGTGTTGGTCTCGCTAGACGCCACCATGGCGTTTGACATGGTGGAGTGGCCATACCTCTTTGCTGTACTTGACAAGATGGGATGCGGTCCCGTATTCGTGAGTTGGGTCCGTTTACTATACTCGGAGCCACTGGCGCAAATAGTGGTGAACAACCGCAAATCAAGGGTATTCCAACTAGGCCGTGGCACGCGACAGGGGTGCCCATTGTCCCCCTCCTGTTTGCTCTGGCTCTGGAGCCCTTAGCGGCGTGGATCCGCAGGGACCCTGTTATCCGCGGTATGCGATGGTCCCCAGAGTGGGAAGATAAGATATCCCTATACGCGGATGATATTCTATTATACCTGTCTTCCCCGAGAGCCTCTATAACACGCACACTTGATATTTTAGCAGTGTTTGGCAGATATTCCGGATTCACTATAAATTGGTCTAAGTCCGTTGTTTACATCCTGCATGGAGACCCACCGGTGCTCCCGAGGCATTGCCCAATCCAGATAACGACAGAGGGTTTTCAGTATCTGGGCATCTTCATTTCCCTGAGCCCCACGCTTCGCTTTACCCGGAATCTCTTACCGCCAATGCAGAGGCTGAAAAGAGACGTGAAGAGCTGGAAGTCTCTGCCACTCTCGTTGCTGGGCAAAGCCGCCCTTTTTAAAATGATGGCACTGCCCCGTTTCCACTACGCCCTTCAAAATTCACTAGACCTAGTTCCCAAAGTGTACTTTCAAGAAATTGAGAGCCTCCGGAGGGATCTCTTATGGGACGGAAAACCCCGAATCGCGTTACCCAAACTCACCCTAAACTGGTATGATGGTGGCATTAGCCTCCCTGATATTAAAAAATATTATTGGGCGACCCATCTAGCGGCCATTAATCATGGGACCTATGGACACCCGGACGACCCGGGATACGCCATGGACAGATGGCTCCTCCCCCGGAGGAAACTACAATAGGGCGCTTTATTCTAGACCCAATAAATATCCCCTGACAGGACCAACAGCGCATTCGGTTCAGGTGTGGCATGTGGCGAACAAGCAGTTGGGTTGGTACCGCCGACTTACCCTTGTAACACCCCTATGGAGCGCCGAGAAGCTAGGGAACATGTGGCAAACCAAGGGATTCGATAAATGGGACCTCATCGGAATCTCCCAGATTCGAGATCTCTGGGTTGGGGATGAAATCCTCCCGTTCACTTCCCTTCAGCGACAATATTGCCTGGCAGATACAGAACGATTTAGATATCTTCAAATTCAGCACGCCCTCCAGACTCAACTCGGCGGGCGCTCCTCCCTCCCAGAGGCCTCTCCCTTGGAGAGCAGAATACTTGACGGCCACTTACCCGAAAAGGCCATCTCCTTGATTTATAAAAAACTAATTAATAATATGGAAGATCCACTCCAGTCCCTCAGGGAGAAGTGGGTGAGAGATGGCTTGGAACTAGATGAGGAAGACTGGCAGGAAGCGGTCTCCTCCCCGAGGGGGGTGGCGATCCAGGCCAGACTGCGACTAGTGCAACTCAAAATCCTCCATAGGATTTACATCACCGGACCAGGCTTGGTTCGCATGGGCAGGGCGGACAGTGGGGAGTGCAGACGCAGATGCAGGAGAGATGGCACCTTTATCCACATTATATGGGAGTGTGAACGAATACAGCCCTACTGGCAAACTATACACCGCACACTCAGCGAAGTCCTCACAACAGAAATACTTCCGGAGGCACGCAGGTGCCTTCTGAACATCTGGGAGCCAACAGATCTCACCTCCTACACTAAGCAGTGGGCAACATTGGCGGTCATGATTGCAAAGAGGAACATCGCACGACACTGGGGGCCCACCAACCACCCGAAATAAGAACGTGGAAGGAAGATCTAGACTGGTGCATGTTCAGAGAAAAGTCAGTCTACATAGCCAGAGGGTGTCCCAAGAAATGGAATAGGATCTGGGGGCCATGGACCTCATACAGGGGAGATATCTGTACCCCCCCGGCGCCACTGAATGAAGATGAGGACAGTACACCACCTTAATTGTTATAGATTGACCATTTTGATTTGAATCCTCGGTATCCGGTTTTATAGCGGTTGAAATGTATGTGCGCTCTAAATAATCTCTTAATGTGATGTATATGTCGATTATATTTAAATAAAAAGAATTATTAAAAAAAAATTATCACATGGATGATGTCATCAGTGATGTCATCAGTGATGTCCTTTGAGATGTCATCAGTGATGTCACTGACCATGTCATGAGTGATGTAATATGTGACGTCATCAGCAGTGCATTGCGGGGGCGCGAGTTATAGTTAGCTGAACTAACTATAACGGAGGAATTTCACGGGTTTTGTACGAGTGAAATGTCCAACTAACTATAACTGTCCCTAAAACCTATGGTTTTTTCAGTGAATTTCAAAGGTTTTTTAAATGCTAATTTCTAACTATAACATGTCTGAAACCTATGGTTTTTTCAGTGAATTTCAAAGGTTTTTTAAATGCTAATTTCTAACTATAAAGTGCCTGAAACCTATGGTTTTTTAAGTGAATTTCAAAGGTTTTTTAAATGCTAGTTTGTAACTATGCCTACAGAGGTAGGACATGTGAAGAAAGAAGAAAAAATGCACAGAAAGAAGCAAAAGAAATGCAGAAAGAAGCAACAGAAGTCCACAAAGACAAAGAAAAGTGCAGGAAGAAGCAAAAGATGTGCAGAAAGAACCAACAGAGGAGCAGAAAGAAGCCTTGTTCCAAAATAATCCTGTGCCCACAACTTTTCCAACGTGTACTGGTGGTAACTGACTCTGACTAACCAGAGCCAGTGCTATGCTAAAACACACTTAGAATACAGTTAAAACACCTACATACACTAGGGAACACTATGCGTTGGGGTACCCCTGTGATTAGCATGACCTCCTCTGTAAGTCCCTGGTACATAATAGGGCAGGGGGATTAAAACTACCTCTTAAAACGCGCTACAGGGCGCGTTTGCACAGTGGTGAAGGGAGGGGGTGCCTGAGGTGACATGTGTGCAAACGCGCCCCGTGGCACGTTTTAAGTTGCAGGATTAAGTCCCCTTGAATCCTGAGTGTCCCTGGGGCCCAACTAGCCCATCAGGTACCTACAGTTAGGACCACAGAGCTGAGTTGCAGAGAGGCGTTCCGAGGCCACGCACCTTTTTTCACCTCTCTGCAACGCAACTCTGTTGTGCTTACTGAAGGTACCTGGTGGGCTAGTTGGACTCCAGGGACCCTCAGGATTGAAGGGGACTTAATATCCCAACTTAAAACACGCCACAGGGCCTGTTTGCACACATGTCACCTCAAGTCCCGCCCCCTCCCTTCACCACTGTGCAAACGCGCCCCGTGGCGAGTTTTAATTTGGGGGATTAAGTCCCCTCGAATCATGAGCGTCCCTGGGGTCCAACTAGCCCAACCTGTACCTCCAGTATGCGCCAGGGAGCTGCGTTGCAGAGAGGTGTTCAGAGGCCACGCCCCTTTTTACACCTCTGTGCAACGCAGCTCTGTGGCGCTTTCTGGACGTACCTGGT
Organism: Calotriton arnoldi; assembly: GCA_963921515.1. Taxonomy (NCBI): domain Eukaryota; kingdom Metazoa; phylum Chordata; class Amphibia; order Caudata; family Salamandridae; genus Calotriton; species Calotriton arnoldi. The sequence continues at coordinate 19,924 of CAWUFW010016065.1, forward strand.
GGGCTAGTTGGCCCCCAGGGACCCTCAGGATTGAAGAGGATTTAATTCCCCATCTTAAAACGCGCCACGGGGCCTGTTTGCACACATGTCACCTGAAGCCCCGCCCTCCCTTCACCACTGTGCAAACGCGCCCCGTGGCGGGATTGGGAAGTCCCCTTGAATCCTGAGGGTCCCTGGAGTCCAACTAGCCCACCATGTACCTCCAAAAGCGCCACAGAGCTGCGTTTCAGAGAGGTGTAAAAGGGGCGTGGCCTCTGTACACCTCTCTGCAACGCAGCTCCCTGGCGCATACTGGAGGTTCCTGGTGGGCTAGTTGGCCCCCAGGACCCCCAGTATTCAAGGGGAATTACTTCCCCTTCTTAAAACACGCCATGGGGCGCGTTTGCAGACTGCTGCAGGGAGGGCGGGGCCTCCGGCACAATGCCGGTCTTTTTTTTTTTTTTGTATGGGAAGGGGGCTGCGTGGCCCCCTTCCTTCGGCCACTTTTGGCCGCGGGGACCCCATCCCCCGGGACCTGAGGATTTTCTTTTTTTTTTTAAATTAAAAAAAACGGGAAGGGGGCCGCGTGGCCCCCTTCCCTGGGCCTCTATTGGCCCCGGGGACCCCATCCCCCAGAGCATGCCCTTTTTTTTTTTTTTATTTAAATATTTGGAGGGGGGCTGCGTGGCCCCCCTCCTCAGGCCATTTAAGGCCCCGGGGACCCCATCCCCCAAGGCCGGCCTTTACGGTTTTTTGGGGTTTTTTTAGGGAGGGGGCTGCGTGGTCCCCCTCCCAGGCCACTAACTAGCCCCTGGGACCCCATCCCCCGGGGCCTGGCCACTCCGTTGGGGACCGTGGGGGTCCCCAATACCCCGCACGGTCCCGCCAGCTCCCCACGTCCCTGTGGGAGCCGGCATTGCTTTTCCATAAGGGGAGCTGCTGACATGCAGCTACCCTTATGGAAAAGCAATCTGCTTTGCTTCATTGAAGCGAGAGCAGGTTTCCCTGCTCTCGCTTCCAATGAAGCAAAGCAAGTTTGCAATGACAGGACGGGAGCCGCCTGCTAGAACTACAGTGTCCCGGGGTAGGCACCCGGGACACTGCAGGAGCTGGCCCTGGGGGTGGCGGTCCCCAGGGCCATCAAGGGCTCCAGGAGGGGGGCCACGCGGCCCCCCTCCCATCCTGTGCACAGCCCCGGGGAGGTGGTGGTCCCCAGGGCTCGTGGGTCCTAAACGGACCCCCACATTTTATTATTTAGTGCCCCGGGGAGGTGGCGGTCCCCGGGGCATGTGGGGGGGCTCGAGCCCCCCCACACAGGTTATTTTTTTAAAAATAAAAAGAAGCCCCGGGGGGTGGCGGTCCCTGGGGCTGCGGGAGGGCCGAGAGCCCTCCCGCACCATTTTAATTCAAAGCCCCGGGGTGGTGGCGGTCCTCGGGGCTTGGGGGCCTTAGAGGCCCCCACATACATTTACATTAACCCCCGCATGCCCCCGGGACTTGGCCCACCCGGGGCCAATTAACCACGAGCGCGGGAGCCCACGCTTCGTTTTTTTTTTTTATCGGCAGGATCCGCGCACCCAGCGCGTTTTTTGCCGATTTTTTATTTTTTTTTAAACATTTTTTTTTGGGCCCTGAGCAGGCCTAGGGGGTCAGGGTGTTTCTACCCTGCCCCCTTTTTGCGTTTTTTGCGTCTGTTTTTGTCTTTTCTTGTGCCTCAGTTCTACTTCCTGGTTTGGAGTGTTGACAGCCAATTAGCATACAGCTCGTGATCGGGAGCGTACGCGGACCCTACGCGGCCATAGATATATATGTGATTTTATTTTTGATTTTCTCAGGAACTACTGAACGGATTTACACCATTTAAGCAAAAGGCACGACTCTGAACCAAGGGCTACCTTTTGCCAAATTTGGTGTAATTCCGTTCAGCCGTTCGGGCTGTAGCTGCGATGAAAGGTTCCTATGGAAAATTGCATGGGGAAAACACGTTTTGGGACCCCCTTTTTCTCGGCCCCTGCTTGACGAATCACCCCGAGACTTTCAAGATAGGAGCGGACCGGAGCGGGCCATAAAGTTTGAAAATTTCACGAAGATTCGTCAACCGGCGCCTAAAGTTATTTCAAATAGAATGTTGCGGATTTCCTATGGAAAATAGGTCCTAACTATAACTATCTACTGGCGACCGCCAGTAGATTATATATATATATATATATATATATATATATATATATATATATATATATATATATATATATATATATATTCCTTCACAGCAGCCCACTCTTCTGACTCCTGGGCGCTCTTGGCGGTGCGGTTGCGGTTTCGGCAGAGCCAAGCCGATAATAAATCACACCACTTTTCCCCAACGGGAGTTCCGCTCGCACTCACGAGTAAGGAGGCTTCAGATAACATTTGTTAAAGCTTCAATTTATTTCAGCATGCCAGAAACATCTCTACGCGTTTCTGTCTCTCCAGAGACCTTGTTTTTGTTTTTCTCGTGAGCAAGGTCTATGGAGAGACTGAAACGCGTAGAGATGTTTCTGGCATGCTGAAATAAATTGAAGCTTTAACAAATGTTATCTGAAGCCTCCTTACTCGTGAGTGCGAGCGGAACTCCGTTGGGGAAAAGTGGTGTGATATATATATATATATATATATATATATATATATATATATTATCTACTGGCGGTCGCCAGTAGATAGTTATAGTTAAAACCTATTATCCATAGGAAATCCGCAACATTCTATTTGAAATAACGTTGGCGCCGGTTGACGAATCTTCGCGAAAGTTTCCAACTTGTTGGGGCGCTCCGGTCCGCTCCTATCCTGAAAGTCTCGGGGTGATAGGTCAAGCGGGGCCGAGAAAAAGGGGGGTCCCAAAACGCGTTTTCCCCATTCATTTTTCCATAGGAACCTTTAGTCGCAGCTACAGCCCGAACTGCTGAATGGAATTACACCAAATTTGGCAAAGAGGTAACCCTTGGTTCAGTGTCGTGCCTTTTGCTTAAATGGTGTAAATCCGTTCAGTAGTTCCTGAGAAAATCAAAAGTAAAGTCACATATATATCTGGGCGGAGCCTAACCACACATGTCATCGTGAGATCTGATTGGCTGTCAGCACTTCATCCTGGAATTGCTGGCAGCCATCTTGGGACCAATATAAATGATAGTATCTCATTGAAATGCATTGTAGTGAATAGAAGATTTTGAGGGTCACCAAAAGGAGAACTATAAAGGGTGATAACAGGCTTTAGTTACATTAGAATGTATTTGTTGATGGTACCATACTAATTTTAGGAATTGTGGTGTATTCTAAGGTGATTTTACCATGTGAAAAACCTTCTGCTGGGATATCATGAATCATGTTTGAGAGAACACTATTTTCTCATGCTTGTCCCATGGAGGTTTGGAACGTGCTCCAGAAGCTAAAATGAGAGCATATTTTCTGTAAATACACATTATCTTTCTCACTCATGTGAGAATGAAGTCTGACATTCTCAGTAAAACATGTACATCCAACAAGGGCAGAGACTGTCAGTTGATTCCTTTGTGTTCTACTGCAGCTTCCCAGAGTGTTCTAAAGAACAACTAGAGTGCTAACAGCCTTACTTATGACAAAAGTATGGCACACCTGAAGCCATCTTGATTGGAATAAACTGGTAACACTTAAACAATTTAATTTAAAAAGGAACAAAATGATGGGGTTCATTTTGTCATAGAAATTATGGTTAGTGCTGTAGAAAGAAAAATTAGGACATGTTTCAAGTGTGATCTCAAATATCTTCCTGTTATATTTCAACAGGAGCAGCCTGCCAGTTGATGCCTTTGTGTTCTACTGCAGCTTCCCAGAGTGTTCTAAAGAACAACTAGAGTGCTAACAGCCATACTTATGACAAAAGTATGGCACACCTGAAGCCATCTTGATTGGAATAAACTGGTAACATTTAAAACATTTAATTTAAAAAGGAACAAAATGAGGGGGTTCATTTTGTCATAGAAATTATGGTTAGTGCTGTAGAAAGAAAAATTAGGACATATTTCAAGTGTGATCTCAAATATCTTCCTGTTATATTTCAACAGGAGCAGCCTGTCAGTTGATGCCTTTGTGTTCTACTGCAGCTTCCCAGAGTGTTCTAAAGAACAACTAGAGTGCTAACAGCCTTACTTATGACAAAAGTATGGCACACCTGAAGCCATCTTGATTGGAATAAACCGGTAACACTTAAAACATTTAATTTAAAAAGGAACAAAATGAGGGGTTCTTTTTGAAATAGAAATTATGGTTAGTGCTGCAGAAAGAAAAATTAGGGCATGTTTTAAGTGAGATCTCATATCCTCTTCTATTTCATTAGAAAATTCTGACATGCAGACTGAAACAATCACTTTCAATACCAGCAGCAGACTACCAGTTAACTCCCTGGTGAGCAGTAGCTTTACTCCAGTGATCTAATAAGCAACTAGAGTGCTAACATTCTGAATTTATGGCAGATGTGAGACACATCTGAATGCCTTCTTGATGGAATCAAAGTAAAAACTGAAAGCATTTCCTACTGAGGAGACTGCAGTAAATGAAGAAATTAGGAAACTTCATAACAAAGAAGTCTTCCAAGATGGCCACCAGTGAAAAAAGAGCCCAAATGTAGCACAAATATTACCCAGATGTAGCCCACATATAGCCCAATGACAAAAGTGTGCAAAACACTTTTTATTTTTAGTTTTTTTGCAGTTTTATGTAGTGCAGACTGGTCAGGTATTGGAGCATTGCATCTTAAAACATGACCCCCTACACTACAAAAACACCACTGCACTACCTTAAACCCTAAAACACTACCCCCAGCACGACCCCCTACACTACACAAGCACCACTGCACTATCCTAAACCCTAAAACACTACCCCCAGCACGACCCCCTACACTACCCAAACACCACTGCACTAACCTAAATCCTAAAACACTACCACCAGCACTACCCCCTACACTACCCAAACACCACTCCACTACCCTAAAACATGACCCCCTACACTACACAAACACCACTGCACTACCCTAAACCCTAAAACACTACCCCCAGCACGACCCCCTACACTACACAAGCACCACTGCACTACCCTAAACCCTAAAACACTACCCCCAGCACGACCCCCTACACTGCCCAAACACCACTGCACTGCCCTAAACCCTGAAACACCAGCCCCTGCATGACCCCCTACACTGCCTGAACACCACTGCACTGCCCTATACCCTGAAACACCACCCCTAGCACGACCCCCTACACTGCCCGAACACCACTGCACTGCCCTAAACCCTGAAACACCACCCCTTCACGACCCCCTACACTGCCCGAACACCACTGCACTGCCCTAAACCCTGAAACACCACCCCCAGCATGACCCCCTACACTGCCCGAACACCACTGCACTGCCCTAAACCCTGAAACACTACCCCCAGCAAGACCCCTACACTGCCCGAACACCACTGCACTGCCCTAAACCCTGAAACATCACCCCCAGCAAGACCCCCTACACTGCCCGAACACCACTGACCTAAACCGTGAAACACCACCCACAGCACGACCCCCTACACTGCCCGAACACCACTGCACTGCCCTAAACCCTGAAACACTACCCCCAGCATGACCCCCTACACTGCCCGAACACCACTGCACTGCCCTAAACCTTGAAACACCAGCCCCTGCACGACCCCCTACACTGCCCGAACACCACTGCACTACCCTAAACCCTGAAACATCACCCCCAGCACGACCCCCTACACTGCCCGAGCACCACTGCACTGCCCTAAACACTGAAACACCAGCCCCAGCAGGACCCCTACACTGCCCGAACAATACTGCACTGCCCTAAACCCTGAAACACCAGCCCCAGCACGACCGCCTACACTGCCCGAACACCACTGCACTGCCCTAAACCCTGAAACACCAGCCCCAGCACGACCCCCTACACTGCCCGAACACCACTGCACTGCCCTAAACCGTGAAACACCAGCCTCAGCACGACCCCCTACACTGCCAGAACACCACTGCACTGCCCTGAACCCTGAAACACCAGCCCCAGCACAACACCCTACACTGCCCGAACACCACTGCACTGCCCTAAACCCTGAAACACCACCCCGTGCATGACCCCCTACACTGCCCGAACACCACTGCACTGCCCTAAACCCTGAAACACCACCCCCAGCGCGACCCCCTACACTGCCCGAACACCACTGCACTGCCCTAAACCCTGAAACACCACCCCCTGCACAACCCCCTACACTGCTCGAACACTACTGCACTGCCCTAAACCCAGAAACACCATCCCCAGCACGACCCCCTATACTGCACAAACACCACTGCACTGCCCTAAACCCTGAAACACTACCCCCAGCAAGACCCCCTACATTGCCCGAACACCACTGCACTGCCCTAAACCCTGAAACATCACCCCCAGCAAGACCCCTACACTGCCTGAACACCACTGCCCTAAACCCTGAAACACCACCCCCAGCAAGACCCCCTACACTGCCCGAACACCACTGCACTGCCCTAAACCCTGAAACACCACCCCCAGCAAGACCCCTACACTGCCCGAACACCACTGCACTGCTCTAAACCCTGAAACACCACCCCCAGCACGACCCCCTACACTGCCCGAACACCACTGCTCTGCCCAAAACCCTGAAACACCAGCCCCAGCACGACCCCCTACACTGCCCGAACACCACTGCACTGCCCTAAACCCTGAAACACCAGCCCCAGCACCAAGGCCGCCCTACACTGCCCGAACACCACTGCACTGCCCTAAACCCTGAAACACCACCCCCAGCACGACCCCCTACACTGCCCGAACACCACTGCACTGCCCTAAACCCTGAAACACCAGCCCCAGCACAACCCCGTACACTGCCCGCACACCACTGCAATAAACCCTGAAACACCAGCCCCAGCACAACCCCGTACACTGCCCGAACACCACTGCACTGCCCTAAACCCTGAAACACCAGCCCCAGCACGACCGCCTACACTGCCCGAAAACTACTGCACTGCCCTAAACCCTGAAACACCACCCCCAGCAAGACTACCTACACTGGCCGAACACCACTGCACTGCCCTAAACCCTGAAACACCACCCCTGCACGACCTCCTACACTGCCCAAACACTACTGCACTGCCCTAAACCCTGAAACACCACCCCTCAGCACGACACCCTACACTGCCCGAACACCACTGCACTGCCCTAAACCCTGAAACACCACCCCAGCACGACCCCCTACACTGCACGAACACCACTGCACTAAACCCTGAAACACCACCCCCTGCACGACCCCCTACACTGCCGGAACACCACTGCACTGCCCTAAACCCTGAAACACCACCCCCAGCACGACCCCCTACACTGCCCTATAACACTGCACTGCCATAAACCCTGAAACATCACCCCCAGCACAACCCCGTACACTGCCTGAGCACCATTGCTCTGCCCTAAACCCTGAAACACTAGCCCCAGCACGACCCCCTACACTGCCCGAACACCACTGCACTGCCCTAAACCCTGAAACACCACCCCCAGCACGACCCCTACACTGCCCGAACACCACTGCACTGCCCTAAACCCTGAAACACCAGCCCCAGCAAGACCCCCTACACTGCCCGAACACCACTGCATTGCCCTAGACTCTGAAACACCAGCCCCAGCAAGACCCCCTACACTGCCCGAACACCACTGCACTGCCCTAAACCCTGAAACACCAGCCCCAGCATGACCCCCTACACTGCCCGAACACCACTGCACTGCCCTAAACCCTGAAACACCAGCCCGAGCACGACCCCCTACACTGCCCGAACACCACTGCACTGCCCTAAACCCTGAAACACCAGCCCCAGCACGACCCGTACACTGCCCGAACACCACTGCACTGCCTTAAACCCTGAAACACCAGCCCCAGCACCACCCCCTACAATGCCCGAACACCACTGTACTGCCCTAAATCCTGAAACACCAGCCCCTGCACCGCCCCCTACACTGCCCGAACACCACTGCACTGCCCTAAACCCTGAAACACCACCCCCTGCACGACCCCCTACACTGCCCGAACACCACTGCACTGCCCTAAACCCTGAAACACCACCCCTGCACCACCCCCTACACTACCCGAACACCACTGCACTGCCCTAAACCCTAAAACACCACCCCCTGCACCGCCCCCTACACTGCCCGAATACCACTGCACTGCCCTAAACCCTGAAACACCACCCCCAGCATGACCCCCTTTACTGCTTGAACACCACTGCACTGCCCTAAACCCTCAAACACCACCCCCAGCATGACCCCCTACACTGCCCGAACACCACTGCCCTAAACCCTGAAACACCACCCCTGCACGACCCCCTACACTGCCCGAACACCACTGCACTGCCCTAAACCCTGAAACACCCCCCTGCACGACCCCCTACACTGCCCGAACACCACAGCACTGCCCTAAACCCTGAAACACCACCCCCAAGACGACCCCCTACACTGCCCGAACACCACTGCACTGCCCTAAACCCTAAAACACTCCCCCAGCACGACCCCCTACACTGCCCAAACACTACTGCACTGCCCTAAACCCTGAAACACCACCCCTCAGCACGACACCCTACACTGCCCGAACACCACTGCACTGCCCTAAACCCTGAAACACCACCCCAGCACAACCCCCTACACTGCCCGAACACCACTGCACTAAACCCTGAAACACCACCCCCTGCACGACCCTCTACACTGCCGGAACACCACTGCACTGTCCTAAACCCTGAAACACCACCCCCAGCACGACCCCTTTACTGCTCGAACACCACTGCACTGCCCCAAACCCTGAAACACCACCCCCAGCATGACCCCCTACACTGCCCGAACACCACTGCCCTAAACCCTGAAACACCACCCCTGCACGACCCCTACACTGCCCGAACACCACTGCACTGCCCTAAACCCTGAAACACCACCCCTGCACGACCCCCTACACTGCCCGAACACCACTGCACTGCCCTAAACCCTGAAACACCACCCCCAGCACGACCCCCTACACTGTCCGAACACCACTGCACTGCCCTAAACCCTAAAACACCACCCCCAGCACGACCCCCTACACTGCCCGAACACCACTGCGCTGCCCTAAACCCTAGAACACTACCCCCAGCATGACCCCCTACACTACCCGAACACCACTGCACTACCCTAAACCCTAAAATACTCCCCCAGCACGACCCCCTACACTACCCGAACACCACTGCACTGCCCTAAACCCTAAAACACTCCCCCAGCACAACCCCCTACACTACCCGAACACCACTGCACTGCCCTAAACCCTAAAACACTCACCCCAGCACGACCCCCTACACTACCTGAACACCACTGCACTGCCCTAAACCCTAAAACACTCCCCCAGCACGACCCCCTACACTACCTAAACACCACTGCACTGCCCTAAACCCTAAAACACTACCCCGCATGACCCCCTACACTACCCAAATACCAATGCACTACCCTAATCCCTAAAACACTACCCCTGCACAACCCCCTACACTACCCAAATACCACTGCACTACCCTAAACTCTAAAACAATACCCCCGCACGACTCCCTACACTACCCAAAGACCACTGCACTACCCTAAACCCTAAAACACGACCTCCTACACTACACAAACACCACTGCACTACCCTAAACCCTAAAAAACTACCCCAGCACGAACCCCTACACTACCCAAACACCACTGCACTACCCTAAACCATAAAACACTACCCCCAGCAGTACCCCTATGCTACCCAAACACCACTGCACTACCCTAAACCCTAAAACACTACCCCCAGCAGTACCCCCTACACTACCCAAACACCATTGCACTACCCTAAACCCTAAAACACTACCCCCAGCAGTATCCCCTACACTACCCAAACACCACTGCACTACCCTAAACCCTAAAACCCTAAAACACTAACCCCCAGCACGACCCCCTACACTGCCCGAACACCACTGCACTGCCCTAAACCCTGAAACACCACCCCTGCACCACTCCCTACACTACCCGAACACCACTGCACTGCCCTAAACCCTAAAACACCACCCCCTGCACCGACCCCCTACACTGCCCGAATACCACTGCACTGCCCTAAACCCTGAAACACCACCCCCAGCATGACCCCCTTCACTGCCTGAACACCACTGCACTGCCCTAAACCCTCAAACACCACCCCCAGCATGACCCCCTACACTGCCCGAACACCACTGCCCTAAACCCTGAAACACCACCCCTGCACGACCCCCTACACTGCCCGAACACCACTGCACTGCCCTAAACCCTGAAACACCCCCCTGCACGACCCCCTACACTGCCCGAACACCACAGCACTGCCCTAAACCCTGAAACACCACCCCAAGAAGACCCCCTACACTGCCCAAACACCACTGCACTGCCCTAAACCCTAAAACACTCCCCCCAGCACGACCCCCTACACTGCCCAAACACTACTGCACTGCCCTAAACCCTGAAACACCACCCCTCAGCACGACACCCTACACTGCCCGAACACCACTGCACTGCCCTAAACCCTGAAACACCACCCCAGCACAACCCCCTACACTGCCCGAACACCACTGCACTAAACCCTGAAACACCACCCCTGCACGACCCTCTACACTGCCGGAACACCACTGCACTGTCCTAAACCCTGAAACACCACCCCCAGCACGACCCCTTTACTGCTCGAACACCACTGCACTGCCCCAAACCCTGAAACACCACCCCCAGCATGACCCCTACACTGCCCGAACACCACTGCCCTAAACCCTGAAACACCACCCCTGCACGACCCCCTACACTGCCCGAACACCACTGCACTGCCCTAAACCCTGAAACACCACCCCCTGCACGACCCCCTACACTGCCCGAACACCACTGCACTGCCCTAAACCCTGAAACACCACCCCCAGCACGACCCCCTACACTGTCCGAACACCACTGCACTGCCCTAAACCCTAAAACACCACCCCCAGCACGACCCCCTACACTGCCCGAACACCACTGCGCTGCCCTAAACCCTAGAACACTACCCCCAGCATGACCCCCTACACTACCCGAACACCACTGCACTACCCTAAACCCTAAAATACTCCCCCAGCACGACCCCCTACACTACCCGAACACCACTGCACTGCCCTAAACCCTAAAACACTCCCCCAGCACAACCCCCTACACTACCCGAACACCACTGCACTGCCCTAAACCCTAAAACACTCACCCCAGCACGACCCCTACACTACCTGAACACCACTGCACTGCCCTAAACCCTAAAACACTCCCCCAGCACGACCCCCTACACTACCTAAACACCACTGCACTGCCCTAAACCCTAAAACACTACCCCGCATGACCCCCTACACTACCCAAATACCAATGCACTACCCTAATCCCTAAAACACTACCCCTGCACAACCCCTACACTACCCAAATACCACTGCACTACCCTAAACTCTAAAACAATACCCCCCGCACGACTCCCTACACTACCCAAAGACCACTGCACTACCCTAAACCCTAAAACACGACCTCCTACACTACACAAACACCACTGCACTACCCTAAACCCTAAAAAACTACCCCAGCACGAACCCCTACACTACCCAAACACCACTGCACTACCCTAAACCATAAAACACTACCCCAGCAGTACCCCCTATGCTACCCAAACACCACTGCACTACCCTAAACCCTAAAACACTACCCCCAGCAGTACCCCTACACTACCCAAACACCATTGCACTACCCTAAACCCTAAAACACTACCCCCAGCAGTATCCCCTACACTACCCAAACACCACTGCACTACCCTAAACCCTAAAACCCTAAAACACTAACCCCCAGCACGACCCCCTACACTACCCAAACACCACTGTACTACCCTAAACCCTAAAACACTCCCCAGCACGACTCCCTACACTACCCAAACACCACTGCACTACCCTAAACCCTAAATCTACCCCCAGCATGACCCCCTACACTACACAAACACCACTGCACTACCCTAAACCCTAAAACACTACCCCCAGCACGACCCTCTTCACTACCTAAACACAACTGCACAATTTGTTACAGGCGCTGCAACGCAGGCCTGTGGTGCTTACTGGAGGTACCTGGTGGGCTAGTTGGGCCCCAGGGACTCTCAGGATTCAAGGTGACCTAATCCCCCAACTTAAAACGCGCCACGGGGCGCGTTTGCACAGTGGTGAAGGGAGGGGGCGGGGCCTCAGGTGACATGTGCGCAAACACGCCCTGTGGTGCGTTTTAAGTTGGGGAGTTAATTCCTTTGAATCCTGGGGGCCAACTAGCCCACCAGGTACCTTCAGTAAGCACAACAGAGTTGCGTTGCAGAGAGGTGAAAAAGGTGCGTGGCCTCGGAACGCCTCTCTGCAACTCAGCTCTGTGGTCCTAACTGTAGGTACCTGGGGAGCTAGTTGGGCCCCAGGGACCTCAGGATTCAAGGGGACTTAATCCCGCAACCTAAAACGCGCCACGGGGCGCGTTTGCACACATGTCACCTCAGGCCCACCCTCCCTTCACCACTGTGCAAACGCGCACTGGCTCTGGTTAGTCAGAGTCAGTTACCACCAGTACCCGTCTGAAAAAGTTGTGGGCACAGGATGATTTTGCAACAAGGCCTCTTTCTGCTCCTCTGTTGCTTCTTTCTGCACATCTTTTGCTTCTTTCTGTGCATTTTTTCTTCTTTCTTCACATGTCCTACCTCTGTTGGCATAGTTAGAAACTAGCATTTAAAAAACGTTTGAAATTCACTTAAAAAATCATAGGTTTCAGGCACGTTATAGTTAGAAATTAGCATTTAAAAAACCTTTGAAATTCACTGAAAAAACCATAGGTTTCAGGCACGTTATAGTTAGAAATTAGCATTTAAAAACCTTTGAAATTCACTGAAAAAACCATAGGTTTCAGGCACGTTATAGTTAGAAATTAGCATTTAAAAAACCTTTGAAATTCACTGAAAAAACCATAGGTTTCAGACACATTATAGTTAGAAATTAGCATTTAAAAACCTTTGAAATTCACTGAAAAACCATAGGTTTTAGGGACAGTTATAGTTAGTTGGACATTGCACTCGTACAAAACCCATGAAATTCCCCTGTTATAGTTAGTTCAGCTAACTATAACTCGCGCCCGCAATGCACTGCTGATGACGTCACATATTACATCACTCATGACATGGTCAGTGACATCACTGATGACATCACTGATGACATCTCAAATGACATCACTGATGACATCATCCATGTGATAATTTCATGCATCTTCTCACACCCTAATATAACTTTTGATACACCCACTCTAAATTACAGACTGCCATTCTCAAAACCATAGACACTCCAACACCAAAAACTACATACCCACTCACTGATTCTTAGGTCTACACACACATCCACTCACTCACCTGTACAGTCACTCATACTTACAGTCACTCAGTACAGGACTATCATATGCACTCATACACCTATATAAACACTCACACACCGCCACTCATCCATAGAGGTACTCACACACCTAGTCAGTCATGCAAAAAATTAATCACACACCCATTTACTGACCTATACAGTTATACACACACCAGCTCACTTACTCATACAAATACTAGCACATTCTTACGCTCTTATACAATAACTGATACAAGCACTCACGCATCCATACAGCCACTCTCACAATAACACACTCTCACTTATAGCCATTTAAATACTCTAACACACATATATACTGCCTTTTACATATGTAGTTACTCGCACATGTACCACTGAGATATACATTCACTCACTAACACACCCATACACACACTCACCCACCCAAGCAGTCCATCACAGATGCACTCTTGAAATCATGCACCCAGTGAATCACCCACTCACACATCTATGTATAGAGTCACACACACCCCACCCACACAAACACTCAGGCAGCCATACAGATACTCAGAGAACCAATCAATAACCCATATAGACACTCATGTAGCTATTCGCAAATCCATGCATCCACTTACACACCAACAAACAGACGGATACAGACATTCACACAGTTTAGTCACTAACCCATGCATTCAGTAAGATACGTTTAATCACTCACTTGTAGAGTCAGTCACTCACGTACTAAATCATCCATTCAGACACTTATACACCCACTCATTCTTCAATACGCCTTTCCCTATATATATTAAACATATTTAAACTTTACAGAAACACAGTCACTGGATGATGTCATCAGTGATGTCATTTGAGATGTCATCAGTGATGTCATCAGTGATGTCACTGACCATGTCATGAGTGATGTAATATGTGACGTCATCAGCAGTGCATTGCGGGCGCGAGTTATAGTTAGCTGAACTAACTATAACAGGGGAATTTCATGGGTTTTGTACGAGTGCAATGTCCAACTAACTATAACTGTCCCTAAAACCTATGGTTTTTTCAGTGAATTTCAAAGGTTTTTTAAATGCTAATTTCTAACTATAATGTGTCTGAAACCTATGGTTTTTCAGTGAATTTCAAAGGTTTTTAAATGCTAATTTCTAACTATAACGTGCCTGAAACCTATGGTTTTTTCAGTGAATATATATATATATATATATTCCAATAGAGTTTGCTTACACAATTGGAGACACCCACTCAACGTTGTCTTTCACCCTATTTATTCTGGCCAGCAGCAACAGACGAGGTACAGCATACACAGCGTGATTTCTCTTGCCAAAATTGCCATTTCGCGTTACGGGGAAATGTTCCCCTTGATCACCGGCTTGGCTTGGGGAAAGGAACAGCTTCGTATTTGCACACAGGTGTTTAAAGGGTTTTCAAGCCCGCCCCACTGGGCGTGTCAGCACTCGGCATTGTGGTTGGTGTAGTCCAAATAAAATCCATGTTGGATAATGCTGTACCTTCTCCTCCAAATGTATTATCCATCGGGTCGCTGATTCATGCTGAATCCACTTGTTGCTTTCTTTACGCTCGCCAAAACAGGTACGTTGCTCTTAATGCGTGTCTCGTAGAATGCGAGGCACGCGGACCCGCCTTGCTAGCAGTGGGGTGTCTCCGTGGCCAGAGCAGGCCACTACACATTCCAATCGAGTTTGCTCACACAATTGGAGACACCCACTCAACGTTGTCTTTCACCTTATTTATTCTGGCCAGCAGCAACAGACGAGGTACAGCATTTACAGCGTGATTTCTCTTGCCAAAATTGCCATACGCGTTACGGGGAAATGTTGTGTGAGCAAACTCGATTGGAATATATATGTGATCAAGACCCGAGTGGGGGTCGAAACGCGTAATGGCAGATTTGCTGGGCACGTAATAAACTACACTTGATTTGCACCAAGAACCATTGGGTCCGCTCTTCGTCCTTTGTCCGTGTGAGGCGATTGTGGCGGCGAACTTTGTATATGTATATATATATCCACAACAAAAAGACTCCTTGCTGGAAACTTGTGCCCGTGGAAGGTGGCGCATTTTGCCGGCGGAGACAACCGGCTGTCAATCCCATGAAAATCCAGTGTAACGCGCACTCAGGCCAAGAAGACAGAAGACAGTTCAACAGTTAGGAGGGTTTATTACTGGCTTAAACCTCTGTGACGCGTTTCGACCGTACAACGGTCTTGTTCACATATATATATATATATATATATATATATATATATATATATATATATTTATTTATATATGTTTAGATTTGGAGTTAAGCATAGTAAAACTTTGCTCACCCATTGAAATTTACCTTCATGGTATTCTTGTCCATGATATTTCAGATATTTTGGTCATTCGCCACCATCACTATCACCAACATCACCATCCCCACCACCTCCATCACCATCATCTCCACTACTACCAACACCACTATTACTGCTATAACCACTACAACCATGACTGCTACTACCACCATCAGCAACATTTCTACCACCATTACTGCTACTACATACACTGCCACCACCACATCAGGGTATCTGTGTTCATAAGACCTTTATGTGTTTGACAGTGTTGTGTGTGCTTACGAGAAAGTGTGATGTTGGCATGTGTGTGAGAGACAATGTGTGTGTGTGTGCACGTGTTATCAGTAATTAAACAAGCATTGGCAAAGCCAATAGGTCTAGCTATTATTCTACAAACTCATGGAAACAGAATTTGTACTGCCTGTGCTTGCATGTGTTCCCACATTAAAGCCAAACCTATTGATGTTGCAATAATTAGTTTATTTTGCATTTAACACTTTTTAGCATTGCATGTATATACTTCCTCTTTCACCTGCTTGTTTCTGTGATAGCTAATGTGCTCTCTTTTTTCTCCCCTCTTGCCTCCTCTGAAGCTTTCCACCCTGCTCCCTATCCACCTCCCTGTCCTTCTTCTAGTTTTATATTTTTCTATATTTATTTACTTACTAGGGCCAGCTGCTGCAAAGTGCTTTCAGACTGCTTGATTTCTTTATTTGCGGTTGTGCTTATTTTGTTTTTCTTTTCTGTTACTGTTCTAATACAGACTTTTGTCATGTTAGAATAGTAAGTTAAAAAGGCCACCATCTCCCACAACGCACATGTGCGCTTGTGTCAATATGCATGCACACAGGTCAGGACCATCATGTGATGAATTTTCTTTAATGTTTATGTCACAAAGCATTTGTTCACATGCCATCAGGAACAAAAAGCATTGGCAAAGGGAATTGCTCAGGCTTATAGAGCCAATACATATTGGCTTAGCCAATGCTTGTTTTTCTCTCTTTTTTCTCTTTTCTGCACATGGTGTTGAATTAAACTCCAATGATTATTACGGCAAAGAACTGGTTTTGTATCCCTAAAGTGTCACCACCATGGTAGTTATGATCTCAGAAACATATTTTCATTATGAGAAAAATGAAAAAAAACGTCCTGGTTCCTAGAGATCTTTATCATTCAGACATTACAGTATGGGCCCCATACATTAATCTTTTATCTAATTCAATTATGTCAGGGACTTCCATTCCAGTTTCCTGGGCTGGGGAGAAAATAATGCCCATTTATAAAAAATAAGGTGTCAGGAATAACGCCTCTAACTACAGTCCCATCAGCTTGTTGGATAACATACAGAAGGTATTTTGTAAACAGGTTCTGGATAAGTTACAGGATTGGATGAGAGAGGTAGAGATCTTATCATCCTTTCAATCTGGCTTTAGAGAAAAAGTCAGTACAGTAGACCAGATTTTTAGGCTTGCCCTCATTCTATGGAAGTACATCAAATTATCTAAATATCATCTGTACATAGCTTTTGTCGACTTGAGGGCGACTTTCGATCTCATTCCTAGGACCAAGCTCTGGGAATCCCTCAAGTCAATGAGTGTTTCGAGTGGATTTCTACACATTATAGTAAGGCTACATGAAAATAACTATGCCCAAGTGAGATGAGGCACACAGGGGGAATTAACTGATAGAATCTCTATCAAGAGAGGTGTATGCCAAGGCTGTGTCCTTGCGCCTACTCTTTTTCACTATTTATAAATAATGCTTTCAGTAGCTTATCTGAATGCATTCATGATGCCCATAAGCTTGAGGGTAAATCCACCCCAGGCTTACTCTTTGCTGATGATACCCTGCTTATTTCATGAACCCCAGTGGGATTGCAAAATTTGTTGAATAGATTCCAAGCCCTCTGTAATCAAAGGGGCCTGGACATCAACACTCTTAAGGCAAAGTTTATGACATTTAGAACTCATAAATCCTTTTGTGGCAATCTGAGACTGGGGGAAACCATCTTGGAATAAGTTGACCACTTTGATTATTTAGGAACTAAGATATACCACACTTTAACTTGCTCCCCCCATATTCAGAAAAGTAGGACAACAATTGTGACTAGATCATCATGCACAGTGAAATTGTATAGATACGCAGTAACCAGATCACTATTTCAGCTATAGTGGCCTACAGAATGACCGCTCAATCAGCAGCATTATATGGGGCAGAAATTTGGGGAACAGTTAATGTAAAGGAGCTTACCAACTGCAAAGATAATTTCGTTAGATCTCTTTTTAACTTACCAGAGAGTACCCTGATTCTTCCCCTTTGTTTTTGATGTTTCATTTAAACAAATTGAGAATTTGTCACACCTTAGCCCTTTACTGTATTGGGTCAGATTGTGGACAACACCAGAGCTGGAACCCTATAGGGATCGATTAAGGAAAATGTTATGGTTAGATAGAGATCTCACTTTGACTTCGTTATGTCCTATTAAGTCTTGATTTATTGCCTTGGGGTTGGAAGGTTGCATGCTCATCCTATCGCTATAAATTGAGCAGCTAGGGATACTGTAAAGAAGCTCTATTGGGCTCATGTTGTAGGAAAGTGAAAGATGAATATACAATCTGGCAGTATCTCGGATACCTTTTTGGGATATTAAACCAGTGCCTTGGTTTGAAGCATATTTAAATGACATTCTTCCCTACAGGGCTAAAACTTTATATATGAAATTTAGATTTGGCACTACAATGCTTAACTCTTTTACCTGTAAATGGGATAGTAGGAAATAGGATAATGACTTGTGTAAGGCATGCGGTTTAGGGAAAGACAATATGGAGCATGATTTGTTTTTCTGCCCTAGTTATCCCGCTACAAGAAGGAAATGGATTTGTCCCTCTGCTGCAGTTGGGGTTTTGACGTTTCCAGCAAGTTCTAAGGGTCTTGAGGTCCGATACTAGTACTGGAATTGTTTCCAGCATAAGCACATTTTTACTCTCTGTTTGGTTTCAGCAGAAAAGACTAGGGTTATCCCTTTAAATCTCTTTTGAAAATGTGTTTTAGCATTGCCTTATTAAATATGATGTACTTTTTAATAATGTGATTTTCTCATTGCATATACCTGTTTTCAAAATGATGTGCATTCACAAATTACTTTTTATTGTTAGTATATGTTTTATGGGGTATTACCCCGAAATAAACATTTCTACTACTAATAATAATTCATTCTTTTTTTTTTTTTAAAAAGCTGTCAGACACAAAT
Organism: Calotriton arnoldi; assembly: GCA_963921515.1. Lineage (NCBI taxonomy): Eukaryota > Metazoa > Chordata > Amphibia > Caudata > Salamandridae > Calotriton > Calotriton arnoldi. Next base: position 38,937 of record CAWUFW010016065.1, read on the forward strand.
CTTCCTAGTTTCACATACTTGTAGTGCCTATGCTCAGAAAGCATATATCACCACAAAACATTTTTAGCATGGTTTAATTTTCTTAGACCATGCTTGGTGATATTATGATTTTTGAATGTACTCAGACCAATACCCTGACGTGCTGTACCAATTGTATTGTATGAAAACAGATCAGCACACACCATCTAATTATAGAAGAAAGAATATCCGATTCATCAACTGTTATTGATCACAAATCTCCAATTCACATTATTCGATTGAAAATAGAGCAAAGACTCTAGTCCATATTTTTCTTTAAAAGATTATTTTTGATTCACATCTTCTCTTTCTCTTTATAAAAGCGTTTTTTCGCATGTAGCCAACGTGTTTGGTCTCACACACGAGGCTACTTCAGGTCTTGTTAAAGTGTGGCCTCAGTATTGACTGGTGTCGGTCCTGTAATTATTCCATTTCTAGATCTTTCTCCCACCTTGTTTTCTAGGTGTCAATGGTTATATCTTTTCTTCAGCTTTTATGCTTTGCAATGGTTTGTCTCCTCTTGGATTTGGTTATGATCTTGGTCGATACTCAATCCTTTCCAACACTGTGCGCGCCAAATCCCACCGTGAAGTGTTGTGCAGCTAACTGGCAATCCTGTACCAATTATATACAGCTTTGCTTTCATGTCTCATATCTCAGTCATCAATACTACAATAAAAGGCAAACACACACATATGTCACTTTTGGCACACATCTGTATATAACAGATTCCTAGTTCCACTTCTAGATGTCTCACTGCATAACTCCCATCAGAACAGAGTACACTGACCTGCGTCAGGGTCACCTTGTTTTTCTCTGGCAGCAGTTTAGGAGGCTGCAAGGTCACAGAGCCCTTTATCCAGACACGGATGCAGTGGAGGTGTGTAAAAAACCAGGGGTCAAGGGCGCACTGGCAAAGCAAAGAGGAGTCTGGGAGAATAAATGAGCATGATTCTGTGCCTCCCAGAGGAAACTCTGAAATGTCAGTGATTAGGCAAGACTCATGAGAGCAAAAAGCCATCACAGAGAGTAAATAAATGCTCAGCCCAAGCCCACCTGCACATCACACCACATTTAAGTGAGGAACAAAATATAGTCAGGATGGAAAGTGGTGGCTGCTCCCCAGACTCACTCCTTTCTCCCTCAGTAAGTGAGAAAGAAAACATCTGAGCTGCTCATATTCATGCACAAAACATCTAAGGGGCCTATTAGGATGGCGGGCGGACCTGAGTCCGCCCGCCATCCTCGCGGTGTTGGGACCGGCCGCCAGACATGCGGCGGTCCTGCCCCGCTAATTAGGATGCAACCGCCACCCTGGCGGTCGCATCCTGCATATTTGACATTGCGGCGGGTGGTGCTTACAGCAGCACCCGCCGCAATATCAAAATGGCATGTTGTGCATTTGCATGCACAACGTGGCAGGCACCGCGCGGTGCCTGCCACCTTGTGCATGCAAATGGAGGGGGGTACCATGGGTACCCCCCCCAAGTGCACCCCCATCCCCGGGGGCCCGCATAGGGCCCCAAAGAACATCCCCGCCAGCCTTTCCATGGCGGCGAAGAAGGCCTTCCCAACACACCATCCTAATATGGATGGTGGTGCCTGCTAGGCACCGCCACCATATTAGGGGCCAATTCCACCCAGCCGGCAATGGGAATGATTGCTGACCGGCGGAAAAGCGGCGGACGCACTTTGCGTCAGCTGCGAAACCCCCCACCATTGTAATATGGCGGGGGTTTCACTCGTTACGATGTCCTGACGGTCGCCACCGCCGGCTCGGTGGTGGCGAACATCACAGCATCATAATGAGCCCCTAAGTGCGTCTCTCCCAGCATCCATGGAGTGTAGATCGATGTCATTCAGGCATTTGCCAGGGCCTTACCAGTAGGTCATTAAACGTGGCTTCGATGCAGACCAGTGAGATATCGAGACACCAAATCTTTGTGATAATTCTGGCTCAAGAAGGAGGTAATCGGAATTTTAATAACTTCTCGCGGTCCCTTTTCTCTCTTTGCTCCTCCAAGTGTGTTTATGTAGAAACAGTACTTTTGTTCTGTACTTTTGTGCTACCAAGTTCTTTAATCTTTTCACCTCCTCAAAATTGATTTTGGAAAAACAAGGTGCTATGGACATCTTTGTTGATGAGATCGGTGGCCTGTTTTTATTTGGTGGATTTTAATGTTGTCTTAACCTCTTGTATTCCTAGATGATGCTCTCTGAGGCTGACTTCACTGGGAAAAAGACAGCAAAGGAGGTATCTAACAGAAATTTTAGACAATGGGGAGAATGTGTTACAAAGCCTAAGCAATGTGCGTACTAGAAAATACTGAGTTAGCTTCTATGCAAGACAGAATGATCTTCGCTTTATACTATGTCAGTTTCTAGAGTAAAAAAAGAGATCTGTTATCCTATTTAGTATACTACTAGTGTCAAGCCAAAGATTAATAGAAAGGTAGGGCCTTCATATTCCAACACTAACTTGCCTACAAAACAGTGTGTTTATGCTTGTGGCTACTATGCGTCTGGGTAGCCAAACTTCCGATTAATTGAAACACACTATATAATCAATAAGATTTAGTGCCAGAAAGCTGTGGCTGGAGGGCTTTACTGGTTGCTTAAGCACACCTATGGTTGCTAATCTGCCCACTGTTATTACTAGTCTAAATATGGTGTTTGTGGCTATGTGGCATGTTTGATCTGTGTTTGACATATGTGTTGTTGTGTGAAGTATGTTCTGTGAGCATTTGTGATAGGTAAGTGTAATGATCTGCCTAGTATGTTCTTGTATTTGTAATGCTGATACCGCTTCAGCGGTCAGTACTGCTCGTGTTTCAGAGTTGTGCAAAAAAGGATATGTGTTGGGGCTGATGTGTTCGGTTGAACGTTTGTGCATGGCATAATGGTATTATGTGCACTAAGTGTTGTTGGCAGCCATTGACAACAGACCATATTGCATACTGTGATATGTTGCATGCTTACAGAATGCACCACGTCACCCAACCCCTTGCAATATTCTAGAATCATGTCATCAGAGATATACACTAGAGCATTTGAAGGCACAACTGGCAATTGCATAGCCTTATCCATGATAATTTCATAGGGTGACAATCCTGTCCTTCGATCAGGAATACTCAGTTGACTCATCAACACAAGAGGCAAAGCATCAGGCCATTTCAGAGATGTTGAAGCACACACTTTAGACAATCAGGATTTCAATGCTCCATTATCCTGCTCCACAATGCCAAAAGCCTCCGGCGATAACTGCAAAGTAGTCCCTGCTCCACTTCCAATGCTGCTCAAAACATTCTCAGGACCTCATTATTAAAATTAGTTCCTCGGGTCTGACTGCAGAAAAGACAGAAATCCAAACCTGGGGATGAGTTTCCTCGACAACAGCTTAGCTACAGTGAGACTATCACACCTTCTATCGGCTAGACTTCAACCCAACGTGAAAAAATACAGTACACCACCAAAACATATCTGAGCCCGTTGCACACAGGCATCCCAATACATTCTAGCTGCATCCTATTGAAGTGACCTCCTGACCTCCCTTTGTAACTCAGTCTAACTGCAGTCCTTTTCCTCACATTCATCTGTTGGCACACAACACACCTATGACATAATGCTTCTGCCATCAAACTGAACTTGTGATTGAACCACATCTGCCAAAACAACCTAACCATGGCATCTCTTCCTACATGCATTTGTTCATGATAATGCCTAGCCATAGGTGTCAACGAACTATTAGGCAACACAGGTCTTCTACCAGATCTCCTAAAACCCAGATGTCGTCATCTCTCTTTACACAACCTGCCTTTAACCAACTCTGCTGTTCTGTCTCTGTCACTTCTTCTTGTAACTTCTCAACTTCCTCTCAACTATCAGCAACTTTTAACAAAAGGTTGCAATCGGTTTCTTCTGCTCCCTCATTGGCATAATCTCCATTAAAAGTACAAGCATTATGAGCCCTGTATTTTGCATCTTCATCGGCATATCTGTTGCCAACAGTCACATAGTCATCTCCTTTGCAATGTGCGGAACATTTCCCAACCTCAACTTGCGCAGTCAAATGTAAAGTCTCCAACAGCTTACATACTTGTTCTCCATTGTGAATGGGAGATTCTGATGAGGTTATGAACCCCCTCTGAGGCCATAACTGTCCGAATTCTTGCACCACACCAAGCCCATACTGACTATAGGTACAAAACGGCACCTTCAGCTGGTCCCAAACAGCTGGTCCGAAACACAACAGCCTCTAGTAAGGGCTATCAGTTCAGCTGGTATAGAGACAGAATATCGAGTTGGAAATGTCGACTTGCACTAATATCGAGTTTGAAATATCGAGACACAGAAATATCGACAGCAAGAATATCGTGGTCAAGAATATCGAGTTTAAGGTAAGAAATATTGTTTTTAAAAATATCGAAGTCATTAATATTGTTTGCAAAAACATAGGGGCCGATTCCGATTCGGGCAGGAAATCTCTCCGACCGAGTCGGACCCCGAGAGATTTCCGACCGAATCGGACTCTAGCAGCCCGACCGAACGAGTACGATGCGTACGTATGCTATCGGACTCGATTGGGTCGGACTCCCATTGAAGTCAATGGGAGCCGGTCGTACAATGCGTACACGGGCTCCCATTGACTCAATGGGCACGACGCGAACAAGGGCGCCCCCTACAGCGGGTTCGCGTCGATGCGGGTTGTGCCGTACATGCACGTGTAGGGGGGACCCATGGGTCCCCCCTGTGTGCGACTCGCATGGCTACGCATGGAGGGGGTCCGACACGGACCCCGAAGTCCGGCTCTGACTGCTCTTTGGAGCCGGACGGCGCGAGTCGGTCGGACTGTTCGAGGCGCGCATCGTACTGGCTCGGTCGGGAAACGTCTCCATCGCGCGGTGCGAGTCGTGTCCGTGCGAGTCGGTCGGAGCGGTTCGGACCCGCGAACGAGTCGGTCGGCGATTTCGCGTACGCTCGCATCGTACTCGCTCGCCCGGACGCATGCACGAATCGGTCGGAAAAGAGGCCTCCGAATCGGATCCGGTAAAGCCGAATCCGATTCGGTGCCCTACCGGCCGAGATCGGAGTTGTTAAAAATATCGTTTTTTTAGTTAGTGTTATGTATTTTAGTATGTATTTTAAATGTATGTGCTCTATTTTTTGGTCTAAGTATTGCTTTTGTTTTTTAATATATGTGTTAAATTTTTAGTAGTTATTAATTTTATTTTAATTAAATTTTGCATTTTAGTTCCGTAGCGGGTTGTGGGTTTATAGGGGAATAGGGTGGGAAGTAATTTAATGTTAATACATTTATTAATATTTTTTATAAAATATTTATTTAATTTTATTTTATAGTGTTAATTGGGGGATTAATTTATTATTAATTAATTAATAATTGGCAGTTAATTTTTAATAATTAATTAATTGGTAAATATGTTAATTGTGTCATTTTTTTAGGAGCGGGTTGTGGGTTTATAGGGGAATAGGGTGGGAAGTAATTTAATTATAATTAAAATATTATTATTTTTATTAAATAATATTTATTTATTTAATATTTTATACTGTTAACTGTGGGCATTAAATTATTATTAATTATTTTGAATTGGTTGTTAATTGTTATTATTTAATTGGTAATTATGTTAATTGTGACTTTTTTTAGGAGCGGGTTGTGGGTTGATAGGGGAGTAGGGTGGGAAGTAATTTAATTTTAATACATGTATTAATATTTTTTATATAATATGTATTTAATTTTATTTTATAGTGTTAATTGTGGGAATTAATTTATTATTAATTATTTATAATGTGCTTGTTAATTGATATTAATTAATTAATTGTTAATTAATTATGTTAATTGTGTCATGTTTTTAGAAATGGGTGGTGGGGTTTATAGGGGTATAGGGTGGGAGGTAATTTATTTATAATTAATTATTTATTTGTTAATTAATGCTAATTAATTAATTAAAATTTAAATATGGCAACTGTGTAATTATTTTGATGTGTGAGTTGTGGGGTTTATAGTGGTAAATGGTGGGAAGTAATTTTTTTTAAATTAATTAATGATTTGTGGTTAATTGATATTAATTTATTAATGTTAAATTAGTTATGGAAATGGTGTAATTATTGTTAGGTGTGTGTTGTGGTGTTTATTGGGGTAGAGGGTGGAAAGTAATTTACTTTAAATTAATTAATCATTACTTGATCATTAATATTCATTTATTACTTGATAAATATTTTTGGTAATTGTTTATTTTTATTTTGTTTGTGGATTTTGGTTCTATAGGGGTAATGTTTGGTTAGTACATTAATTTTTATCTGTTTTGATGTGTTTTTTAATTAATAATATTTGTTTAATTGATAATTAATTGTGATAATTATGGAGGTACACTTTTTAAAAAAATTAGATGTCTGTTGTAAATTGTGTGGTGTTATAGGGTAGGAAAAAAAATATTACATTTATGTAATAATGTTTTTGATTATAAATAATTTCTATTGCAAAATATTTATTTGTTTGTAAATTATTTTAAAAAAATTTAAAAAATCTTTGTATGTAATTTTTAGATTTTTTAACATTATAATATGTTTCTATGTTTTGAAATTTTTTATATTTTTATAATGTTTTTTTTTTTTTTTTTTAATTATCTTTTGTATTGTAGTTCATATTTTGTTTGTTTTTAAATTTGAATTTTCTTCAGGTGGAATAGTAATTTGTACCCCTCCGCTATCCAACACTTTCCCTACTGCTGCACTCGCAGGAGGGGGAATAGTAATTTATACCCCTCCGCTATCCAACACTTTCCCTACTGTTGTACTCACTGGAGTGGGAATAGTAATTTTTTCCCCTCCGCTATCCAACACTTTTCCCTACTGTTGCACTCGCTGGAGTGGGAATAGCAATTTTATCCCCTCCGCTATCCAACACTTTCCCTACTGTTGCACTGGCTGGAGTGGGAATAGTAAGTTTTACTCCTTCACTATCCAACATATTCCCTACTGTTGCACTCGTTGGAGTGGGAATAGTAATTTTTACCCCTCCGCTATCCAACACTTTCCCTACTGCTGCATTCGCAGGAGTGGGAATAGTAATTTTTTCCCCTCCGCTATTCAACACTTTCCCTACTGTTGCACTCGCTGGAGTGGGAATAGTAATTTTATCCCTACGCTATCCAACACTTTACCTACTGTTGCACTCACTGGAGTGGGAATAGTAATTTTATCCCCTCCGCTAAACAAAACTTTCCTTACTGTGGCACTAACTGAAGTGGGAATAGTAATTTTTACTCCTTTGCTATCCAACACATTCCCTACTGTTGCACTCGTTGTAGTGGGAATAGTAATTTTTATCCCTCCGCTATCCAACACTTTCCCTACTGTTGCACTCATTGGAGTGGGAATAGTAATTTTATCCCCTCCGCTAAACAAAACTTTCCTTACTGTGGCACTAACTGAAGTGGGAATAGTAATTTTTACTCCTTTGCTATCCAACACATTCCCTACTGTTGCACTCGTTGTAGTGGGAATAGTAATTTTTATCCCTCCGCTATCCAACACTTTCCCTACTGTTGCACTCATTGGAGTGGGAATAGTAAATTATTCCCCTCCGCTATCCAACACTTTCTCTACTGTTGCACTCAATGTAGTGCAAAATGTAGGTTTAAAAAAATATTAAATATTTTAATATTTTAATTTATAATATACATTTTGTTTTATTAATTTTTATGTTATAGGTGTATGAATATATATATTTATTTATAATTTTTAATATATTTATAACATTTTAAAATTAATTAAAAATATTATTTATTAATTGTTTTTAAGTAAATATATATATTACATTTTATATATGTATGTTTAATTTTTTAAGTTAAATGTATTACTTATAATTCTGTGTCAGCACTGAGAGAGCGCAGCCCTCCCTCTTACTGCAGAAAAGAAAAAACGCTTTCCTAGCACAGGGGCACAGCAGAGGCTTTCTTTCAACTCTAGGAACACAGCCAAACAGTCATTGTCCCACGGCACCTGATCCGACACATCCTTGTGTGTTAGTCTCTGTAAAGGTTTCGCCACTAGGGAAAAGTTGGGTATCCACTGGCGTCAGTAGCCAACCATTCCAAAAAACATCCTGACTTCCTTCTGAGTCATTGTTGGATTCATCTGCATGATCGCCGATATTCTTTCCTGTGACACCTTCCTTGTACCTCATACAATGTGGTGTCCTAAATACAGGACCTCTGTCAAACAGTACTGCAATTTGTTTGTGGACACTTTGGGCACTATTACGATGTCGGTCGGAGGCCACCATCTCGGTGTGTGAACCAACCAACCAACCGTAGGTCGGCAGTTCCAAAAACTGTATTGCAATGCAACTGCACATGGTGCTGTCACAAACTCCCATTTCTCTACGGGAGTTTGTGTGGCTGGGAGAAACCGCCCGCAGCACAAGCTCCCATGGAGAATTGGGAGTTGGTGTAAATCCCTGCAACTTTGGGCACCTGTGCCTGCCCCACGGTGCAGGGATTTACAGGGGGCACTGCTGTTGGAGAGTGCCATCATAATCCTGACGGCGGAAACGCCGTCCGTTAGGAATTATGAGGCCCTTCCAACTGGCTGACAGGCTCCTTGTGCCCATCGGAACCCAGTCGGATTAACCGGCCGGTTTAAACTTCGACCGCCATCTTTGTAATACGGTGGTAGGAGTTTAAATTTTAGATGTTGGTTGGAAAACAAACATCCAAATCAGGCCCTTAATATCCATTCTCACCCAAATGGTTCAGCAAAGCAATAGTATCCATTTTTCAAGCCTCTCGGGTATTTGACGCAATCGGTAAGTCATCAATGTACCTGACCACCACTGAATTGCAGGGCATGATTAAAGACTTCAGATTCTTTTTCAGGAACTGGTTCAAGATGGAAGGATGCTCTGTATACCCTTGAGGAACTCAGCACCATGCCAAAACATGGCTGCCACACCGGACAGCAAAGAGGAACTGACTGTCCTTGTGCAACTGTATGGAGAAGAATTCCGGACAAAGGTCAATGACGGTGAATCATTCTGCTTCACATGGAATTTGAAACAATATCACAACTAAATTCAGTACCATGGGACAACAAGGAGCCACAGTGCTATTTATCTCTATCAGGTCCTGCAGGATTCTGTACTTTCCGCATGGCTTCTGCAGGCCAATAATCTGTGAGTTACAGGGACTTCCCATTATTTCTTTCCCTTGCTTGATCATGTTCTCAATCACCAGAGTGATACCAGTAATAGTTTCTGGAGTCAAATTGTATTGCAATGTTCTTGGATACACAGCATTAGGCTTTACTTGTATCCAGACAGTCTCAACTCCTTTAACAAGACCAATGTCCTTCCCTGAGAAGTCCAAAACTTCCATCCTTACGGCATCTCTAAGATCTAAGGGCAACTCATCAATGGTCATCATTGGGAACATTGCAACAGCTAAATTTTGATTTGCTATCTTGAATGCAATATCCTGATCATTGTTCTGGAGTTCTATGCCCTTAGGTATGCAGTAAATTATGCAATTTAACTTGCACAACAAATCACGTCACAACAAACACACAGGGCTGGAGTTGCATACCACAAATTGATGATTTTCAGCGAAAGACTCTATTCTTACATGGACCTCTTCTGTCAAGGGACTAGACATTTGCTTATTTGCTACTCCTACAACTTGGATTCTTCTTCCCGAGAGGGGTAGGTTTGGAATCTCGAAATGGGACATCCATTGCGGAGCAGAAAAAATCAAATTATAGTCCCAACAATCAGGAGCAGGGCCAGTGGAAGACCTCCAAAGACACTTCCGAGCACGGAGTGAATTGATGATGGAATGACTCTGAAGACTGTATGGGAGGTGCTAACGAAGCCAGAGCCTAAGCTTTTGAAAAAGTGCACTACCCCGCAGTATGAGACATGTTAAAAATGTGGTTCACCAATCCAAAATGTTGTGGAAAATTAGTGTGGAGTAGTGACTGTATCTCCGAAGAGGACCTTGCAACTTGAAGATCAAGCGTCTCCTTTGGAGATGTTAAGGCCACATCTTTCTAAAGCAGTAGGACTTTCAGTGTGCTCAGGGCATCAAAGTGCACATTCAAAAGCTTTATTGAAGACCAAAGCATTGCCTCCCTAACTGTACGGGCAGGTGGAAACAGTACTTGTGTACAACAAGTGACAACGGAAAAAACCGTGACAAGATAGGTTATGCCTGGCCACATACCGCAGCAACCTTGATTGTTCAACATCAAACACTCCCATTAGAGAGCAATCTGAAATTCGAATGAATCATGGCCGCTGGGGAACCTTTCAAGCAGCAAGATAAGTTTGCGTCAGACGAATTACAAGCCCCATGAAGCAAAACTTAATTACACACTAAGGAACCATTTAAAGCATTACTGCAGCCGGAACCGCAAAGAAAATCTTCAGTTTCCTTATTCCGAATTGATGATTTTCAGCGAAAGACTCTATTCTTACATGGACCTCTTCTGTCAAGGGACTAGACATTTGCTTATTTGCTACTCCTACAACTTGGATTCTTCTTCCCGAGAGGGGTAGGTTTGGAATCTCGAAATGGGACATCCATTGCGGAGCAGAAAAAATCAAATTATAGTCCCAACAATCAGGAGCAGGGCCAGTGGAAGACCTCCAAAGACACTTCCGAGCACGGAGTGAATTGATGATGGAATGACTCTGAAGACTGTATGGGAGGTGCTAACGAAGCCAGAGCCTAAGCTTTTGAAAAAGTGCACTACCCCGCAGTATGAGACATGTTAAAAATGTGGTTCACCAATCCAAAATGTTGTGGAAAATTAGTGTGGAGTAGTGACTGTATCTCCGAAGAGGACCTTGCAACTTGAAGATCAAGCGTCTCCTTTGGAGATGTTAAGGCCACATCTTTCTAAAGCAGTAGGACTTTCAGTGTGCTCAGGGCATCAAAGTGCACATTCAAAAGCTTTATTGAAGACCAAAGCATTGCCTCCCTAACTGTACGGGCAGGTGGAAACAGTACTTGTGTACAACAAGTGACAACGGAAAAAACCGTGACAAGATAGGTTATGCCTGGCCACATACCGCAGCAACCTTGATTGTTCAACATCAAACACTCCCATTAGAGAGCAATCTGAAATTCGAATGAATCATGGCCGCTGGGGAACCTTTCAAGCAGCAAGATAAGTTTGCGTCAGACGAATTACAAGCCCCATGAAGCAAAACTTAATTACACACTAAGGAACCATTTAAAGCATTACTGCAGCCGGAACCGCAAAGAAAATCTTCAGTTTCCTTATTCCGACAACAGAATTTATAAGGTAATTCCTAATACTGATGTACATACCCTTCCTCGAAAGCTTCATATCTGCCCACTTGATGATGTTGTAGACAGTATTGGAAATGTAATGTTGAAATCGGCAGAGTAATGAATGCATGTATTATCCAATATGCAGAAGGTGTGTCAGCAACAGTGAATGGTAACGTCTCTAACTTCTCTATGTGTAACATGATGCAAGTTGCATCTTTGCATTGCTGTTTCGTAAGTTGGTATGGTGAGAACAGGCTTGTGGCATTAATATGTGGCCATGGTATGCGACCAGACGAAGTATCTGAAGTGTCTAACTCAATATGAACTATATATATATATATATTTCTTTATTCAGATGCAAAGCAACCATATAAGATACAGTACATCATATAATAAATAAGCACACAGTTCATATAAAAAAAGGAATACTGTCGAATTTTTAAAAAAATACGCATGAATAAAACCCACATCACTTGATCAATCAACTCTAGATAATCTGGATTTATAAGCGGCCCGCAGGAAACTTAACACTGCACATAGAGTCAAAGGGTTTGGTAGCAGCTGTAAATGCAGAAGGGCCACTTTAGCATGCCTGAACTTCAAACATTTGAGCAGGGGCCGGAGAAAACGTTTTCTGGGGAGTGAAAAATATTTACACAGTAAAATAAAATGTAATGTGTCCTGAGGAGATTGAAGGTCGCAGCCACAGGGACCTCGATGATCTGGTGACGGGAAAAAACCCACCGGGGATGCTAAAATGAGGTGAAGTTGATTAAATCTAAAATGCGTGATTAAAAATCTGTCGTGAGCACTAGTTAAGGCTAGGAGGTACGGTTCCATACCCGATACCGATTTTAACATTACATATGCCCTCATTGAAGGTTTGCTGAGCTCCAGATTTTCACGGTTCGAGCTTGAAAATTTATAGTGTAAATCTTTTATAATATTAATGTCCCCCTTATTTAAAGTGTCATGTGCAAAGAAGATATCTGGCCTACCTAACGCCGGAAAAGACTCCCTTATATGATGTAGCCAAGGTATTTTATTACCATGCTCCAATTTGAAGCAGTCCGATACAACCATACGATTTAAATGCTTATGCTCGGAGGTCCAGATCTTTATCCACCACACTAAGGGTTTGATTGCCACTTGGTCTGCCAGAAAACCCACCCCTAGCTCTTCGTGTACAGTCCAAACTGGCCTACCTGGGGGGACACGTAAAATCCGTCGCAAAAATTTATTTTCCGCCACCTGTAGCCTATGTGTGGGCACATACCCCCAGATTTCACTCCCATATACTACTCTGGAGATGCCCTTGGATTTATAAAGTTTAAGAATAACCTCCGGGGCCCCTGAGCCTAATCTACTCGCAAAACTAGTAATGGCTCCCAAGGATTTATTCAGCTCATTCAGCTTCCCTTCTAAGAGGGCTTCCCACTTTAGCTTGTCATAGAATAACACTCCCAGATAGGGGAAGGTCGGGACCCTACCAAGAGTATGATTCCCGGCTTTAAAGCTTTTTGGCCGGATCCCCCGTGGGCCCATCACCAGTACATACGACTTGGTAAAGTTCACTGACAGATCCAGCCCATCCATAAATGCCACAAAACTGTCTATTAGGACCTGCAGGCCCCGGCCCGTACGGGCCATGAGCACCGCATCGTCCGCATAGAGTAGGCATGGCAAAACTCTCGTGCCTGCTATAGGGGAGTCTGACTGAAGGCCCAGGAGTGTCGCCTCAAGGCCGTTAATATAAACTGAAAATAAAAAAGGGGCTAAGATGCACCCTTGACACACCCCCCGTGTACAATTAAAATGTTTGGTGAGGGCACCCTCATGTGAGACTCTCACTGCTGCCGATGTGTTGGCATGGAGTGATATGGGGAGTGAAAAATATTTACACAGTAAAATAAAATGTAATGTGTCCTGAGGAGATTGAAGGTCGCAGCCACAGGGACCTCGATGATCTGGTGACGGGAAAAAACCCACCGGGGATGCTAAAATGAGGTGAAGTTGATTAAATCTAAAATGCGTGATTAAAAAATCTGTCATGAGCACTAGTTAAGGCCAGGAGGTACGGTTCCATACCCGATACCGATTTTAACATTACATATGCCCTGATTGAAGGTTTGCTGAGCTCCAGATTTTCACGGTTCGAGCTTGAAAATTTATAGTGTAAATCTTTTATAATATTAATGTCCCCCTTATTTAAAGTGTCATGTGCAAAGAAGATATCTGGCCTACCTAACGCCGGAAAAGACTCCCTTATATGATGTAGCCAAGGTATTTTATTACCATGCTCCAATTTCAAGCAGTCCGATACAACCATACGATTTAAATGCTTATGCTCGGAGGTCCAGATCTTTATCCACCACACTAAGGGTTTGATTGCCACTTGGTCTGCCAGAAAACCCACCCCTAGCTCTTCGTGTACAGTCCAAACTGGCCTACCTGGGGGGACACGTAAAATCCGTCGCAGAAATTTATTTTCCACCACCTGTAGCCTATGTGTGGGCACATACCCCCAGATTTCACTCCCATTTACTACTCTGGAGATGCCCTTGGATTTATAAAGTTTAAGAATAACCTCCGGGGCCCCTGAGCCTAATCTACTCGCAAAACTAGTAATGGCTCCCAAGGATTTATTCAGCTCATTCAGCTTCCCTTCTAAGAGGGCTTCCCACTTTAGCTTGTCATAGAATAACACTCCCAGATAGGGGAAGGTCGGGACCCTACCAAGAGTATGATTCCCGGCTTTAAAGCTTTTTGGCCGGATCCCCCGTGGGCCCATCACCAGTACATACGACTTGGTAAAGTTCACTGACAGATCCAGCCCATCCATAAATGCCACAAAACTGTCTATTAGGACCTGCAGGCCCCGGCCCGTACGGGCCATGAGCACCGCATCGTCCGCATAGAGTAGGCATGGCAAAACTCTCGTGCCTGCTATAGGGGAGTCTGACTGAAGGCCCAGGAGTGCCGCCTCAAGGCCGTTAATATAAACTGAAAATAAAGAAGGGGCTAAGATGCACCCTTGACACACCCCCGTGTACAATTAAAATGTTTGGTGAGGGCACCCTCATGTGAGACTCTCACTGCTGCCGATGTGTTGGCATGGAGTGATATGAGAAGATGTACAATACGGGGATCCACTCCCAGTGAGGTTAAAATGTCCCATAACTTGGACCGGTTTACCCGGTCGAATGCGGACGTAAGGTCCATAAAGGCCAAATACATGGCACCCGGTTATGCTACAGTATGCTTTGAAATTAGAAGATACAGGTTAAGGCATTGGTCTGAGGTTGATAGGCCTTCCCGAAAGCCATATTGGACTTTCGATATGATCTGGTTATCTGTGGTCCACGTAAACAATCTAGAAAGAAGAACCCGGCCCAGGACCTTAACTGCAACGTCAATAAGGGAAATTGGACGGTAGGATTGTGGCTTATCCTTATCCCCCTTCTTGAAAATTGGCACTATCGTGGCGGTGGACCAGGAGGGCAATGTCCCTTTCAAGGCTGCTGCGTTTAGGACTTGAGTTAGTAGGGGGGCCCAGACCTCTAGGTTGTCACGAAAGAGATCTGGCGGAATACCATCAGGGCCAGGAGCCTTGTTTGGGGCCAAAAGCTGAATGCTAAGGGTTACCTCTTCCAGAGTGAAACTAATCGGGGGAACCGCCACACAAAGGGGGATGTCAACACTACGCTCACTAATGCAGTCTTCACCATAGACTTTTACGTAATGGGACACCCATTGTTCTGAGGTAATATGATGACATACTGTCGGGGTAGATGCCTCTGCGAAACAGGGACTATTAATAATTTCCCAAAATAAAGAAGAATCCCTCAGTTTGCTAGCTTTAGCTAGGTCCTCCCATGCCTGCTTTTGGAGATGACGCCTGCACTCTCTTGTCGCTTCTTTATACAAGCGACGGCACGAAGACACTCTAGCATTCTCCCGTGGCACCTATTTCAGGGCTGATTTTAACCTCCTTAAAGCCTGTGAGCACTTGTGGTCAAACCATGAGGGGACAGCCTGAGCCCGCCCCCCTACCTGAGTAGTTAAAAGGCCAGCAACTCTCTGGGCAATGGAGGAAAATGAGCTTAAAATTTCCTCGCTCGGGGTGCTTGAGTTCAGGCAAGCACCTATCTCAATCTGGCATGAGGAGAAAAGGCTACGATTGAAAGCCTTTGCGTCTATGCTCACCCATCTAAGGCGCCTGCCCTGATCAGTGGGAGTTAGGGGTATCTGCGGATGGCAAAGACCTGACGTGGGGTAACCCAATCCCGTCAGTACCAATGTCAATGGATTGTGGTCGCTGAAGGCACTGTCCTCTATGTTGAATGATCCGGGGGCCACCCCCAATGATGCTGTTACAAATATAAAATCTGTTGCCGCACCCCTACCTTTATAGCACGGGGTCAAGTTGGAAATGGGCCCGGGGGGCCAAAGATCTAGGGTATTCACCAGATTCTGAGTCAATGACAGGTTGTTTAGAGCCTTACCTTCCAGTGTGTGTTCCATATGGAGCTCCTCCGAAATTGGGCATGGCTGTCCTTTCCCCTGGTTCTTTACAAAAGATGGACACAAATGGCAGTTGAAATCACCCACTAGAATAAAGTTCATATGCCCACACCCCTCCTCCTTTAGTTCATCAATCGCACAATTTAGAGCCTTAAAATTAGTGGGTCCCCCCTCACCCTTCTTGGCGTTATAGAAGTTGATAATCACACAGGTGAGTGCTCTCCCCAAGTGCACTTCTATGCCCTGGAATACCTGAGAGTTCCATTTCAATATCTTTAGATTTTTACAAAATTCTAAGGCCACAAATATAATAAGACCTCCACTGGCTCGACCCATAGTTGAATTTAGTGCGGGGCAAAAGATGGTCTTATACCCTCCAAGAAGAAAATGTTCTTGGTCTCCCAGGTCTCCTGTAAACATATAATTTTGTAAGACCTAACATACAATAGCCAACATTCATTAGCAAACTTAGAAGACAACCCTGCCACGTTCCAGGATACAAGGCTAAAATCTCGACCGGTAGAGTGGTTGGCACTAGCCGGTGGTAGGGATGTAAGAGATGGTGACTCGGGCCTCACTTGGGACATGTGGCTAGTCATGGGGGACACATGAGGTGAAGGAACAGCCAAGGTTTCCTTCGGGCTACATATTAATAAGGGGCCAACTTCCTCTACCCTCTGTCTCAAGGAATCACTCTGCCAGGAGGAACGGGTGCCCTGCTCATCAACCTCCTACAGTCAATGCAGCTCGTTCAAGTCAGCAAGGGGGGCGAAAGAGTTAGCAAGGGGCAACACCCTTCCCAGACCTCCCTCGCCCGGCCCACCCCCTGCAGGCAATCCCCCCCCAATCTGCTCAGTTGTGGTCTATAAAAAAAGCCCAATGGGAGCAACTTAATGCAGGAGTTTGGGGAGAAAGATTTAGAGGCACCAAACAGGATTTTACGTGCTAACTCAGGGTACCGTACCGAGATTATGATACAGTCTCCCTCGAAGCATTTCCTAGATGGGCCTATCCACCCCACCTTCCGTGCTATCAAAATATCTGTGTGGTCCCTGATGGAAAACCCGGAATGCATGCCCAACTAGTGCGAGGCTTTATGAATTAGTTGGACCGTGGATTCCTCTTTATGGGCAGGTAGGCTGGGTACCCCTAACAAGACCACAGAGTAGGGAGCACATGCTGGGGGGAGATCAATCACGGTAGGCTGACAAGCCCCAGATTGTTGCATCCCAATGGGGGAGCGTCTTCGGGACCTAGGTCCTGGCGTGCCCGCTCGGCGCTAATTGCGCCGTCTCCCAGAAAACTAGTAGCACCAGGCCCTGACTTTGTGGATTGAAACGTGATTCCCTTGAGTTTTGGGAGAGCATTGACATGTGGGACACCGCTATTACACAGGGGAGTAGCAAGAGGCAAGGTGTCAGCAGGCAGGATACACACTGGTGGATAACCAGAAGGAGGTTTGTCTACAGATGACACAAGAGTATCCATTTTGCTTGCCAGGTCCATTGTTGCTACCTCCAGTTTATCCAGTCTGACCAAAAGTGGGGATAAAAGGTCCGTAAAAGACACTGTAATGTTCTGTAAGACTGGAACCAGACGGGTCAACAGTTCCTCCACAAGCGCCCCATTAGCAACCATCGCCTGACCCTGTCGTGTAATCGGAGCCGCTTCCATAGGCTTCTTAGCCCTCTGTTTCCGTTTTGGGGAGAGGGAGTTCACTGGGTCAGAAGATGCAATTGGCGGTGGCGGTGCTGGGGGTAAAGGGGGAGATTCGGGCCCCGGGACCGGTGGCTCAGGTGATGATACCTCCAAGGGTGCCAGATTTGAAGCCGGGGGAGGGGTGGGCTGGGCCTGGTCCAAGCGAATCTTATGCAAAGTGGCTGGCGAACTCGCCCCCGCCCCCCCTGTGTCCAATGAAAGCCGCCTCTCGGCTAGAACTATCTCCTTGTTGATGGCACCCACCGCCTTAGCCAAAAATGTGTCAATGGTGCAACCTGGCGGGCCCGTGGCGGTCGTCAACTGAGTCTTCTTCCCCATTTTACTGCCAAAGACCAGAGAGACCCAGGAAGACGATAAAAATATGGGCTATATTAAGGTTCCACACAGGCAAATAAGTGGCCAAAAAAAAGAGGGGTTACTCACGGCGTGGTCCAGGTCAGGGTCCAAAAGGCCTACAGCGACCCCCTTTAAGCAGCATGCGGTGATGGAAATGATGTAAGTGACGAAACGGACTTTCACGCTGCCCCAAAGTGTGCAGCCAAGAGGATTGGCCCAGCCCAGCCACGAACAGTCGTGGACGGGCGCACACGGGCCCGCCCTTGGCCCGGGCACGCCCGTGCGCGTCCCGCGCTGGGGTAGCCCGCAACGATATTTAAAGCGCCTCCGGGCGCGGGACGGTGTCGGCAGTGACGGTGGCCGCGAGGGAGGCTGGGACTGGTGGTCCTTGTCCCCCTCCTCCTCCTTCCAATGGCAGCAGCAAGGCAAGTGTCCAAACCGGCTTCCCGCGCTGCGGGAGCCCGCAACGATATTTAAAGCACCTCCGGGCGCGGGATGGTGTCGGCAGTGACGGTGGCCGCGAGGGAGTCTGGTGGTCCTTGTCCCCCTCCTCCTCCTTCCAATGGCAGCGGCAAGGCAAGTGTCCAAACGGGCTTCCTAACTCTAACTCAATAGCAGGATGGATCTAAGTTGCGACTGCCCATGTTGTAATACAGACATTTCATGTTGTATAATGTCTAGTACCGACGACAATTTGTTGCCCAGGCAGGACATCCTAGAGGACAAGGTTGAAAAAATCCCACTTAGCCCCCCTCAGATCAACTCTCAATGCAGCAGCCAGAATGGTCACCGGAGTAAAAAAGTATGAACACATCTCGCCCGCACTCAGAGAGCTAAAATGGCTCCCAATTGAAATGCGTGCTAATTTCAGAACGGCTTGCCTCACGCACAAAGCCCTGCACACAGGGAAACCTGACTACCTGGCCTCCAAACTCAAGAAGGCCGGTCAGACAAGGAGCCTCAGGAGTTCCAACACTCTACTCCTCATCCCTCCGAAAACCCGCAAACAAAAAACCGCTTCCCGATCCTTCTCTGGAAATGCGCCCAAAATCTGGAACTCCATCCCAGTCCATATCAGGACTACCCCCTCCTTTATACAATTCAAAAGGCAGCTCAAAGACCTCTTCCTCAACCGTTCTCTCCCGAATGGATAGCTGCTGCCGAAACGCTCAAGCTTGCACATTGCAGGACACAGACACTTTGTCATTAAGACTTCTACCTCATCCCCATCCTGACTCCTCCCTCTATCCCCCCTAAAGGAGGCACGGCTCGAGTCAATGTGCTCAATATTGCGATTTTCTGTGTCTTCCTTGCCTTCAATGCTGTTCAGCATGCCGAGACTTCCAATGCGCCTGAATCAATATGTATACGACTGCCAAACTGTATGTTTTCCCCATGTTGTAAAGCGCTCCGATACCTTCGGGTCTGGCCAGTGCTATATAAAACTCCTCAATAAATAAGGTTGACATACCATTGTCAACTACTGCCAGAGACTTTTCTAGATTAGCCCTGTCAATCTCATGCAGTCTTTCAGAAGCTTCCTGCTGAGAAACGTTATTTCATTGTATATTGCATACAAAAAGAGTATTTGACGTGGTTTTTCGAGGACCTGGCAAGAAGTCCCATAGTTCCAGGTCATCAGAAAGAAGGGTCAAGTGTTGTTTCACCTGGTACAATGTTGAGGATTTTAGCCAATCAAAGCACAACTTTCCAACACTGTAAGTTGTCACCCCTCGTGAGTGTTCTGTCTGCAAGTAATGCAGGTCAGGCCTGCTGATCTTAAAGCCCTCTGTGTTACCCAGGAATCGTGCTTGACATCCGTTAGCATCTAACAGCCAAACTAACCATCCCCTCAAATTGGTGTCTTATAAATTGTGCGTGCCATTGCGTAGCACGCTGTCTAGTGTTTCCTCCTTGTATTTTGCAAACTGCTGACTGTTTTCAAATGTGCAAATGTGGGAATGCATGGTGTGTTCAAATCCTTTATCTTAGCTAAACCAAGACATTTGCTGCACAGCTTTGTTCAGGAAATTCATCTGTTGTGGCATAAGGCATGCTCTAAACAAAGCCTGATTCCCCTGAGCTTGCCAATCTTTTTCCCTCAAATTGATTTTACATCAATAGTGTCCTTTCAAAAGTCAAACCCTAGTGTGGACAGCTGGGAAAGAAAGGAAGCAGGATAAATCAGCTTGGTGTTTGTTAGCATATTTTTCTTTGTAGGTGATGCTGCAAGCTTATAATAATAAGACACTGGGCCCAATGTATCATAACCAGAAAAATAAGAAAACGCTGGGCAAATGTTTTTGAACTACCCCATGGTGGTGTAGGGCCATGTACCCATTGTATGTAATTAAAAACGACACATGGAGTACTTGCTTTATGCAAAAAATTATGAGCGTAATATTGGAAACAGAACATTTCATCACAATTATATGTGCCTTTCTACAGTTCATCAGATGAAAAGACAGTAGAATGCCCTAGATCTTCTAGCATTTCATGCACTGTATCGAAATCCAAATCATCAGAAATAGTACAAGGGATGATGCTGTTATTCAATGATAATTTAAACAAATATGGAATTTGTAAAAGTTCTGTAGGGCCATACACATCTTACAATACACTATCCCAAACAACCCCATCAGGAACTGGAGCAGTTCAAATGCTGACCAGGTAAATGCCGCTTTGTGTGATGACGAATGTGGTTTGAGAACCAAATTTACCATTCATACCACTTTTACTATTCAGATTTTCCAAACAAGCCTTTCTAAACCTTTCCCTCTGCCTCTTCCCCCTCCACCTCCCCTTTTACTCATCCAAAACCTCCTCCTACTGCTACAAAAACATATCAAAACAAATAAATTAACTTAAAGTAAAGCAACACTCGAAACTCTGAGTTTATTAAATACAACTTAAAACTACATATATTACCTTCCTTATACATGTATACTTTCTGTGTACTTATGTATCTTTATGTTTATTACTTTACTTCTAATTCAGCATCTCCCATGCACTACCCTGTATCTCACCCTATACCTCTCTCAGTATATCCTGTACCTCCACTCTCTGACTCATCCAGAACCCCATTCTACTACTATGATCCACTACTCCTCTCTCCAATCCACTAAACTATTTCTCACCCTATACCTCTTTCAATATATCCTATAACTCCACTCTCTGACTCATCCCATACCCCATTCTACTACTATGATCCACAAAATAACCCTTTATAGACTCTTCCCTCCTCTACCCCGTTGCAGCATCTCATACCTCTTTAGCTATTCGGATATTCCAAACAAGCCTTTCTAAACCTTTCCCTCTGACTCGTTGACGTACATTGTCTGTTGACCCTTAATGATGAAGAGGACTTAGATATTCCTTCGGTACTTAGAGACCTTGACATCACCCATAACACAAGTGTGGATAGTGGACTTCATCCTAGGTCCAAGTTCATACCTATACATTCCTACCATTGTAATATCGATACCTTTCATGATAGGGTCACAGAAGATCTATATGACCTAGAAATTCTGAAAAGATTTACATCTAAAGCCACGCATAACATCACGGTGGCTGAAAGGTTGGCTCTTAAAAGACTTAATAGTGACCCGAATATTGTAATAAGAGAAGCTGACAAGGGTGGGAATATTGTTGTAATGTACCTTGTGGACTATATGCAGGAAATAACAAGACAACTTAGTAATAACTTGTACTATCTGGAAATCAAAAACAATCCTATCCCGAATAGTACTAGTATGATAAATGCCAAGTTAATTGAATGGAGGGAAATTGGTTTACTTAATGAAGATGAGTGCAGGTACCTGTGGGTTGAGTGCCCGTCCTTTCCATGCATTTATGTATTACCAAAGATACATAAGGACGGGCAGTTCCCGCCGGGCAGACTTATAATTTCTGGGGTGGGATCACCCACGGAAAGATTATCACAATTTGTTGACCTGAAACTGCAGAAATATGTCCCTAACCTACCATCTTACGTTAGGGACAGTAAAGACATTCTTACGAAGTTTAGGGATTTTGAATGGTCGGAAGACTTAGGGGCCGATTCCGATTTCGGCCGGAAGGGCACCGAACGATGGTCGGAGCCCTTCCGACCGAATCGGAACGTGCCGGGCGGATTCCTTTCCGACTGAGCCATTCCGATGGGCTCGGTCGAAAAGGAATCCAACTCGGATTTCCGGATGGCTTACGACGGGCTCGGAGAGCCCGACCGCCGTCCGGAAATCATTCAGTACTCCCCGGCCGCCTCTTCACGACCGAGGAGTACGATGGCAGTATTTCACTGCCTTTTTGTGCCGGTCTTTCCGGCACGAAAAGCAGTCGGTAACTGTCTTTGGGGGCCCCCAGTAGGGCCCCCATGGGTGCGAGGCAGCCGAATGGCGGACTGGGGGCACCTATGGTGCCCCTCTGTTGATCCCTGCACCCGGTGGCAGGCACCTTGGGGTGCCGGCCACAGGGTGCAGGGATGAACTGCACCCTGCTTTTCACAATGCAAGCATGCATTCCGCTCGGAATGCATGCTCCCATTGTGAAGTATACGAGTGCGACCGAACAGGGTTCGGTCGCATCGTACTGCAGGGCCGTAACCGACGACAGCAGGTCGGTCGGTTATGGCTCCAGGACGATGTCGGACGGACCTGAGTCCGTCCGACATCGGAATCGGCCCCTTAATGTTTGTCACGCTTGATGTAGAAAGTCTCTATACGTGTATAGACAAGGAAATTGGGATTAGAGCAGTGCAATCATTTCTTGATAGAGATGATGCAGGACTATATGACTATAATGAAATGATTGTTTCTATGATTGACATCATTTTAACTAATAACTTTTTTCTCTTTGACAATCGCTGGTTCCAGCAGACACATGGAACCACAATGGGCTCCAGGTTTGCTCCCTCCTATGCCTGCCTATTCATGGGGTGGTTTGAGAGGGAGCATGCTTGGGGCAGACGTGCCTCCCCCTGGACTAATAACATCATATACTGGGGGAGGTACATCGATGATGTAATCTGTCTGTGGTTCGGGTCAGTGGAACAGTTATATCAATATGTGGCCTTTCTAAATGATAACATTTATAATGTTAAATTTACTATGATGCATCAAAAGGAACATATCAACTTCCTAGATATTCAATTTTACATAAAGCAAGGTGAGATACATAGTACCCTCTTCAGGAAGGAGACTTCCTGTAACACCGTACTTCATGCGACGAGTGCACATCCTCGTTCGGTGAAAGATAATATCCCTTTTGGTGAGATGATAAGAATTCGGCGCAACTGTAGTGAGGAGGAAATATTTAAAACTCACATCAGGGACGCCAAAAATAGGTTTACCAAAAGGGGATATAGACAAGAGGTGTTGGACAAAGCAGAACTCAGGATCAGCAATGTAAGCAGGGATGTTACATTGCAAGAGAAACCTACTAGGGACCCAATTAACAATAAAAAAGCAAGGTTCATTACTCAATATACATCACACAGTGGTGCCATCTTTAATATTTTTTGCAAACATTGGCACCTGTTGACTGAAGTTCCAGTATTGAAAGACTCGGTTGTAAATAGACCATTGATTGCATATAGGAGAGGGATAGCGTTGAGAAACACCCTTTGTCCCAGCTATGTGACAACTCCAAGAACTACGCAGACATGGTTACCACCAAAGCCAAAAGGCTTCTTTATATGCGGGACGTGTAACATCTGTCCCTTAGGCAAGAACAAAACCCTGGAATTTGGTTATAATACCCCCAAGAGGTTTAAGATAGGCCATTTCTTGAATTGTAACACGACATATGTGGTCTATATTCTGGGTTGTAGATGTGGTACCATTTATGTTGGTAGTACTATTCGCTGTCTGAAACAAAGGATACAGGAACATCGACGAGCCATTAAAACTAAGGACGATAGGTATCCGATAACAAATCATTACCTTCAAGAACATCCGGAGGATTCAGCTTTCTGGTTTCATGCCATTGATCATGTCCCGGTGCCAACAAGAGGTGGCAATAGGGAATTGTTATTACGGCAGAAGGAATCTAGATGGATTTGTCGCCTGAGGGCGACTAGTTTAGGACACAATACAGATGGGGAGATGCATTACTTTCTATAATCATATGAAGAAGTTGATTGGTTAGTAATGCTAGGCATGAGAAAAATATGGAACTCACGTGCCTTGACTATTGAATCTGACTAGAATTGTGTACAATATTAAACTACCAATGTAATTGTGATTTTTTAATAAGTGTTTTCTATTCCATTCTTATTATTCTTTTTTATTATTATCTCTTTTTTGACTTTCTCTTTTTTCTCCTTTTTTTTTTTTTGTGTGTTATATTTACTTTTTTGTTGCCTGTGGTGGCATTTTGTGATTGAAATTACGAGTACACCTTATATTGGAATTCATGGTTCCTTGATTTCACATCTAGCATATTGTATTTCTCCTTTAAATGTTCGTTGTAGTGCC
Organism: Calotriton arnoldi; assembly: GCA_963921515.1. NCBI lineage: Eukaryota > Metazoa > Chordata > Amphibia > Caudata > Salamandridae > Calotriton > Calotriton arnoldi. The sequence goes on from CAWUFW010016065.1 coordinate 63,319, forward strand.
CAGTTTGCAATAGGGTGTCATATTTATGCTGTGATAAATTTGGAGTCTTCTGTAATATTACGGAGTGTCTCCAGGATGGCGTCTACAATACTGCTTTTGTACCTGATCCTGTGATTATGTCCCCGACTTCTAATAATCGCAACTGACATAGTATTATTAATTGATTCATTTTAATTCAGGTTCTTTTGTATTAACCTTGTATTTAATTTTAATAGAACTGACTCGGCGCCAATTGTAAAATATTTCTGTATTTACAGGATAGTTTGCTTGATAAAATCCGGGTTTACATAGGGGGAGTCTCGATGTTTATTTGTTGACAAATAACTAGGTTAATAGTGTTTGCGTTACATACTTCAGAGTTGGTGATGAGATATACTCCCTTTAAATATGGCGCTGGCCCTGTATGTGGGGATATACGTGATCCAGCACGTTCACGTGTTGGTTTCACGACGGGACGCGAGACTGCTATTTAAAGCTGAAATAGTATGGCGCCCGGTTTGACAGCAAGATACGAGGAGCGCGCTTTATTGAATAAGGTAACTGGGGTTTTTCTTTTTGGATGTATGGTTGCACGATTGAAAAGCTTGTGTTGTTGGGGTTTTGTAACACGGATTTGTGTGACGGCCACACTCCGTGGGGTGTTTGGCGTTATTACCGGGTAGATTTATTGAGCTTTGCTGGCTTTTCTATCAGGCCGGGCTTTATAGCTTAAATTATTGTAGTTTGGTTGTACGCTGGAAGGGCATGTGTGGTTGGGGCTTTGAAACACGGATTTGTGTGACGACCACACCTTGTGGGGTGTATGGCTTTATCACCGGGTGGTTTTATTGAGCTTTGTTGGTTTGCCACCAGGTCGGGTTTTATAGCGTAAATTATTGTGACCACAATTTGGGTTGGGGTGTACAGGGTGCTACTGGGTGGACACAAAGAGTGGTTTTAATTTTTATTTTTCACTTTGTGACAAAAAATGTATATTGTCAATGGGTTGTGATGGAAATAAGGGGGATATTTACATATAGTCATTTATTCTCCATTTTAGGACGGTAGGCCGCCACACTGGCCCACCGACTACCTATTACCACTTTGGGGTGACTATTTCCCTATGAGCGCACCTCCAGACTAATTCGGAGGATGACAGGCCACTACACTGGCCTTTTTATTGCCAATTATTGTTTTGGGGTGACCGGTCCCCATCGAGCAAACCTCCAGATTAATACGGAGGTAAGAAGATGTTTTTATTAATTTTTGAAAATATAACAGCGTGTTTTCTGACTATTGCCAACATATGCTATATATTAGAATTTTGGAATGTTTTCTCTTAAATAGGAGTGTGGGCCGGTACCTTAAGCCACTTGATACTGTTTGTCCATGCGGGGATTTGCTGAACATCTCTACTTATTTGTCGTTACAGAGGTGAGATATGGAATGCTCGCTGCCTGGCTATATTAGTATGGAGTGATTTCTGATATGTAGGATTTATTAGGGCCTTGCCATATTGCCCATATAAGTGATTCATATTACTTTGGGGTCGATTCCGATTCGGGCCGGAAATTTCTCCGACCGAGCCGGACCCGGAGAGATTTCCGACCGAATCGGACCCGTGCAGTCCGACCGAACGAGTACGATGCGTCCGTATGTTATCGGACTCGAGTCGGTCGGACTCCCATTGAAGTCAATGGGAGCCGGTCGTCACAACGCGTACGCGGGCTCCCATTGACTCAATGGGTGCGGAGTCGGACAAGGGCGCCCCCTACAGCGGGTACGCGGCGAAGCGGTCGCGCCGTACACGCACAGGTAGGGGGACCCATGGGTCCCCCCTGTGTGCGACTCATGCGGCTACGCGTACAGGGGGTCCGACACGGACCCCCAAAGTACGGCTCCGACAGCTCTTACGAGCCGGAGTGCGCGGCTCGGTCGGACTGCTCGCGGCGCGCATCGTACTTACCCGGCCGGGAAACGTCTCCATTGCGCGGTGCGAGTCGAGTCCGAGCGAGTCGGTCGGAGCGGTTCGAGCCGGGAGCGAGTCGGTCGGAGCGGTCGGGACGCCCGGACGAGTCGGTCGGCGATTTCGCATCGTACTCGCTCGGCCGGACCCGCGTACGGTTCGGTCGGGAAACAGGGCTCCGAATCGGATCCGGTAAAGCCGAATCCGATTCGGAGCCCTACCGGCCGAGATCGGAATCGGCCCCTAAGTGTTAGTTGCATTGAAAATAATGTGGTGGAGCTTGTCCCACGGTCATCTTACTTGTTCACTCGTTTTCTGTTTTTTTTGCTTCTGACTGTGCAGTCGAAGGTTTTTAAAATTTACAACGCTGATCTGCTTGTAACATGTCTTTTCTCTTCTTTCTTTCCTTTTTTCGAAATTTTCTGTGTCTTGCTTTCCTAACTTTTTTGAGAGAGGCATTTTTATGCTTGATTCAACAATTTAGTGTTGTATTTTTATAATGTAGTTTATTGTTTGTTATTTGTAATTTTAGTCACTATATAATCTATGTATACTTTGTGTACATATATTATATTTTTTTGTTCTCTTTTTGCCCCTTTGTTTGTCTAAATTTAAATATATATGTGTATATTTTTTCGCCGTTCTAAAGTCTTGTAACAGAATCATGATTTTGTTGTTTCTTTATATATATGTAATATGCATGTTGTTTGTTTGTATACGTTTTTGTGTTGTGTTCAATGTATTTAGCGTTTTTATCTTTGTGCTCTTTCAGCCCTGACGAAGTTCCGATGGAACGAAACGCGTTGGCTGTGGTTGAATTTAAAAAAATTTAAAGATTAAAGGATATATTTGGATAAACTTGAAGCTTTCCTTGACTTCGTTTCTGGTGCACCGTCCTTATCTCCATGAATTTGTCTGATCCTCAGTGGAGCGAAAGTGCGGCAAGCTCAGGACAGGTGTGCACAGACAAAGGACTTACCTGTTTTACTTTGAAATTGAGGTGCTGAACCATGGTCAGCCGCATTGATCCTTTCTAACAACCCCTCGTGAGTGTTCTGTCTGCAAGTAATGCAGGTCAGGCCTGCTGATCTTAAAGCCCTCTGTGTTACCCAGGAATCGTGCTTGACATCCGTTAGCATCTAACAGCCAAACTAACCATCCCCTCAAATTGGTGTCTTATAAATTGTGCGTGCCATTGCGTAGCACGCTGTCTAGTGTTTCCTCCTTGTATTTTGCAAACTGCTGACTGTTTTCAAATGTGCAAATGTGGGAATGCATGGTGTGTTCAAATCCTTTATCTTAGCTAAACCAAGACATTTGCTGCACAGCTTTGTTCAGGAAATTCATCTGTTGTGGCATAAGGCATGCTCTAAACAAAGCCTGATTCCCCTGAGCTTGCCAATCTTTTGTCCCTCAAATTGATTTTACATCAATAGTGTCCTTTCAAAAGTCAAACCCTAGTGTGGACAGCTGGGAAAGAAAGGAAGCAGGATAAATCAGCTTGGTGTTTGTTAGCATATTTTTCTTTGTAGGTGATGCTGCAAGCTTATAATAATAAGACACTGGGCCCAATGTATCATAACCAGAAAAATAAGAAAATGCTGGGCAAATGTTTTTGAACTACCCCATGGTGGTGTAGGGCCATGTACCCATTGTATGTAATTAAAAACGACACATGGAGTACTTGCTTTATGCAAAAAATGATGAGCGTAATATTGGCAACAGAACATTTCATCACAATTATATGTGCCTTTCTACAGTTCATCAGATGAAAAGACAGTAGAATGCCCTAGATCTTCTAGCATTTCATGCACTGTATCGAAATCCAAATCATCAGAAATAGTACAAGGGATGATGCTGTCATTCAATGATAATTTAAACAAATATGGAATTTGTAAAAGTTCTGTAGGGCCATACACATCTTACAATACACTATCCCAAACAACCCCATCAGGAACTGGAGCAGTTCAAATGCTCACCAGGTAAATACCGCATTGTGTGATGACGAATGTGGTTTGAGAACCAAATTTACCATTCATACCACTTTTACTATTCAGATTTTCCAAACAAGCCTTTCTAAACCTTTCCCTCTGCCTCTTCCCCCTCCACCTCCCCTTTTACTCATCCAAAACCTCCTCCTACTGCTACAAAAACATATCAAAACAAATAAATTAACTTAAAGTAAAGCAACACTCGAAACTCTGAGTTTATTAAATACAACTTAAATCTACATATATTACCTTCCTTATACATGTATACTTTGTGTGTACTTATGTATCTTTATGTTTATTACTTTACTTCTAATTCAGCATCTCCCATGCACTACCCTGTATCTCACCCTATACCTCTCTCAGTATATCCTGTACCTCCACTCTCTGACTCATCCAGAACCCCATTCTACTACTATGATCCACTACTCCTCTCTCCAATCCACTAAACTATTTCTCACCCTATACCTCTTTCAATATATCCTATAACTCCACTCTCTGACTCATCCCATACCCCATTCTACTACTATGATCCACAAAATAACCCTTTATAGACTCTTCCCTCCTCTACCCCCTTGCAGCATCTCATACCTCTTTAGCTATTCGGATCTTCCAAACAAGCCTTTCTAAACCTTTCCCTCTGACTCGTTCCCTTCCACCTCCCATTTTACTCATCCAAAACCTCCGCCTACTGCTATAAGCTCCAGAAAAAAAATTCTAGACCCTTCCCTCTTCTATCCCTCCACTATCCTTTTCAATCGAACTAACAGACTAACATGTCCACCGCTCAAAAATAATTTCATATTTCCAGATACTAATTCCCCACTAATCCTGTTTTGGTTCCCTAGTAGTGTGCTACCCGCCAAAAAGCACTTTGACACCTCATCAGGGGTAGCAAGCACTATATAAATGCAAACCCTTCCCTCTTCTACCCCTCCACTATCCTTTTTAATCCAAATAACAAACTCACATGTCCACTGCTCAAATTAATTAAATATCTCCTTATACTAATTCACCACTAATCCTTTCTGGGTTCCAGAGTAGCGTGCTACTTGCCGAAAAAGCACTTCAACACCTCGTCGGGGTAGTAAGCGCTATATAAATGCAATTACAATTACAATTGTACAGCAGAGCGTTCTGGGAGATAGTGTCCATTTTGAAGCAGGAAAAAGATAGTCACAAAACCAGTCCAAAGGACCAGGAAAAGTAACACAATTGTAATCCAAAGGTGTAGCCATGGAGGAACAAAATAGGTATTTTTCAGCCAAAGATAGAAAACATGCAGTTGCATCTGAAACGGTAGAGGTGATGGTGCTGGTGGATCAGATGAATCTGAGGAAAAGTCATCAAAGTCAATGAAGTAGCCAGAGGCAGTCCGATATATTTTTGACAGCACTGCGGGTTTTGTAGAACTGGGAGATGACTCGATCTGTGATAAATTTACATAAACAGCATTCGTGTCAGGATTCCGAATTGAAATCTGTGTTTCTGTATAGTTTACTGTACAGTAGTTGCTGTAGTAACAGGTAGAAGAGATACTTAATTGTTGGATACTGCTATCTCCCGTTGGGGAGAGGATGCTTCATCATTAATTAAAGCTTCTATCTGAACTTCCTATATGGGAGTGAGAGGAGGCAGGTAACTACCCTGGAGCCCACGCGGCCTACCGTTGAGAATCGGCCACATAGGGGCCGATTCCGATCTCGGTCGGAGGCGCACCCAATAGCATTCGGTCGGGAAAAAAGCCATGCGAAAGCCTGTTTCCCGACCGATCCGTACAGCACACCGAACGAGTAAGTACGATGCGCACAACAGCACAGAATCCGGCCGAGCCGTACTCACCCAAACCAGGTCCTGTTCCCCGAACGAGGCGAATCCGGAAACGCCGAATCGAGTCGCACGGAAGGAAAAATGCAGCTCCGTCCGGCCAAACGAGTACGATGCGCTTTCCGTACGCGCCGAACCCGTCGCTACGCACGGCACGTCAAAGCATCCGGGAGAGGCGCACATAAGCTCCGATTCGTGCCACAACACGATCCACGGCTACGAGACGAACACGCCAGCGACGAGGACGAGGCGAAGCGACGAGGACGACGCGAAGCGGCGAGGACGACGCGAAGCAACGAGAAGGACGAACGACACGAACCAACCATGAATCCCTTCGTCCCGATCATACCAATATTCTACATTTACTACCGGAACAGGCACGGACGCGTACGGCGCAGAAGGTAAGCCAGACACCAACCACAAAACACATACAACACGTACACGACACATCACACACACACAGAGGGATGCAGAATATACTTACACCAGCAACAGCAGCACCATAGGGGCGGGATGCCCATCACCAATGCCACATATGCACACAGGGGCCTGAATGCGCACCACCACCCCTACCCAGGGGGGCAGGATGCCTACCACTACTACCACCCTTAGCCAGGGGGGCTGGATGCCTTCCACCACCCTTAGCCGGGGGGGCTGGATGCCTACCACTACTACCACCCTCACCCAGGGGGGGCTGGATGCCTACCACTACTACCACCCTCAGCCAGGGGGGGCTGGATGCCTACCACCACCCTTAGCCTGGGGGGCTGGATGCCTACCACCACTACCACCCTCACCCAGGGGGGCTGGATGCCTACCACCACTACCACCCTCACCCAGGGGGGCTGGATGCCTACCACTACTACCACCCTCACCCAGGGGGGCTGGATGCCTACCACCACTACCACCCTCACCCAGGGGGGGCTGGATGCCAACCACCACCCTTAGCCAGAGGGGGCTGGATGCCTGCCACTACTACCACCCTCAGCCAGGGGGGGCTGGATGCCTACCACCACCCTTAGCCAGGGGGGGCTGGATGCCTACCACTACTACCACCCTCAGCCAGGGGGGCCTGGATGCCTACCACTACTACCACCCTCACCCAGGGGGCTGGATGCCAACCACCACCCTTAGCCAGGGGGCTGGATGCCTACCACTACTACCACCCTCAGCCAGGGGGGCTGGATGCCTACCACCACCCTTAGCCAGGGGGCTGGATGCCTACCACTACTACCACCCTCACCCAGGGGGGCTGGATGCCTACCACCACCCTCACCCAGGGGGGCTGGATGCCTACCACTACTACCACCCTCACCCAAGGGGGCTGGATGCCTACCACTACTACCACCCTCACCCAGGGGGGCTGGATGCCTACCACTACTACCACCCTCACCCAGGGGGGCTGGATGCCTACCACCACTACCACCCTCACCCAGGGGGCTGGATGCCTACCACTACTACCACCCTCAGCCAGGGGGGCTGGATGCCTACCACTACTACCACCCTCACCCAGGGGGGCTGGATGCCTACCACCACCCTTAGCCAGGGGGGCTGGATGCCTACCACCACTACCACCCTCACCCAGGGGGCTGGATGCCTACCACCACTACCACCCTCACCCAGGGGGGCTGGATGCCTACCACTACTACCACCCTCACCCAGGGGGGCTGGATGCCTACCACCACTACCACCCTCACCCAGGGGGGCTGGATGCCTACCACCACCCTTAGCCAGGGGGGCTGGATGCCTACCACTACTACCACCCTCAGCCAGGGGGGCTGGATGCCTACCACCACCCTTAGCCAGGGGGCTGGATGCCTACCACTACTACTACCCTCACCCAGGGGGCTGGATGCCTACCACTACTACCACCCTCACCCAGGGGGCTGGATGCCAACCACCACCCTTAGCCAGGGGGGCTGGATGCCTACCACTACTACCACCCTCAGCCAGGGGGGCTGGATGCCTACCACTACTACCACCCTCACCCAGGGGGGCTGGATGCCTACCACTACTACCACCCTCACCCAGGGGGCTGGATGCCTACCACCACCCTTAGCCAGGGGGGCTGGATGCCTACCACTACTACCACCCTCACCCTCAGGGGGGCTGGATGCCTACCACTACTACCACCCTCAGCCAGGGGGGCTGGATGCCTACCACTACTACCACCCTCACCCAGGGGGGCTGGATGCCTACCACCACCCTTAGCCAGGGGGGCTGGATGCCTACCACTACTACCACCCTCACCCAGGGGGGCTGGATGCCTACCACTACTACCACCCTCACCCAGGGGGGCTGGATGCCTACCACTACTACCACCCTCACCCAGGGGGGCTGGATGCCTACCACCACTACCACCCTCACCCAGTGGGGGCTGGATGCCTACCACTACTACCACCCTCACCCAGGGGGGGCTGGATGCCTACCACCACTACCACCCTCACCCAGGTGGGGCTGGATGCCAACCACCACCCTTAGCCAGGGGGGGCTGGATGCCTACCACTACTACCACCCTCAGCCAGGGGGGGCTGGATGCCTACCACCACCCTTAGCCAGGGGGGGCTGGATGCCTACCACTACTACCACCCTCACCCAGGGGGGGCTGGATGCCTACCACTACTACCACCCTCACCCAGGGGGGGCTGGATGCCTACCACTACTACCACCCTCACCCAGGGGGGGCTGGATGCCTACCACCACCCTTAGCCAGGGGGGGCTGGATGCCTACCACTACTACCACCCTCAGCCAGGGGGGGCTGGATGCCTACCACTACTACCACCCCCACTCATATGATGGACAATGCATGACACAACCAGCACACCACAACCTAGGGAATGCAAGAAGAAGACATCCCCCCAACACCATGACAAGCGTGTGTAGACTGTGTCAAATGCCTACAACACCGAACATGACTTTGAACATACAATGTGACCCCCTAGCACATGTGCCACACATATATGTGTGTGGTACCCACAATGCAAGCAGGCCATGACCATTGTGGCAATGGGGTCTAACCCCCCATCATCACAGTGACCAAAATGTAAGTGTGGGGTCCATAGCTGAAGCACATTTTGAACATTGTGGCAATGGGGTCTAAACCCCCATCACCACAGTGACCAAAAGGTAAGTGTGGGGTCCATAGCTGAAGCACATTTTGAACATTGTGGCAATGGGGTCCAAACCCCCATCATCACAGTGACCAAAATGTAAGTGTGGGGTCCATAGCTGAAGCACATTTTGAACATTGTGGCAATGGGGTCCAAACCCCCATCATCACAGTGACCAAAATGTAAGTGTGGGGTCCATAGCTGAAGCACATTTTGAACATTGTGGAAATGGGGTCTAAACCCCCATCACCACAGTGACCAAAAGGTAAGTGTGGGGTCCATAGCTGAAGCACATTTTGAACATTGTGGCAATGGGGTCCAAACCCCCATCATCACAGTGACCAAAATGTAAGTGTGGGGTCCATAGCTGAAGCACATTTTGAACATTTTGGCAATGGGGTCCAAACCCCCATCATCACAGTGACCAAAATGTAAGTGTGGGGTCCATAGCTGAAGCACATTTTGAACATTGTGGCAATGGGGTCTAAACCCCAATCACCACAGTGACCAAAAGGTAAGTGTGGGGTCCATAGCTGAAGCACATTTCGAACATTGTGGCAAAGGGGTCCAAACCCCCATCATCACAGTGACCAAAATGTAAGTGTGGGGTCCATAGCTGAAGCACATTTTGAACATTGTGGCAATGGGGTCCAAACCCCCATCATCACAGTGTCCAAAAGGTAAGTGTTGACAAAGAAAGAGGTGCAACTGTCAAACTGCATGGATGATTCCTGGTCACAGAACAACAAACACATCAGTGGCAAAGTAGGGTATGTGTCCCATTGCAACATAAATTGGGGGAGCCAAATACTTCAGTGCAAATAAGACATACCTTTGGCCATGTGCAGACAAACAACACCCATGGGGGCTGACACCGTCAACAATCATCAATGACACAATGACAGAAGTGACCATCAGAATGCAGACCCACATATTTGCACCAATGGGCACACAAATGCAGATACCCTGTGGAGACTGCAGATTTGAGGTGAACAGATACCATACCATGGCAGCAATGGGACACACAAACCATGATCATTGTGCTGACCGATGACCTAGGAGTCCCAGGGACAGCAGGGGAAACCCACCAAACTACATACAGCCAATGGCACACCCAAGATATGCCAATGCAGTGGTGCAGATGCACAAACACAAACAGGCAGACCCACACTGCACATCATACACAACAGGTGAGGGGGAGTGCCAGTGTCCCCAGGCAACCACACAACACATGAGGAGACCTGAATACCAATCATACAGATGTGCATACAGTGCCACACAAAGGTAACTCATGGATCCAAATCCCCTATGTGGGCAAGCAGGCATTGTCAGATGAGAGGGAGCACAAATCACACATGTCACACAGGCACGTAGGGACAGCAACTGACACAGCAAGACACAGACACACCACAGCACCACCCCCAGGGCCCCCACAATGTGGTGACCCTGGGCTGCATTACAATCCCACTGTGATGACAAAGCTAAATGTGGTTCACACTGTGAACCACAGTCATGTGTCCTGAGCAACTAACTACCATCACACCTACACAAGCACAAATCAAACAGCATGGCCAGTAAGCCAAGGCCAACATGGAGGCCGGGGCCTAGCCGGGCAACAACTCTCATCTGCACACACTCAACACCACACCCCTCGACCTCCAACAATGTGCAGCAGTGAAGCACACATGCACTGGTGACATTGCACATGCACCCATGACTATTCCAGGGTGGTGGGTGGGAACCAAGGTGCAGAAACACATCACACATGGCCACTCAACAAGACTCCTGAATGTCTGACACACTGCACACTACGCTGTACATGGACATGACGACAATACCACACCAACCAATGGGATCCCAGGCACAGTCACACACCAATGAAGAAGCCAAGGTCACCCACAAAGAACACACATAGACAACAACCAACATTGCAGCCCGGACCCTGAGGAGTGCCAGCAGTCACACACACAACGTGTCACAATCACTGAAAGATAACACAAACTGGAAATCACATGACAGGGGCAAACAACAAGTGCCAAGGGGAAACCTGACTGTGACCCATCTGCGTCTGCACACAAACTCAGCCCTGACAGCAAACACACCTATGGGTGACACCCTGATGACCAGTAATGTGCCATGCACCCACATCACAGAGAACCCAGGGCGAAGACTTTGGGGGAACATAGGTCAACTCAGCTAGCATCACAAACAGGTACAACACTAGGGATCACAGCATGCACAGCTAAACGGAAGTGAGCACACAGACATGCACATACAACACACACCTTGGGCGCAGGCAATGTCACAGGAGTACACACTGCCATGAGGGGACTCCACTCCTGTGTGAGGAAAGCTGTGCCATATGTTGCCTCAGTAGGGCCCCATCATGTCAGCTGAGCACTTGGTCACACAATCAACAATTAGCACCAAATGAGGGCTCCCGTAACATCAGCCTGGTCATGGAAGTGCCAACGGAATCATCAGCACAGATCCAACACACTTGTATAGCAATGTTGCACTGACAACACAGATGAGTCCTTCCCCATTGATGCCCAAACCTGCATGTCCACTGGAGATGGCCACACGGTCAGGGAAGTAGACGAATTGAACAATGGCAGGCACAACAGATGTGCAGGGGTGGAAGCCACAGATGTGAAATAGGCAATCTAAGTAGGAAATCCCATTGCCAAATACTGAACACATGACACCCTCAGATGCTGCTATGGATGACATGGATACACCACAGGATAGGACACATTCCCCCTGGACCACATGGGTTCCTGCACAGTAACACTTCATTATCATGAGACCAAATATCACCATCACTGCAGCAAGGGCATGGTTAGCATCATCAACATCATGTACATCAGAAGCAAAAGCACTAGAGAACAGAAAGTTGCTTTATTCAGCATATGTGGCATTAAAAGTAGAAGTCCGGTAGAAAATAAACAAAGGCCAATGGCCAGTCCATCATCAAAGTCACAAGTGGGTGACAGTGGCAGATGCCACCCTACACATGCCTGCACAAAACCAGGGACAATCCACTAGGAGGGGCAACCGGGGGGGTAGGCCAGGCACCGCAGGGACAGGATCAGGGCTCACCAGGAGGAAGCAGGGAAGGGGTGGTGGGTGCTGGAGAGCCACTGACAACTGCAGTGGAGGTGTCTGACATGGTGTGTGCCGGCACAACTGGGGGGCATGGCTCAGATGTTGTGGGTGCCGGCACGACTGCAGTGGACCCTGCAGATGGAGTGGAAAGGTCCGCCACTGCAGTGCCCAAGTCAGACAGGGTGGTAGTGGACTCCACTGCAGTGCCTACCACCAGGGGAGGAGAATGGGGAACAGGCAAGGTGGGCTGGACAGAGGGGGAGGACACCCTCACCACATCAGTGGCACAGACAAGCGCAGCGGGGGGTGTGGTGCCGGGAGAGCAAGTGGCAGGGGGAGAAGGCCGGATCCTCTTGGGGATGGTATATCTGTGGGTGGGGGAACCTGGGGCAGGGTGTGGTGGGGGCACCTGTGGAGTGGGGGCCTGAGGGATGGAGGAAGGAGACCTGGTGCTTGAGCTGCAGGGCGGCGGCGGGGTCTTGCTCTTACCACTCTGGGGGGACTTGCGGGTGGGGGCCTCAGTCTGTCTGCGCCTGGGGGAGGGTGTCCGGGGGCGAGGGGCACTCTGCTCCGTGTGGGGGGGCTTCCTCTTCCCCCTGGATGCTGGAGCAGCTGGATCGGAGGGGAAGAGGCCGAGGTCACTGAGGAAGAGGCGCTGGGTCTTTGGGGTTGCAGGTGAGGCAAGGGAGGGTGTTTTGGAGGGAGAGGCAACTGAGGACTGCGCAGTACCCATGGATGCGTGTGTGTGTACCAGGGCCCCATCCCCTGTGAGTCTGGTTTCAGTCCCCTGACTGTGCGTGCGTGTGCGTTTTGTTTGTGGCGTGTGTGTCTGTGTGCTGGACGTGTGTGTGCTGGTGTGTGCCTGTGCCGGTGTGTGTGTGCTTGGGACGGGTAAGGTGCTGGGGAGTGTGGATGGAGCAGAGGCAGGAGGGGTGAGGGACTGTCTGAGGAGGGACACTGCTGCCGTCAGGGAGGAGTCCATGGACCTATTGCCTCTCTGTAGGTCAGACATGCCCGATGAGATGCCCTCCATGAACGACACCAGCTGAGTCAACAGAGCGGTGTGCGCATGGAGGACACTCAGCATGGCTGTCTGCCCTACATGGAGCTGGCGAAGGAGGTACACAGACTCCTCACTCAGGGCAGCAGGGGACACAGGGGCAGGGGGTGCGGTGCCTGGCCCAAAGGAGACACGCTCCCGAACATGGGAGCCTCCACGGACCTGGGGAATGGAGGCCGATGGGAGGGCGGTGGTGGTGCTGGTGGTGGCGGGGACAGCAACACTAGCTGGGGTGTGGTGGCTGCTGACACCCGCCTCCATAAGGGAGTCATCCTCCGAGTTGCTCTGGTCCTCAGCTGAGGTGGATGGTGCTGAGGACTCATCGGTGTGGCTCCCCTCACCCTCCGTGCCACTGGGTCCCTCCGACCACTCCTCGGCTGCTGACCCAGTCTGGCTCTCTGGCTCCTCCTGGTCCGTGGAGCTGTCCCCTTCCGTGGCCGTGGATGTATCTGCAAACAATGGGGAAACAGACAGACATCAGTCACCTGCACCAAACGCACACACCACTGTGAGCACAGCACATTACAGAGCAAGCCCTGGCATCATTAGTTGTACATTGCTAAAAGTGCCCTAACTGAACAGGAGAAGCCAATTGTCAGTCTGATGCCAAGCATGGCACTCACATCCCACATGGCCTTGCACCCATCTGTCTGGTGTCTGTTGGATTGCAACACCCCAGTGTGGACACATGCACCAAGTACACAGTAGTTGGACAGTGCAGAGGACACGGTGTGGCATGTGGACATGCACACATCACAGCTCTTGCCACTGAGTCAGTACAGGTTTCCCGGATGAAAGGGATGCCCAGAGTCAAATAGGAAATGCATGTGATGCATACCAGCGACAGACACCATGATGCACCCATGTCCTGATAGCCATCGCCACAATGGTGTGCATGTAGCACATGTCACTCCCCTGCAGGACCACCAATAAGTTGACACATGCCATGGCAGAGGCATGACTGCTAAGTCATACATCACTGTCTCAGTGATGTATGACTTGGCAGCCAGACAACAACACTATGCACTGTGTCACAATAGTAGGTCATGGGGAATGCAAGTCCTGGAGCTGCACAAGTGCACATGTACATCCCCCACACAACACATCATCTTAACCCTCATCTGTCCAGGTCATACCTATTGGACATATGGGAGACCTGTGACACTACCCTCTGAACCTGAGCCCCTCACAATCTGCTGTGAATGGGGAACAGCTGCCTGAACTTCCCATTCGCATACCCCAGTCTGCACGGGCAGCTGATCAAACACCTATGTGACACACAAGTATCGTCTCCTATGGTCACATCTCCAGGGGCATGCTGAGCCCCTACCAAGAAACACCCCAGCAGTCCTGGCAAGTAATCCACAGCACACTGACACAGAGGCAGACACCTGAGGGGTCAAATCACTGCGCACAATGTGTCAGCTGATACACGGGAGTGGGAGTACAGAGTGCATTGCATGGCCTGGAGTAGGCATGACTGTCCTGCTCCACATGAATGAGGGATGAGCCCTGGACAGTGGATAGCTGGCTATGTATGTGTGACACACGTAATCTGCACACTCCTGGGGCCCAAACATTGTTCCCACCCGCTGCATGGGCGTGTGCCACATACCCCAGGCACATGTGGTGGCTCAGCTCAGCAAGTGGACCGCATATCAAAGCAACACGCAGATTACATGTCCGAACACAGGCGTTGTGTGAACAATGGACCCACCCATGATGCCCACAACAGAGTTAGGGAAACAGATGCTGTCCCCCACCTTTAGTGAAGCAAACTGCAAGGACACAGTCCCAAGTGACACAATTCCCTGAATGTAAGGGCCACACCTGGGTATCAGATGAGCAGTGGGCAGTGCACAATAGAGGGCCATGGCTCCTGGACAACATGACTGCTGCACTGTGGCAGTTGAACCAGGCCAGAGGAGGGCACAAAGCATGTAATACAGAGTTCACAGTGCAGTCTTTGACTCACCCCCTCCTTGCTGCTGTCTGGCCTTCAGCTGCCCATCCAGGTCTGGAAACACCACCGCCAGGATCTGGAGCATGTGGGGGGTCAGGGTCCGTGTTCCGCCCCTCCTGCGAGGAGGCGACAGCTTCAGCTGGACCCGTGCAATCCTCCAGGTCCAGCCCCGAAGGTCCTGCCACCTCTTCTGGCAGTTGCGGATCCGGCGCTTGTAGACCCCCACGGACCGGACGGCCCGGACGATGTCCTTCCAGATCTCCTGCTTCCGATGGGCATTAACCTGTCAGGATGACAAAGTGAAAAGGCCATTACTACACATGCAACATATCCGTGCATGACACAGTTGTATATACATGTCTCAATCACAGGGGCACATGATGTACACAGGCAGTGCAAAGCTGCCCATGGACAGTTTGCCAGACGTCACTACATGGTATCATTGCATGGGAAGTAAAACCTTGTTCAAATGCACTGTCACTGCACCATACCTGTCCAGTGCATGTCACTACACACTATGGGGGTGACAACTACTCAGTGAGCCTGCTAGCCAGTGGCGTGCAGACTTTCAGCCTTGCTAGTCAGACAATATGCACATTCAGAAAGGCAGTGCACAGAACACTCACCTGCTCCCCTGGTGTCCCATACAGCTTGCTGTACTGTGGAAGTAGGCTGTCCAGCAGGGCCTGGTTCTCCTCAAGGCTGAAGGCTGGGGCTCTCTCCACAGTACGTGCCATTGCAGGGTCCAGAGGGGCAGAGACAGCAGCAGTGCAGTGGCAGATGTCGTCCTGGAGCATGTAGTGCAGGCAAGTGAGCTCTCAGGGGAACAGCCAGCAATATATATGTGCTGGAGAGGCAGATACTGTCCCTTGTGTCCAAAGTGATAGGTCCAAGTCGTTTGCATCTTCTGAATCTGGCCAATCCATGGAATAGCAGCACCAAAACACGCCCACAGCATCCTTCAAATCTTCAACTTCATGACATACATGATTTTGCAACATTGTTGTGGGTGACCAACTGATTTTCCAGCAACCGACTCGTTCGAAATTCGAAAACGCGTCCGTTGCCAGGCAAGCCCATTGTCAATGGGTGCGCACCGATCGGTCCATTGCGGTACAACGCGTACAGGGGTACAACGCGTACCCGCACACATTGAATGCAATGGGCCGGCCGGGGCACCGATCGGTCCATTGCAGTTCAACGCGTACAGGGGTACAACGCGTACCGCGCACATTGAATGCAATGGGCCGGCCGGGGCACCGATCGGTCCATTGCAGTTCAACGCGTACAGGGGTACAACGCGTACCGCGCACATTGAATGCAATGGGCCGGCCGGGGCACCGATCGGTCCATTGCAGTACAACGCGTACAGGGGTACAACGCGCATACAGGGTACAACGCGTACCCGCACACATTGAATGCAATGGGCCGGCCGGGGCACCGATCGGTCCATTGCAGTACAACAGCGTACAGGGGTACAACGCGTACAGAGGTACAACGCGTACCGCACACATTGAATGCAATGGGCGGCCGGGGCACCGATCGGTCCATTGCAGTACAACGCGTACAGGGGTACTAACGCGCACCGCGACATTGAATGCAATGGGCCGGCCGGGGCACCGATCGGTCCATTGCAGTACAACGCGTACAGAGGTACAACGCGTGCACGCACACATTGAATGCAATGGGCCGGCCGGGGCACCGATCGGTCCATTGCAGTTCAACGCGCATAGGGGTACTAACGCGTACCCGACACATTGAATGCAATGGGCCGGCCGGGGCACCGATCGGTCCATTGCAGTACAACGCGTACAGGGGTACAACGCGTGCACCGTACACATTGAATGCAATGGGCCGGCCGGGGCACCGATCGGTCCATTGCAGTTCAACGCATACAGGGGTACTAACGCGTACTCGCGCACATTGAATGCAATGGGCCGGCCGGGGCACCGATCGGTCCATTGCAGTTCAACGCGTACAGGGGTACTAACGCTGTACCGCGACACATTGAATGCAATGGGCCGGCCGGGGCACCGATCGGTCCATTGCAGTTCAACGCTGCACAGGGGTACAACGGCGTACCGCGCACATTGAATGCAATGGGCCGGCCGGGGCACCGATCGGTCCATTGCAGTACAACGCGTACAGGGGTACAACGCTGTACAGGGGTACAACGCGTACCCACACACATTGAATGCAATGGGCCGGCCGGGGCACCGATCGGTCCATTGCGGTACTAACGCGTACAGAGGTACAACGCGTACCGCGACACATTGAATGCAATGGGCCGGCCGGGGCACCGATCGGTCCATTGCAGTACAACGCGTACAGAGGTACAACGCGTACAGGGGTACAACGCGTACCCGCGCACATTGAATGCAATGGGCCGGCCGGGGCACCGATCGGTCCATTGCAGTTCAACGCGTACATGGGTACAACGCGTACCCGCACACATTGAATGCAATGGGCCGGCCGGGGCACCGATCGGTCCATTGCAGTACAACGCGTACAGGGGTACAACACGTACAGGGGTACAACGCATACCCGCACACATTGAATGCAATGGGCCGGCCGGGGCACCGATCGGTCCATTGCGGTTCAACACGTACAGGGTACAACGCGTACCCACACATTGAATGCAATGGGCCGGCCGGGGCACCGATCGGTCCATTGCAGTACAACGCTGCACAGGGGTACAACGCGTACAGGGGTACAAAGCGTACCCGCACACATTGAATGCAATGGGCCGGCCGGGGGCACCGATAGGTCCATTGCAGTTCAACGCGTACATGGGTACAACGCGTACCCGCACACATTGAATGCAATGGGCCAGCCGGGGCACCGATCGGTCCATTGCAGTTCAACGCGTACAGAGGTACAACGCGTACCCGACACATTGAATGCAATGGGCCGGCCGGGGGCACCGATCGGTCCATTGCAGTACAACGCGGACAGGGGTACAATGCGTACAGGGGTACAACGCGTACCCGCACACATTGAATGCAATGGGCCGGCCGGGGCACCGATCGGTCCATTGCAGTACAACGCGTACAGAGGTACAACGCGTACAGGGGTACAACGCGTACCCACACACATTGAATGCAATGGGCCGGCCGGGGCACCGATCGGTCCATTGCAGTACTAACGCTGTACAGAGGTACAACGCGTACAGGGGTACAACGCGTACCCGCGCACATTGAATGCAATGGGCCGGCCAGGGGCACCGATCGGTCCATTGCAGTACAACGCGTACAGGGGTACAACGCGTACCGCACACATTGAATGCAATGGGCCGGCCGGGGCACCGATCGGTCCATTGCAGTACAACGCGTACAGGGGTACAACGCGTACCCGCACACATTGAATGCAATGGGCCGGCCGGGGCACCGATCGGTCCATTGCAGTTCAACGCGTACAGGGGTACAACGCGTACCCGCACACATTGAATTCAATGGGCCGGCCGGGGGCACCGATCGGTCCATTGCAGTTCAACGCGTACAGGGGTACAACGCGTACCCGCACACATTGAATGCAATGGGCCGGCCGGGGGCACCGATCGGTCCATTGCAGTACAATGCGTACAGGGGTACAACGCGTACAGGGCTACAACGCGTACCCGCACACATTGAATGCAATGGGCCGGCCGGGGGCACCGATCGGTCCATTGCTGTTCAACGCATCACTGTACATGTGACTGGCATATGTCAGCATGCCTGTCTCAGATGGACATATGCCAGCCACAGATAGCTCCCAGGGAGTGAGGGGCACACCTACATCACGACAGCCTGTCCAAACTTTATCATAAGGCATGTAAGGCTGCATTTCCTATTGTGTGTATGTTGGTGTACATGTTGTCCTGTGGGTGTCACCTGTGGGCAGCCACCCCCAGGCTGTGCACGTGTTAATGGGGACAGGATCCTGGGTGTTACGTGTACATGACCACTGTGATGTGCAACTGTTCATATCTGTGCATGTGCCATGGTCACATTTCACGGTGGTGTATGTGTATGTCATGTCACATACCCCGTGAGTCCCATGTGGGACGGTATGTTTGAGCCAGGGTGTCCCAGTGGCACAATAGTGATGGTCCTCCACAGTCTTTGTGCATGTAGTGTTTACAATGTCTCTGATTTCATGTGCACAATGGGAGACAGTCTCCACATCCAGGTTGTGTGTGCATGGACTTTGATGTTGTGCGTGTGTGTGTCACAGACGCCCATGTCTGTCCTGCCGTGGCAAGTGGGACCACTACCTGTGGGGGTCATGGTTATTTTGCTGTGGTGTATACATGATACTCCATGTAATGCCAGTGTCCATGTGGCAATACAGGGTCCCTGGGAATGTACCTGTCGTTGAGCTGTGGTGCTTGGGGCACATCTGTCCTCACATGTCACTGTGGGGGGTGATTGTGACACGGCAGCAGGAGATGAGAACTGTGACACGGCCTCATGATATCCAATGGGCCAACCTGGGACTAATTGATGCCACCTGTTGGACCGTGTTGACAGATGTTGGCCATGTATGTACCATACATGTCCTTACGGAACTGCACACTTCATGTAGTTGTGCCTCATAATGATGTATGTTGGGATATTGAGTGTGTTCAATGCCGCATATGTGGGGTGACTGACAATCTTGCTTACTTCTCCTCTGCACTGCAGGGCTCCTGCTGTCCATCGACCATTCCCAGACCTGGCAACGATGGTGGAACGGGACAGCATCCGACGGTACCGCTTCACCAGGCAGCTGATTGAGGATTTGGCAGTGCAGTTGTCCCCACATTTGCAGCCTGGCCGGCCGTATCCTACAGCGCTGACCCCCAAGGTGAAGGTGATGGCAGCCCTACACTTCTTTGCCACCGGTACCTTCCAACATACTGTGGCGACTGCTGGTGGGATGTCACAGACCATGTTGAGCCGTGTGCTCGGCGATGTTTTGGCGGCAATGTTGCTATTCCTGAACCGGTACATCTATTTCCCTAGACTGCGACGACTCACTGACGTGAAGAGTGACTTTTATGCCCTGGGGAGGATGCCGCATGTCATTGGCTCCATTGATGGGACACATGTGGCTTTGGTACCACCACAGGCCCAGGAGCAGGCCTACAGGAACCGCAAGCACTACCACTCGGTCAATGCACTGGTGGTGTGTCTTGCAGACATGACCATCACACACGTGTGTGCCCGTTTCCCTGGTTCAGCACACGATGCCTTTGTGATGAGGAGTAGTCGCATCCCCAGGATGATGGCACAGATGCAGAACCAGCGTGCCTGGCTTGTCGGTGTGTACTGACTTTGTGCCATTGTGTGTGATCTGATCTGTAGTATTCCGCCCACTTTTCCAAGTCAGCTAATGTGCACTTGTCTGTCCGTAGGTGACTCGGGATACCCCAACATGCCGTGGTTGCTGACACCCATCAGGAACCCTGTGACACCAACCCAGATGCGCTACAATGAGGCACATGGTCGGACCAGGAGAGTGATTGAGCGGACATTTGGTCTCCTGAAGAGCCGCTTCCGCTGCCTGGACAAGACCGGAGGGTCCCTCCCATATGCCCCTGCGAAAGTGTGCAAGATTATCATCGTCTGCTGCATGCTCCACAACCTGGCAGTGCGGAAGGAGTTGCCTCTCATCCAGGATGACAATGACCAACATCCGCCACCTGTGGAGGATCCTGGCCTGGACCACGATGCCAGTGACGATGATGATGATGTCCGCACACAGCTCATCACCAACTTCTTTAGCTGAATGTGAGTATCCTGAGGTGTCATGTCAATGATGTGAGTTGGCATGATGTGTAGGTGGTGCTCTGGTGCTGTTGGAGTGTGTCCATGGGCTACTTGACTGGATGTGTGTTGCGATGTGTGCTTACAGGTGGGCTGTACTCCCCAACAGTGTTGACATGCTAACTTGGTTCTGGGTGGGTATCTTGTAACATGTATTGTGCATGAGTTTTGCTGTTCTGTCCTGTACTCCATTGCTTTTGACTGTGTGTCATTTCTGTCCTTCACAGGGTACTTTCAGATTCGTTTGGTCAACTGTGTCCACCGACGACGTGATTGCACTTCCAGGCTGGTAGCTGTTGTGTCCCTACAGGTGATGTGCGCCACACCCATGGACTTCCTTCCGTCTACAGTTGTTGACTGTGTGCCCGCTGCCAGGTGGGATTACCTTGCATCTGTAGTGGTTACGACATGTTGCAACTGTGTAATAAACCTGTGCTTCACTTTGTGTTGTGCGTTGTCTGTGGTCACACATTTGACTGCCATTTGCTTACTGCACCTGTGGGCTACTTGACTACAACTGGGAATGGGTGTGGTGTCTGTGCATTGCACCGTCTTCCCTGGCAACATCAGTGTAGGCAATGAGTCAGATGGCCTAGGTGTGTATGTGTTGTGTAGCCCTGGTGGTGTGTCTCCCTCATATGTGTAACGTTGCCTTTACTCACATGCCTGTGTTGTCCTTGCTGTAGCAGTTCGCATACACAGTGTAATTTTGCAGTTCATCATCCCCATAACAGCACCCACGTTGGAATCACAACAGAGGCAAGTATGGTGTATTAGTGTGTTTATTGTGATACATTTGTGTGAATAGTGCATAGGATGGGTAGTGCTGTACATAAATCTTGCAATCCGAAGTTCCTAGGTGAATTGAAAGTCCTGGTAGACAGAATCCCCAGTATCGGGGCCACAGTTGTCTGACACATTGGTCCAACTTGTACTCCCCATGCAATGTGTGGGAGTAGTGTTGCCGTCAACAGGGTGAACAGTCTGTGCACAAAGGTGAACATCCAGAACAGGTTCAGGCTTCCTGGGAGTTGCGCTTGGCCATCGGCCTCTCACTTGCCCCTCCTCGGACGACCCCTCTTCTTGGGGGGCCCCTCAAATACAGGCTGCTGCGGTGCAGGGGACTCTCCGCCAGAGTCATCCTCCCTCCCTGTGGCAGTTGCAGTTTGTTCGGCACCAGATGTTGTTGGCACACAGGGAGGTGTGGACTGGTTGCTGTTCATCTGGCGGAGGCATTGTAAAATGTCCCTGTGCACCGCCGTCATCTCATGCAGTGCATCCCACTTGGACTCCACGCGGGACATGTGTGAGTCCACGCGGGACATGTGTGACTCCACGTGGGACATGTGGGAGTCCAAGCGGGCATGATGGGCAGCCTGCTGCTGTTTCATGTCTCTGAGGAGCCCCACTACCTGGCTGAGGTCTCCGGTGCTGGACTGGTACGCATCAGATATGCGTACCAGTTGTGGGTCATCATGCACACCAGCAACCTCTGCAAGCAGCAACCTCTGTCTCCCACCCCTCCCACCACCCCTGCTGACATGTGCAGTGCGTGCAGTGGCACGCACAGATGACCCTGGTCCACCTTGGGGGTTGGTGGTGGTGGTGGTGTCCATTCCCCCAGGTTGGTCCAGGGTCCCTGTGCTGGTGTTGCTCCTTGTTCTGTCCATGTCGGCAGGGATGGTATTTGTGGTGACAGTCGTTGGAGGGGTGGGTGCAAGGGGTGCAGCTGGTGGTCCTGCTGGTGCTGCATGTAGACTTGCACCGGATGTGCCAGGTTGGTCTTCTTCGTCCGAGGAGGACAGAGGCTGTACGACGCCAGTGAGCTCCGCATCCTCTTGAGCCTGGGACTGGGACTCCTCAGCGTCTGCTGCTGTGTCCCCATCATCACCTGTTTTTGGGAGACACACACAATGTATGTTATGTTTCTGCAGGCATCAATGGTTGACACACATGACAGTTGTGACTGTGCCTCTGGGTGCGGGCCTGTACATTGCATTGTCCTAAGTCGTCACAGTCAGGGGTTGATATTGGTGTGGCACATTGTCCTGCATTATTTGGGCATTTCTATGTATTTTTGGGGTGTGAACATGGTCTGCATTGGTTGTGTTTGGTTGACAGCCGGCCCTCCTTCCCACCCACCCAGCCAGTCAGTTATCCCACCATGGACTGTGCTTGCATTGCAGGGAGTGGAAGTTGTCTCTCAGGATGTCAGTCAGTGGTGTCCTGCTGTTTGTTGGTGCACAGTTGCCAGCAGGGCCTTGTGCTCCCCACAGCAGTAGCCAGTGTCAGCCATCTTGTGAGTCCTTCTCCACTCCCTGTGATGTGAGCATGGTTCAGGGTGGTGTTGATGGGACAGTTGTGGGGGTGAGCTATGTCTGTGACTACGACTCCCATCATGCTATTGCCTCCACCCCACTTCCCAGCATTCCCATACTTACTTGCTTTTGTGGGGAGTTCAGTGTGTGTGGGTGTGAGAGCAATGGCAAGATGGCTGACAGTGGTGTCCTGCTGTTGGTTGGTGTGCAGTTCCCAGCATGCCCTTGTGCTCCCCACGACACAGCAACAGTGTCAGACATCTTTGATGGGCCTTTCCACTCTCTGTGGGATGTGCATGCGTGAGTGTGAGCTTGCTGGGCCATGTGGTGGGGGATGTAGAGCTGTGACTACGACTCCCATCATGCTAATGCCTCCACCCCCTTCCCAGCATGCCCATGCTTCCTTCCTTTGATTCTGCTTCCCTGTGGGGTGGGCTGGCTGTGCTGACAGGATGGCTGGGAGTGTTGTCCTGGCAGTTGTTTGGCTAAGAGTCCCAAGAGTGTCCCTGTGCTTCACACAACATAACCCAGGGTGGTGGTTCTTTGTGGGATCTTGTGTTAGGATGGGGGGCATTGCATTCTACCAGGTGGGTTCTGTGGAGTTTGTGTTGGGGTGTGTGTGTGAGGGGAGGTGCTTGTGACTATGGTCAGTGCTGCAAGTCCTCCTTCCCACCCACCCAGCCAGCCAGTTATCCAACCATGGAACGTGCTTGCATTGCAGGGAGTGGAAGTTGTCTCTCAGGATGTCAGTCAGTGGTGTCCTGCTGTTTGTTGGTGCACAGTTGCCAGCAGGGCCTTGTGCTCCCCACAGCAGTAGCCAGTGTCAGCCATCTTGTGAGTCCTTCTCCACTCCCTGTGATGTGAGCATGGTTCAGGGTGGTGTTGATGGGACAGTTCTGGGGGTGACCAATATCAGTGACTACGACTCCCATCATGCTATTGCCTCCACCCCCTTCCCAGCATGCCCATGCTTCCTTCCTTTTGACTCTGCTTCCCTGTGGGGTGGGCTGGCTGTGCTGACAGGATGGCTGGGAGTGTTGTCCTGGCAGTTGTTTGGCTAAAGGTCCCAAGAGTGTCCCTGTGCTTCACACAACATAACCCAGGGTGGTGGTTCTTTGTGGGATCTTGTGTTAGGATGGGGGCATTGCATTCTACCAGGTGGGTTCTGTGGAGTTTGTGTTGGGGGGGTGTGAGGGGAGGTGCTTGTGACTATGGTCAGTGCTGCAAGTCCTCCTTCCCACCCACCCAGCCAGCCAGTTATCCCACCATGGAACGTGCTTGCATTGCAGGGAGTGGAAGTTGTCTCTCAGGATGTCAGTCAGTGGTGTCCTGCTGTTTGTTGGTGCACAGTTACAGCAGGGCCTTGTGCTCCCCACAGCAGTAGCCAGTGTCAGCCATCTTGTGAGTCCTTCTCCACTCCCTTTGATGTGAGCATGGTTCAGGGTGGTGTTGATGGGACAGTTGTGGGGGTGACCAATATCAGTGACTACGACTCCCATCATGCTATTGCCTCCACCCCCTTCCCAGTATGCCCATGCTTCCTTCCTTTTGACTCTGCTTCCCTGTGGGGTGGGCTGGCTGTGCTGACAGGATGGCTGGGAGTGTTGTCCTGGCAGTTGTTTGGCTAAAAGTCCCAAGAGTGTCCCTGTGCTTCACACAACATAACCCAGGGTGGTGGTTCTTTGTGGGATCTTGTGTTAGGATGGGGGGCATTGCATTCTACCAGGTGGGTTCTGTGGAGTTTGTGTTGGGGGGTGTGTGAGGGGAGGTGCTTGTGACTATGGTTAGTGCTGCAAGTCCTCCTTCCCACCCACCCAGCCAGCCAGTTATCCCACCATGGAACGTGCTTGCATTGCAGGGAGTGTAAGTTGTCTCTCAGGATGTCAGTCAGTGGTGTCCTGCTGTTTGTTGGTGCACAGTTGCCAGCAGGGCCTTGTGCTCCCCACAGCAGTAGCCAGTGTCAGCCATCTTGTGAGTCCTTCTCCACTCCCTGTGATGTGAGCATGGTTCAGGGTGGTGTTGATGGGACAGTTGTGGGGGTGACCAATATCAGTGACTACGACTCCCATCATGCTATTGCCTCCACCCCCTTCCCAGCATGCCCATGCTTCCTTCCTTTGATTCTGCTTCCCTGTGGGGTGGGCTGGCTGTGCTGACAGGATGGCTGGGAGTGTTGTCCTGGCAGTTGTTTGGCTAAGAGTCCCAAGAGTGTCCCTGTGCTTCACACAACATAACCCAGGGTGGTGGTTCTTTGTGGGATCTTGTGTTAGGATGGGGGCATTGCATTCTACCAGGTGGGTTCTGTGGAGTTTGTGTTGGGGGGTGTGAGGGGAGGTGCTTGTGACTATGGTCAGTGCTGCAAGTCCACCTTCCCACCCAGCCAGCCAGATATCCCACCATGGAACGTGCTTGCATTGCAGGGAGTGTAAGTTGTCTCTCAGGATGTCAGTCAGTGGTGTCCTGCTGTTTGTTGGTGCACAGTTGCCAGCAGGGCCTTGTGCTCCCCACAGCAGTAGCCAGTGTCAGCCATCTTGTGAGTCCTTCTCCACTCCCTGTGATGTGAGCATGGTTCAGGGTGGTGTTGATGGGACAGTTGTGGGGGTGACCAATATCAGTGACTACGACTCCCATCATGCTATTGCCTCCACCCCCTTCCCAGCATGCCCATGCTTCCTTCCTTTTGACTCTGCTTCCCTGTGGGGTGGGCTGGCTGTGCTGACAGGATGGCTGGGAGTGTTGTCCTGGCAGTTGTTTGGCTAAAGGTCCCAAGAGTGGCCCTGTGCTTCACACAACATAACCCAGGGTGGTGGTTCTTTGTGGGATCTTGTGTTAGGATGGGGGGCATTGCATTCTACCAGGTGGGTTCTGTGGAGTTTGTGTTGGGGGGGTGTGAGGGGAGGTGCTTGTGACTATGGTCAGTGCTGCAAGTCCTCCTTCCCACCCAGCCAGCCAGATATCCCACCATGGAACGTTCTTGCATTGCAGGGAGTGGAAGTTGTCTCTCAGGATGTCAGTCAGTGGTGTCCTGCTGTTTGTTGGTGCACAGTTGCCAGCAGGGCCTTGTGCTCCCCACAGCAGTTGCCAGTGTCAGCCATCTTGTGAGTCCTTCTCCACTCCCTGTGATGTGCGCATGGTTCATGGTGGTGTTGATGGGACAGTTGTGGGGGGCAATATGTGTGACTGCGACTCCCATGATGCTATTGGCTACACTGACTTGGCCAGCATACACAGAATTCCTTCCTTTGAGTGGTCTTCACTGTGTGTTGGTGTTGTTGTGGTGGCTACATGTCTGGATGTGTTTGTTAGTTCTATTTGTGCCACTGCCTAGCTGTAGTTGTAGTTGTGTTTGTACATGTGATGGCACAGTTGGATGTGACTTTTTTGATGGCATGTGTTGTGTTTATCTGACTGACATACACATTTTGGGATGATTCTGTTCTGGTTGCTGTGTAATTGCTATGAGTGCATGGTTTGACTCTCCCCTTGACAGTGATGTGTGTGTGTTTTGTGGCAGTATATTGTGTACATTTGTTGTGTACTCACCAGGCTCTGGGATGTCCTCTAGTCCATATACGCTCACTGGCGGAAGGATGGCCCGCACCTTCTCCTCCCAGAGCCTGAGGTATATTGGCTTGGCAGGAGGGCCACTGCCGGTGTATTGGCTGTTGATGTAGTCTTTCTTGAGCAGGTCCCGTACCCTCCTGCGCACGTCATACCACCTGTTCTGGATGTCGCTCTTTGTGCGCCGACATGGTGATTGTGCGTTCACCCTGTTGATGATCCTCTCCCACATCTTGGTTTTCTGGGAGATGGGGGTCTGTTGGACCAGTGTGCCAAACAGCTGTGGCTCTACCCTGAGGATCTCGTCTACCATGACTTCCAATTCACAATCTAGGAACTTGGGATTCTTCTTGGGGGGCATGGTGATGGTGAGTGATGTGTGTGTTGGTGTGCAGGTGAGGGTGTGTGAGTGTGTGTTTTGCTGGGTGTATGTGAGGTAGGTATTTGTTGGTGTGCTGATGGTGTGTGGCTTGTGTGAGGGATGACCTGTGGGTGTGTGGTTGCTTTCTCTTGGGTGCTGGCAGTGGAATGGCATTTGCAAAGGCTCATGGTTGTGATTTGTGTCCTTTATATGGGTGGAGTTGTGGGTGTGTCTTTGTTCTCTGTCCCCACCCCCCAGTATTTATTGGCTTAGTAATTGCTTGTTTGGCCTTTTTTGTGTGATTTTTCCTTTGTACTGTCTGTGTATGTTGGAAACGTTCTTGTGACCGAGTCGGACCCTGCATTTGTCTCGTACGGTCTTCTCCGTTTCGTTCACGCTGTGTATGTGCAGTTTTCTATGCTGCGTACGCGTCGGTCGCGGTGTTTTGTGTTGCTTCGGCTCGGTTTTGTATGCGTGTCGGTCGTACGGCTTGTCCTCCGTCCGACTCGCTCGTGGTTTTCGCGCCTTGCATCGTACTTTGCGGTTTGGAGTTCGCGTGTACGTTTCGGTCGGATTTGTTCCGGGTGCGTGTTGGTCGGTTGGATTCGCGTGTTTTTCCGACCGGATTGCTGTTTTCCGTGCGGCTCGGTCGGTCAACTTGGGTTCGGTACGTGTCGGTCGGATTTTGCCGCCTTGCATCGTACTTGGCGTGTCGGGCGCCACAGGTACGTGTCGGTCGGTATAATTTCCGGATCCGAGTCGGTCGGTGCTTTTTCCGGCCCGAATCGGAATCGACCCCATAGTGTGGATTGTTCAGATTAATAGAGATGAATCTCTTGTTTCTGCAGCCGGTAAGAGGCTGAAGAAGTACAGCTCTGGTGCCTTCAACTGTCAGGACAGGTACAACAGGTATCACAGATATGACGGCCCAAATTATGTCTTGTCCTGTGTTGTATGTACTTGTGGTACAACATATCTTTCGCCATATCTAGCTACGTTAAATGTATAACACAAACATACAATCATTTTTTTAAATGGGAAACATTTTAAGTCAGAAAAAGGTTTTGCAAAAATGTTCAAAATATGGAAAAGGTTTCTGCAATTTAAATTTCTTCCATGTAAAACAATTACTGTATTTTTCAGTTATAGATATGGCACATTTTCTACTGGCCACTGTTTTTAGCACAACACTTTGAAATGGGAGAAAATTAAAATGAAGAGTTAACTTAATCAGTAAGCCAAGTTTTCATTTTCATTTTCTCCCATTTAAAAGCATTCAGTAACATAATTGTATTCATGCTCCAAACTGAGTTGACAAGGACTTTTATTTAAGAGGTAAATACCTCAGTGCTTCAGTTCTTCACCTCTGTTCCACAGCCCTAGTCTGGGTCATAAGTCTGACTGAACCCTGCTCATTATCAGGCCCTGCTATCTGCAGCCTGATGATTATAATGTAAAATGAACACAGCCTTTTCTAATCTTTAAAAAGAAAAAGTGATCCTGTGCTTATTTCAAAATGAACTCAAGGTTGTGAGCTACTCTGATGTTGTCTTGTAGCTACTAGTAGCTCACAATGGACTGGTTGGAGACACCTGGGATATATGATGTAATCATACTGATCTAGAGGCATTATTACATTAGGCAGATGATATTCATGTTTGTATTGCAGAAAGGTTTGTATTTGTAGTGTAGAGTCAAATCTGTAGTCTACATCTGTTGTGGTGAGTGAGTTAACCCATTGTATACAACGTGGATGTAATGCTTTTGCGTTTCGAACGCTTTCTTGTGTGACGGCCTCTAAGGTCTGCACCGGCGTCATGACAATAGTTTGTTTTCCCTAAGCCAGTGCTCTCTCCTGCACCACAGCAGTCTACCACTGTCAGTATGTTTTCTGTTGGTGAAAAATGCATTTCAGCATTGCTGTATAAATGCGATTTATTTGCAATTGGTACAGTTTCACCTTCATTGAATGTGATGTAGGTGAAAGCAGATGCCCCCTCAATTACGCGGATCACCAGATTTGTTGTGTTTACACATGTGTAACTCCTGTCCCCCCCCAGGGGCACCTCTGTCCACCAGCCTCTCACATGTGTTAACCAAACTACCCTTCACGCAACCATCCAGTGCCTTGCAAGAGTACCCCACATCACCCTCCTGAGACTGGTAAGACAGTGTCTGACTGCTTCTGTCCGTCGCCCAGCACTCTTCTGGGCAGTCTCCGTAGACACATACCATGGATTCATGGGGGAACACCTCTCATCTAGAGTCAGTAGAGTGTCCCTCCCACCACTAGGAATATGATCCCCTGTGCCAGTTCCCCAACCTACTCCAGGGACCATGTGCACCACTGGAGCTTCCTCATAAACCTGAACTCCCTGGTGTATGTCAAACTCCTCCTTTAAGTCAGGCGTCACATCTTTGGGTGTGTGTACATCTCCCTCAGCACTAGACATCACGGTATTACTGCCACCATCTGAGCTGGGCTCCGCCCTCATGGCTTCCACCTCCAGACAAGCTCAGTCCATGAGCTACACACATTTCTTTTTCCTTGACTAAGGCTCTCTCAGCCTCAACGCTCTTGTGTTCCTGGTCAAACTCTCTCAGTCTCCGATCACGAGCTCGGATCCTACTCTTTTCTTCACGAGCCAATCTTTCCCACAATGTTTCCTTCTCAGGGCCACTGCCCTCCTGGTGCTCTGGCTGGGGATCCCCCCTCTCAGACTGCTCCTCAGAGTCATCTGGTAGTGCTGCCACCCAATGTGTTTCCTCACAACAAAACAGGGCTGTCTCAAGATCCCGCCTTGTGGATCTCCTCTTCACAGGCAACTCCTCTCCTTGCAAAAGACTTGTAGCTCGTTCATCGTGTAGATGTACAAGTGCCAAAAGTTGATTTCTATTTTGTCAAAGCCTCACAGGTACAAAAACTAACCAGAGTTCCAGTTCTCAACAATACATCCAGAAGGCAAATAGAGAAAAACAGTATGTGGTACGTACTGGTCTGCAATATGGTATTAGTGTACACCAATCACTATAGGTCAAGTACAAATGCAAGTCCTATCCTCACTGCTGACAACCAATATTAGAAATCGGCTTTCTGGTTGGCTAGGGTATGCACCTAAGCCAGGCAGAATCCACCACTATAGTCAGGATAAGGGGATTACAGGTCTAAAATAACCACTGCTAAACCCCTTGGTATCTTGGCACGAGCAGTCATGCTTATCTCAGAGGCAATGTGTAAAGCATTTGCACATAACAAACAGTAATACAGTGAAAACACTACAAAAGGACACCACACCAGTTTTAGAAAAATATACAATATTGATCTATGTAAAACAAGACCAAAACCATAAACATCCAACATACAGTGATCAAAATACGAATAAAGCAAAAATTGGCTTTATATAAAGTTCCTTGAAGTCGATAGCTCCATCGGGGCTATCATGGCGTTGTGAACAAACAGATCCAACAGTTCTATCTGGTCGCGGCGTCACGGGCCAGCTACTGTATCGGGGAGACCCGTAAAAGAGTACCTTTGGAGATGCTGGGCGTCGGACCTGGCAGTGAGCTCCGGAGGAGCGGAGTCGGCAGGGTTCGGTTCCGGAAGCTAGTGCAAGAGTCGTTGGGCGATTGAAGTCACACGCGTTGCAGGTCGAACTCCGTGAGTTTGAAGTCAGGAGCGCTGGCGTCAGCAGGCATCGGGGCCGCGATGTGAAGTGTGGTGCCCTCGAGTCGCGGTGCAGGCAGCAGCTCGGTGACCATCGGCCAGCAGCGTCATTGAGACCAGGGTTCTGGTGCAAAGTGGGGTGATGCTCGTTGTGGTGCTAACAGGTCACGGTGCACGCATCGGCGTCGTCACTGCTGAAGCGATTTCGTCGGTAGACCCAATGCTGCGGTGCGAGATGGGACAATGCGGTGTGTGGGGCCCACAGGTCAAGGTGCAGGCAGCGGCGTCGGTTGATTAGCTGGAGTCGATGGCGCTGGCGTCGGTGGGCTAAGGCTGCGGTATGGGACGGGACGGTGCATCAAGTGACTTACAAGCGGTACCCCCAAACCACGGTGCAAGCAGCGGCACTGATAGCTTGGAGCGTCATCATCGGTAAAACCAGGGCTGTGGGGCGAAGCAGAATGGTGCTCTGTGTTCTCCACCAGCGGTGTCCACAGGCCACGGCGCAGGCAGCGGCATCAGTGATGGCATTGTGTCTGCATCGGGGATCCCAGGGCGGTGGAGTGAAGCGGGCGGTGCAGAGTGTGGTGCCTACAGGTCACGTTGCAAGCAGTGGCTCTGTGACAGCATTGGACGGCGTTGTCGCTGAGACCAGGGTTGCGGTGCGAAGTGCGTTGGTGCCCTCTGTGGTGCCTTTAGGTCACAGAGCCAGCAGTGGCATCGTTGACGGCTTCGTGTTACCTTTCTCCTCTGTGTCAGCTGAAATATCCAGTTCCGGAAGCCGGTACCCAAAAGATGTTGAAGTCTTTGATTTCCCTGAGACTTTCAACAGGAGGAACGCTCTACATCAAGCCCTTGGAGATACTTAGTATGCAGAAAGAACAGTCCAGTCCTATCCCTGCCCAAGACAGAAGCAGCAAATGCAGGTCAACCCAACAAAGAAACAACAACAAAGGGGCAATACTCCTCCTGACAGCTCTTCCAGCCTTTCTTCCTGGCAGGTTCCTTAGCCCAGCAGTAATCTAATGTTCTGAGGTCAGGGCCCCAATATTAATATCACATTTTCCTTTAAAGTTGGTACAAACAAAGTTCCTCTGGCACTCATAAACCAGTTCTGCCTGGCTCAAGCCATGTTTGCTACAGGAGGTGGAGACAGCTTTGTGGAAGGAGCCACAGTCCATTCAGGTGCAAGCGACAACTCCTTCCACTACTCTAAATGCATCCAGGTCCATTCAGCCTGGCTATGAGTCACCCAGGAAAGGCAGAACACACCTCAACCTCCCCCTTGTGTCTGTCTAGTGTGAATGCACATCCTCAGCTCCTGTCACTCCATACCCAGACAGTGAATACACAAATTCCAGAGGCACACAGGATGGTTAAGCAAGAAAATGCCCACTTTCTAAAAGGGGCATTTTCAAACACACAATATAAAAATCATCTTTACTAAAAGATATATTTTTTAAATTCTAAGTTCAGGAAGCCTAAACTCCATT
Organism: Calotriton arnoldi; assembly: GCA_963921515.1. NCBI lineage: Eukaryota > Metazoa > Chordata > Amphibia > Caudata > Salamandridae > Calotriton > Calotriton arnoldi. The sequence continues at coordinate 95,504 of CAWUFW010016065.1, forward strand.
TCCCTATCTTGCCCCAATGGAAATTTATGCTTGTAAGATGTTACAAGGCAGCTCCCATGTTAAATTATGGGACAGATAGCCTTTCAGTAGTGAAAAACAAAATACACAGTAGTTCACTAACAGGACATGTGAAACCCACCAGTGCATGTCCTACCTTTCACATACACTGCGCCCTGCCCATGGGGGTACCTTGGGCCTGCCCGAGGGGTGCCACTACAGGTAAGAAAATGGAATGTTTGGGCCTGTCAAGTGGGTGCACTTGCCAGGTCGACATGGCAGTAAAAACTGCGCGCAGACATTGCAGTGGCAGGTCTGAGACACCTTTGAAAGGCTACTTGTGTGGCTGGCACAACCAGTGCTGCAAGCTCACTAGTAGCATTTGATTTACAGGTCCTGGGCACACACACGGTGCACTGTACTAGGGACTTACTAGTAACTCAAATATCCCAATCATGGAAAACCAATCATTCCACAATTTTCATGGAGAGCAAATGCACTTTAGCACTGAATAACAGTGATAAAGTGCCCAGAGTCCTAAAACCAACAAACAATAGGTCAAAAACAGGCGGTCAATAAGCAAAAAGTCTGGGGGTAAACCCGCTGAAAAAGCCATGTCTAACAGTAACACAATGGGAAAAATCCTTTGAAAAGTTCAAGCCTCATGGACGAATAATAAACAACAACATTTGCACAATATATGTATAAGCGTTTTACTAAATGTTCAAGGTGTCGTGATAGTTTACTTATGAAGTGGAATTTTATACAGTGTGGTTTCAGAGACACCAATCATGCACTGTCACACAAGTAAATGTGTGTCAAAGTCATTGTGTAGAAAAAGAAGGCAACTTAAGAAACGTATGCAGTGTTTCTTTCCTGGGCCTAACCTAGCCATGTAACAACAGTGTCTTCTACACTTTTAATATCATACCGGGATCTTGGGTCACGTCGGACCAATAACAACTTAAACTTAATACCACACTTGTACAACACTCAAACAACTGCCCAGACCTTACACTATCCTCATACAACCCACAAACTACATATAAGCCACTGGAACACACAACCCTATTAATACTCACTCCTCCGCTGCTACTGTCACTCTCTTCCAAACCGCTGGAACTTCCCCTGTCCTCTAATCCAAAACACAGACTCTAGGGCACGGGTACTAATAGTGCGCCCCGCGGGCCGCCAGCGTCCCGGCAAGCCTTCCTTGGCGGCCCGCGGACCTTGCAGACATCGTACCTGTGTTTGCAGCGCGGACTCCGAGAGACTCTGCTCTATGGGGGCCGGGCGATTCCAGGATAGTCAGAGTGGAGATGCAGGGGCGCTAAGAGGTGAAATACAACAAAGCCTCATTAACAAGTAAATGGTCTTTTAAAGACCTGTGAAGTACTCGGGTGCGGCTGTGTGTGTGCCCGGGAAGTCGTTTCAGCCCGGGCTGACACACAGGAAGGCGGGGGGGGGGGGCTGAAGCCCTTTGAGCCCAATGGGCGTTGTGCACCTGGTGTCCAGTGCTACTTATCATTCGTTCACCAGACGGATGTGACTGAATCTGAACCAACCCACCCCCAGCCTTTTATTGTCACACCTGTCACACGACTCACACTTGCCACGCGATAGTGGTCTTTTCCAGGAGAAAACGAGCTGGCTTTTACATTACACAGGGAGAGGGGGAGTGGGGGGGCTGTCTCTGGGCTGGTGACGGGGACATGTAGACACAGTACTGTGCACTGCCCGAGGCACAGAGACAGATAGAGACAGAAACAGACAGAGACATAGACAGAGACAGACAGGGACAGACTGACAGATAGAGGCAGAGACAGATAGAGGCAGAGACAGATAGAGACATATAGAGACAGAGCCAGATAGAGGCAGAGACAGATAGAGACGGGGCAGACAGAGCTAGATAGAGGCAGAGACAGGGACAGACTGACAGAGGCAGAGACAGATAGAGGCAGAGACAGATAGAGGTAGAGACAGATAGAGGTAGAGACAGACACAGACACAGACAGACAGCGATAGAGAGAGAGACAGAGAGAGAGATAGAGGCAGGGACAGATAGAGGCAGAGACAGATAGAGGCAGAGGCAGATAGAGGCAGAGACAGAGATAGAGACAGAGACAGACAGAGACAGGGACAGATAGAGGCAGGGACAGGGGCAAACAGATAGAGGCAGAGACAGACCGAGACAGAGAGACGGAGAGGGAGACAGAGGGAGGGAGACAGAGACAGGGACAGACAGAGACAGGGACAGACAGAGACAGATAGAGGCAGAGACAAGGACAGGGACAGACAGATAGAGGCAGAGACAGAGACAGAGAGATGGAGAGGGAGACGGAGGGAGACAGAGGGAGACGGAGGGAGGGAGACAGAGGGAGGGAGACAGAGGGAGGGAGAGAGAGTGGGAGACAGAGGGAGGGAGACAGAGGGAGACAGAGGGAGGGAGACAGAGGGAGACAGAGAGAGAGGGAGACAGAGGGCGACAGACAGAGGAGACAGAGGGCGACAGACAGAGGGAGACAGACAGAGGGAGGGAGACAGACAGAGGGAGGGAGACAGACAGAGGGAGGAGGGCAACAGACAGAGGGAGACAGATAGAGGGAGACAGAGGGAGGGAGACAGATGGAGGGAGACAGATGGAGGGAGACAGAGGGAGGGAGACAGACGGAGGGAGACAGAGGGAGGGAGACAGAGGGAGGGAGACAGAGGGAGGGAGACAGAGGGAGACAGACAGAGGGAGACAGACAGAGGGAGGGAGACAGACAGAGGGAGGAGGGCGACAGACAGAGGGAGGAGGGCGACAGACAGAGGGAGACAGAGGGAGGGAGGGAGGGAGACAGACAGAGGGAGGGAGGGAGACAGACAGAGGGAGGGAGACAGACAGAGGGAGGAGGGTGACAGACAGAGGGAGACAGATAGAGGGAGACAGAGGGAGGGAGACAGATGGAGGGAGACAGATGGAGGGAGACAGAGGGAGGGAGACAGAGGGAGAGAGACAGAGGGAGGGAGACAGACGGAGGGAGACAGAGGGAGGGAGACAGAGGGAGGGAGACAGATAGAGGGAGACAGACAGATAGAGAGAGGGCGACAGAGGGAGGGAGACAGAGGGAGACCGAGAGAGGGGGACAGAGAGAGGGAGACAGAGAGAGGGAGGGAGACAGAGGGAGGGAGACAGAGAGGGAGACAGAGAGGGAGACAGAGAGAGAGGGAGACAGAGAGAGAGGGAGACAGAGGGAGACAGAGAGAGGGAGACGGAGGGAGGGAGACAGAGAGGGAGACAGAGAGGGAGACAGAGAGAGAGGGAGACAGAGGGAGGGAGACAGAGGGAGACAGAGAGAGAGAGGGCGACAGAGGGAGGGAGACAGAGGGCGACAGACAGAGGGAGGGAGACAGACAGAGGGAGGGAGACAGACAGACAGAGGGAGGGAGACAGACAGAGGGAGGGAGACAGACAGAGGGAGGAGGGCGACAGAGGGAGACAGATAGAGGGAGACAGATGGAGGGAGACAGATGGAGTGAGACAGAGGGAGGGAGACAGAGGGAGGGAGACAGAGGGAGGGAGACAGACGGAGGGAGACAGAGGGAGGGAGATAGAGGGAGGGAGGCAGAGGGCAACAGACAGAGGGAGGGAGACAGAGGGAGGGAGACAGACAGAGGGAGACAGACAGAGGGAGGAGGGCGACAGACAGAGGGAGACAGAGGGAGAGAGACGGAGGGAGAGAGAGGGAGGGAGACAGAGGGAGGGAGACAGAGGGAGGGCGACAGACAGAGGGAGACAGAGGGAGGGAGACAGATAGAGGGAGACAGAGGGAGGGAGACAGATAGAGGGAGACAGAGGGAGGGAGACAGAGAGAGGGAGGGAGACAGAGAGAGAGAGGGAGACAGACAGAGTGAGTGAAACAGAGGGAGACAGAGGGAGACAGAGAGAGAGAGAGGGAGAGAGATAGAGAGAGAGATCAAGAGAGGGAGGGAGACAGAGAGAGAGAGAGGGAGGGAGAGATAGAGAGAGGGAGGGAGAGAGAGATGGAGAGAGGGAGGGAGAGATGGAGAGAGGGAGGGAGACAGAGGGAGGGAGGGAGACAGTGGGAGGGAGACAGAGGGAGGGAGGGAGACAGAGGGAGGGAGACAGAGGGAGGGAGACAGAGGGAGGGAGACAGATGGAGGGAGACAGATGGAGGGAGACAGAGGGAGGGAGACAGAGGGAGAGAGACAGAGGGAGGGAGACAGACGGAGGGAGACAGAGGGAGGGAGACAGAGGGAGGGAGACAGATAGAGGGAGACAGACAGATAGAGAGAGGGCGACAGAGGGAGGGAGACAGAGGGAGACCGAGAGAGGGGGACAGAGAGAGGGAGACAGAGAGAGGGAGGGAGACAGAGGGAGGGAGACAGAGAGATGGAGGGAGACAGAGAGAGGGAGGGAGACAGAGGGAGGGAGACAGAGGGAGGGAGACAGAGAGGGAGACAGAGAGGGAGACAGAGAGAGAGGGAGACAGAGAGAGAGGGAGACAGAGGGAGACAGAGAGAGGGAGACGGAGGGAGGGAGACAGAGAGGGAGACAGAGAGGGAGACAGAGAGAGAGGGAGACAGAGGGAGGGAGACAGAGGGAGGGAGACAGACAGAGGGAGGAGGGTGACAGACAGAGGGAGACAGATAGAGGGAGACAGAGGGAGGGAGATAGATGGAGGGAGACAGATGGAGGGAGACAGAGGGAGGGAGACAGAGGGAGAGAGACAGAGGGAGGGAGACAGACGGAGGGAGACAGAGGGAGGGAGACAGAGGGAGGGAGACAGATAGAGGGAGACAGACAGATAGAGAGAGGGCGACAGAGGGAGGGAGACAGAGGGAGACCGAGAGAGGGGGACAGAGAGAGGGAGACAGAGAGAGGGAGGGAGACAGAGGGAGGGAGACAGAGAGAGGGAGGGAGACAGAGAGAGGGAGGGAGACAGAGGGAGGGAGACAGAGGGAGGGAGACAGAGAGGGAGACAGAGAGGGAGACAGAGAGAGAGGGAGACAGAGGGAGACAGAGAGAGGGAGACGGAGGGAGGGAGACAGAGAGGGAGACAGAGAGGGAGACAGAGAGAGAGGGAGACAGAGGGAGGGAGACAGAGGGAGACAGAGAGAGAGAGGGCGACAGAGGGAGGGAGACAGAGGGCGACAGACAGAGGGAGGGAGACAGACAGAGGGAGGGAGACAGACAGACAGAGGGAGGGAGACAGACAGAGGGAGGGAGACAGACAGAGGGAGGAGGGCGACAGAGGGAGACAGATAGAGGGAGACAGATGGAGGGAGACAGATGGAGTGAGACAGAGGGAGGGAGACAGAGGGAGGGAGACAGAGGGAGGGAGACAGACGGAGGGAGACAGAGGGAGGGAGATAGAGGGAGGGAGGCAGAGGGCAACAGACAGAGGGAGGGAGACAGAGGGAGGGAGACAGACAGAGGGAGACAGACAGAGGGAGGAGGGCGACAGACAGAGGGAGGAGGGCGACAGACAGAGGGAGACAGAGGGAGAGAGACGGAGGGAGAGAGAGGGAGGGAGACAGAGGGAGGGAGACAGAGGGAGGGCGACAGACAGAGGGAGACAGAGGGAGGGAGACAGATAGAGGGAGACAGAGGGAGGGAGACAGATAGAGGGAGACAGAGGGAGGGAGACAGAGAGAGGGAGGGAGACAGAGAGAGGGAGGGAGACAGAGAGAGAGAGGGAGACAGACAGAGTGAGTGAAACAGAGGGAGACAGAGGGAGACAGAGAGAGAGAGAGGGAGAGAGATAGAGAGAGAGATCGAGAGAGGGAGGGAGACAGAGAGAGAGAGAGGGAGGGAGAGATAGAGAGAGGGAGGGAGAGAGAGATGGAGAGAGGGAGGGAGAGATGGAGAGAGGGAGGGAGACAGAGGGAGGGAGGGAGACAGAGGGAGGGAGACAGAGGGAGGGAGGGAGACAGAGGGAGGGAGACAGAGGGAGGGAGACAGAGGGGGAGACAGAGGGGGAGACAGAGGGAGACAGACAGAGGGAGGAGGGCGACAGACAGAGGGAGGAGGGCGACAGACAGAGGGAGACAGAGGGAGGGAGACAGATAGAGGGTGACAGAGGGAGGGAGACAGATAGAGAGAGACAGAGGGAGGCAGAGGGAGGGAGACAGAGGGAGAGAGAGAGGGGGAGACAGAGAGAGGGAGGGAGACAGAGAGAGAGAGGGAGACAGAGAGAGGGAGGGAGGCAGAGAGAGAGAGAGAGAGAGAGGGAGACAGAGAGAGAGAGAGTGAGAGAGGGAGAGAGATAGAGAGAGAGAGATAGAGAGAGATAGAGAGAGGGAGGGAGACAGAGAGAGAGAGAGAGAGGGAGGGAGAGATAGAGACAGAGAGAGAGAGAGAGAGAGAGAGAGAGAGAGATTGAGAGAGAGAGAGAGAGAGATGTGTGTATGCCGGGTCTGCTGGCTCAGTGGACGAAGGCGTCCGCTGCAGGGGCCTGTGTTCAACCTCATGGTCACAGATTTCTTTTGCTCTAGCCCCGCCCCCTCCCCCACTGACCCCGCCCCCACCGGTGCGGCCCTCGGCCACAAACCACACTGTAAATTTGGCCCCCGGGAGAAAGTTTGTGAGTACCCATGCTCTAGGGGCTGAGGTTTGGGTTTAAACTAGTCTAAGGTAACTTTTCTACTTGTCTCTACTTCAAGAACTAACCATCATCTGCTACCATCTGAGAATGCTCTAAATTAGTCAATATTTTCTCTTCTTGGTCGAAGGACCTTTATTAGTTGCCTGAGAGGTAAGAGGGAGTAAACGTACATTGCATACCTCAATAACAGTGTAACCAACTAGTCACACAATAAGACTAGGTCCACTGAAGAAGAAAGGTAAAGAGTTTTATTACAGACTCAGAAATAAACTAATATAGATGAGTCTCAAAAGCATATTGTAGAAATACAGAATTACAAGAATTAGTCCAAACTGCCTAATAAAATTAAATCTAAACAATAGGAAGCACACCAAAAACTCGGTGGCTGCCAAACAAAAAATGAAAAAGAGAATCTGAAGTTTTATTTGCAGAACTTGATCCTCCTACTAGTCATTAGAATCTCTAACAAAATCTAGCTTATCCTACTCTACGCTAACTTCGGGAAAACCCTGGTAAACTATGGGAAGCAAGGAACAGGTGTTAGTATGATAGAGTCTTTCGTAAAAGTACTCCAATTGTAGAGAGTATAGCATGAAGCTACACAGTGAAAGGAATCGCATATGAGGTCTGTACCTCATGAAATCCTAAAGGTCTCTGCTCTCTAACTAACAATACAACATCTATTAGCAGACAAAGTTTTCAAGGTAACCAGTGGCATCACTTTCCAGTACATTTTCATCGTCCTAGGTAGAGTTTAACAACATCCAGCTCTTCTCCCACACTTTCAATCCAGTACGGTGTACTTAAGGCGGATGGGGGCCCGGCCGCGCAGCGGACGTGCGCTGCGGGCGCGCCGCCGGCGCGCCAAAGGCGCGCCAAAGGCAAGCCCGTCTGCGCCCGTCCGCGAGCCGTACGCGACCAGCGCCAGCCATGCTGCCGGTTGGGAATGCCGGGAGAGGGTTATACGGTGGTCTCGAGACGAGCTATTGTCTCGTAAATGGGATGCTTGTCCCGAGCTACATAAGATTGATCTTGCTGTGACTAGTCTGCCAGACAGTTGTAATTCTTGTGGTCAGGGGTTGAATTATGCGGGAGGGATGCAAAATAAGAGCAACTCTGGGATAATAACCCCTTTGGACATTGCACCAAAGCATATGGATACAATTAGAGCGTGCCTAGTCAATTGTAGGTCCCTTGCTAAACATGCTGATGATATCTGGCTGGCCCTAGCTGATCTCTCATGGGATGCCATGTTTTTAACAGAAACCTGGCTTAATGCGGACACTGTGGCAGCAATTACTCTTGCCATCCCGCCAGGTTTCAAAATGTGTTATGCAAATAGAGAGGGCAATAAAAGAGGGGGTGGGGTGGCCATTATATTTAAAGACTCATGGGAGTTAGTTTCCTCTGCCCCTCTCAACATACAGGGTATTGAAGGCCTCAATTTTTGCCTCCAAATCAATCCCTCTTCATCCCTTTCTGGTATACTCATCTATAGACCACCTGACTGTGTAGCCAATATATGTCAGAATCTTTGCAATTATATTGCTCAAAAATCGCTAGATTATGCAAATTTTATGGCCCTTGGCGATTTTAATTTACACGTGAATGATCCTCACTGCTCACAGGCAGTTCAGTTGGTCTCCTCTCTGGCAGGCGCCAATCTATTGCAAATGGTAGCCGCTCCTACCCATAAAGCAGGTCATACCTTGGATCTAGTCTTCTCGAATATCTCTTCAATGGTTATGGAGTCTCCCTGTCCTCTGGTATGGTCGGATCATTATCTGATTCCTTTTTCGGTTAGGCTGACTAATACCGGCCAGGCCAGAGGCAAGCATTTTGCCATAAAAAGAAACTGGAAAAATCTGACTGCGGCAGCACTAGGTCCTACCCTTCAGAACAACCTTCCTCTTTTATCTTTAGACCCCAATGTAGATGCTCTTGCAATAAATCAATGGATCTCCACGGCTGTGGAGGCCGTTGCTCCGGCTAGAATGGTGAAGTCTTGTAGACTGTCTCCTTCGGCGCCTTGGTTCTCTGATTTACTCAGAGAAGAAAAGAGGAGGTGCAAAAGACTTGAACGTTTGTGGAGAATAAACTATTGCGACTTAGCTAAAGCAATCTATAAAAATGCTCTGAAAGATTTTCATAAGTCGCAAAAAGTAGCCAGAAGAAATTTTATTGTCTCAAGTATCCATAAGGCAGATAATTCCAGCAAAGAGGTGTTTAAGGTAGTACAGACCTTCTTTAAGCCAAAAGCAATAGAGACTGAAGTACAACCATCCCTAGCCTTGTGTGAAGATATTTCTAGCTTTTTGGATAATAAAATTTTAAAGGTCTACGACTCCTTTTCAGCACCCATGGTAACAGAGAAACCGGACACACCTCTGGAAGCAGTGGAGGTTCCACTGTTTACAAATGTTCTACCCATTTCACATCAGGATGCACTGGCTGAAATCCAAAAATGTAGATCAGGTGCCCCAGATGATCCTTGCCCTCCTAAACTTTGGAAAATGTTGTCTCTATCTCTCACTGGTGTGCTAGTTCATATCTGGAACGTATCTCTTGGAACTGGCATTTTTCCCGACAAGTGGAAACACGCTACCCTTCTCCCTTTGAGAAAGAAACCCAATGGTGACCCAGGAGATCTCAACAATCTTAGGCCAATCTCCTTACTGCCTGCTCCGGGTAAAATGCTAGAGAAGTTGGTCCAGCGGCAACTGACCAACTTTGTTGAGAGTAATGCCGCCCTGCATGATACACAATCTGGTTTTCGGGCAGGCTATAGCACGGAGACTGCCCTCCTGGAGGTGGCCGAGTCGGTGAGATGGTCGTTAGATTCAGGGGCTTCAGTGGTACTGGTGCTCCTGGATCTGTCTGCAGCTTTCGACACCGTCGACCACACCATGTTGATGCAGAGATTGCAAGACACAGGTTTTGGGGGGAAGGTTTTGACCTGGTTGAAATCATACTTAAGCGGCCGTACCCAAAGAGTCACTTTACAACCATTTGAATCAAAACCTAAAGCCCTATGGTGCGGCGTCCCTCAAGGCTCCGCGTTGAGTCCTTTACTTTTTAATTTGTACCTAGCCCCTCTTTTCTCTTTGATTGCCAACTGGGGTGTGAAGGCAATCTCCTACGCTGATGACACCCAGCTGGTTTTCCCTTTTCAGGAGCGAACGACAGAGGCTTTTATGAATTTTAAAGGTTGCTTGAGAGACATAGCCATATGGATGAACATAAACAAACTAAAACTCAATGCGGGAAAAACAGAGGTGCTGTTTTTCGGCAATGGCCCTGTGCCTGCTTCAGATCTGTGGTGGCCAGTAGAAATGGGCCCTCCGCCTTCTCCTAGCATGAGTATTAAAAATCTAGGGGTGAGATGGGAGGCGGATCTCTCTTTCTCGGCCCAAATCCAACAGGTCACCGCTTCGTGTTTTAGTAAAATGAGAAATCTTCGTAAATTTCTACATTTTATGCCAGACGATTGCCGTAAAGCCGTAGTCCATGCCACAGTGACATCCAGGCTGGACTACGCAAACGGCCTATATCTTGGCCTGCCTAAATATTCGATTAGACGTTTGCAGATGGTGCAGAATGCGGCTGCGAGACTAATTAGACGCATTCCCTTTCGACATCATGTCTCTCCGCATTTACAGGAACTACACTGGCTCCCGGTAGCCAAAAGAATTGAATTTAAGGCCTTGACTTTGGCCTATCGGGCTCTTCAGGGAAGATGTCCTAGCTATCTTAAACAAAGACTTGGCCGGTATAAGCAAAATCGCTCCCTGCGGTCAAACTCTCAGAATTTGCTCTACGCTCCCCGCTTTGTGAAAGCCCGTCTGGGCGGTAGGGCGCTCACAGTAAGAACGGCTAAATTGTGGAATGCCCTACCTGGGTTTCTCCGCCAAGCTGACACTGAGACCAGTTTTAGAAAAGCGCTGAAGACATGGCTCTTTAGCAATGATTAGGCCTGACCTCAGTGCCTAAACTTATGTGCACGCGCTGCTTGCTGCTAGAGCGCCGGGACACCTCTGTTTTTGAGGTAGCTGTTCGCGCTATATAAATTTCAGTATTATTATTATTATTACATTTGATTGTCCTCGAGCGTCCCTTCTCCGCCATGAGAACTCATCTTCCACCTTGTTAACACGTCTTCTTCTTGCCAAAAAATTCCTCCTGTACCTTACTATTGCTACAAACAAACAATGCCTTACCCTAGCTGCTGAAGCCTTGCATCTGCACCTGAAGAGGAGAAAACATTCAAGCAAAACAATTCTCACATGAAAGTTAAACATTTAAATTTAGAAGCTTCAGTCTTTTGGTTAAGCTAAATTAGCACAGGAGTTAGTGTGCACTTGACGTTTGATTATATGTGCACGCACATTCACAATTAATACACGCAACACTTCATGTAGAATAAATCATGACTACATATAACTGTGAATTACATTATTAAACATTTGTATAACTAAGAACAAAACTTAATTTCTAGTCAACATTAGCATGCATGCGTTAATATATTCAACTAAGTTTTATCATGGAGTATTTAAGTAATACATTTGAAATCCCTTTTGTTTGTTGAAGATTAGAACACACGAAATAAAGAAATGTTATTCTACATAAATCAACGCAAATAAGTGAAGTTTTGAGGCGGAGCCAAATTAAGCTGCTCCACGTATTTTGTTAAATGTGTCCAGATGAATGCTTGTGTGTGGCATATCTTGGTGGTTGAGCTCTAGGACAGCCTGACTATATGGCATCTCTGGACTGTATTCAAATAAGAAAACGGATGTGTAGCAGGACATAATGGGGTCTTGAATTGGTGAGAGGGCAGAGGCACATGAGCAGGAGAGGTATTGGAGAGGGAAGGGAAGGAGAGGGAAACATTTGAGAGAATTTGGAGCCATGAAATGTTACTTTTAACAAATCAGTTCTGACTATGCCACCCTTCCTAATAGAATAGATCCAGGATTTGTAGAGCGAGCAAATCACCCATGAGGCGCTGAATTGTAGGCACTGGGAGATTAAGTGATTTGCTGAAAATCACAGGATGTTGACGCCGAGACTCGAACCTGGCTCTCACCGGCTCCAAAGTCGGCAGCTCATGCCGTTAGCCACATCCAGAAGAAATGCCCCCCACCCAACTCCCTATATCTTACTACAAGTATGAAATGAGGTAACACCCCCAAAACCATTTCAGCTTTTGTCAAGAGTCTCACTCGTCTGGTGCTATGGCCTCCTCCCCTCTTGTGCACCGTCCTCATTAGCCTCTAAGCTATGGCTAGGCGTTGCTATCCATTTAGGCTTAGAATTGATTTAAATGTATATATTTAGCCTGTGATGAATGATGCGTCACATATTTCAGAAAGAAAGACTAAGCAATACTAGTTGTACGACCAAGCAATAGTAGGCAGCTGTCTAGTCTGGACACAATAGGTTGCCACCAAATTTCCTCTACAAGCAGCAAATATAGGTCTTGATGTACTAAGGTGAGCTGAGAAACCAGCTGGTGTTTTTGAACAGCTACTGCTTTTCAATTCACTTTCATTTGCGCTGCGACTAATGTTCTAATCAGTCACAGCACTAAATGACTATTTCAATGGGACAGCAAACACTCCAACCTCGTTTATATCCATGAGTCCCAAGTCTGTTTGTGACCTACTGCTGACGGCTGCAAAAGCAGGGATGGAGGCCTGCTAGGGACACCAGACCTCCATCCTTGCAATTCCATTCCCGGAATGTCAACAGACCCTCTCTCTTAAAGGGACAGAGGCTTTAAATAAAAAGAAAGGTCAGCAATGAGAGACTGGCAAAATGTGTAGTGTGCGAGCCAGGAAAACATTTCTAACTCGCCAAGTACATTGCAACCCATTCTTTTGAGGTTTCAAACCCTATATGACTTTGCGAATCGCAGTTATTGCAACTGCAAAACAGTTTAGTGCCGCGGGCCGATAGCTTCATTGTCATTTGCCAGGTGAGGGGAGAGAGCAAAATGAAAACACTTCACTTAGGACGGGTTACATCTTGTAGCAATGCTGCTGTCCAGGGCCGGCTTTAGGGCAGTGCGACTGGTGCGGTCACACTGGGCGCTGACCTGTAGAGGGGACGCCGACCTCATGGGGGCGCTGTGTTTAGCAATATCTTATGATTGAAGAGATGAGGGGCACTTTTGCCCGGTGGTAGTGAGAGAATCCTAGGAGGCAGTCATGGGGTGCGGGGGCGCCAAAAATTATTGTCGCACTGGGCGCCACTAGCGCTAAAGCTGGCCCTGCTGCTGATCAGTGCCCCTGCGAAATGCATGGTGTTACAAATTACTGGACCAAGACCAAGGTAACTGAGAAATTCAATTCAGCTCAACTACACCCAAGCCACTCCAAAGGGAAGCATGGTCACTTTATCAGCTGGTTGATACTCTATGTCCAAGATGTGAATGGATATGTGCTGAGCCTGACTCCATCGTTATTTAATTCCTGGTTTCCGTACTCAGGCAACATGTTTTTTAGCAATTGTGATAATATTTTAAGATATACGGAAACCTGCTTCCAAAAAAGGTTAAAAATCAATCAATCATTTCGCATAAACCACGAACCGATCCATCGACTGGTTTTGAATTCCATCCCTAACATAGCTACAATTTGAAACGGTAATCTATTCTACATGCGGACAGAGGAAGGCCAAAGTTTTTTCTTCATTCATGAATAATCATAGTTACAGTTAATGTCTACAATTAATGGCGTACCCTGGTAGCAAGAGACATCAAGGCTTTGAAAACTGTTACTCGAATAAATCACATTTACATCCAATAGCTATTTATTTTCATTTAAAAGAATTAGGCTCGTGAGGCATCTTTAACGTTTTCATGATTTCATTTTATAAAGAATAATTCTAGTTGAACATTAATATCCCAATAGTTAATTAGTGTTTACATTATAAATCACGTTTTCATATTATATTTCTTATATGCTTATAATTTTCTTTTAATTATTCAATATTAATGTGATAAAATCTCAGTAATTTCATTAGTTCAGCCAGTCACAGATAGACAGAAAATATTAAACATACAAGTGATATATTCTTATAATTGTAGCATTAATCAGAAAATCTACTTAAATACATTTTGCATTGAATTAATACTTTTAAATTTATGTTTTTTTTCACGTGTCAATTTTGAATCCTGAGCTAAGGCAGTTAGCTGAGTCTTGTAGAGACACCAGGCCATAACAAAACTTTTCTACCGAGTACGGTGAATGCTGAAGAACCGGAGCAGTTACACTTTGCAGGATCAGGGAGCCCCTGCATGAAATTGCTGCAGGAGTGGCCAATGAGAACGTCACATATAAATGGCAAATGCTGATGTCAGCCACTAGTTCACTACTGATTGGTGTGGTTTTCAATGATAATCGAAGTGGGGGTAGGCTCCATTCCCTCAGGTGAATGGCAAGCTTTGAAAATGGATTAAAGTTCACTGGTTGTAAAACTGTTCCATGTAGTAGGACGTGTTAGGATGTTGTAGCTAGTGACGATAGAACCCAGCATCAATATTGTCCGAAGGGAAACCAGCATCAGATAGAGTATCGCCACAGCCCGTCCTTTTTGGCTGGGGTTGTTTGGAGGGAAGGAAAGAAGAGTCGTGGGCAAGGCCGGATTGGCCATTAACCTTGCTGGGCATTTCCCCAGGGGGCTGCAGCCATGGAAGGAAGCCTTTTGAAGGTCCCCGGCTGCTTCTTTCACTTTCTGTTATTCCCCATGGAATAACGCTGTAAGCACAGAGAGGGTATAAGTAGAGGGAGGGAGAAAGAAAGAGTAAGGGAGAGAGAGAGGAACAGGAAGAGAATGAATTGATTTAAGGAGAGGAAGGGGAAGAAGGGAAAGGGGCTGGTTTGAAAACAATTTATCCTGGGGATACTATTGACTCCGAGTCCAGCCCTGGTCATGATTGGAAACATATCTCATCCCATGTAAGTATGAAGCCTTCTAACATTGATTTTCCATGTACGATACTCTTGTCAATAGTGCGATAGAATTAATGTTTTAGGCGCTTTGCTGCCTTTGACCTAAGGAAAATTGTCTTTCACTTTGAAAGCCCAAGATTGGGAGATCTGTGAGCATTCCAAATGATAATCTGAAGAATCCAATCCTTTCTCTTCGGAAGACTAAGGGCCTGATTACGATCTCAGCAGCCGGGTTACTCCGTCACAACAACAAGGATATAATGGGATTTAGATTTCGAAGGACGGGACATCCATCACCGTTGTGAGAGAGTAACCCAGCCGCCAAGATCGTAATCAGGCCCTTAGCATCAGATTTTACAAATAAGAACCAACGAGATCCTTGCATCAACTATACTCAAGGATCACTATACAATGATCAACTAAGCTTGTCAGATGTGTTGGTACTTTTCTGGTAGAATTAGATTAGATTAGGCAGATCTTCCTCATCCCTCTGAGCCCATCAGAGAGAGATATCACACAGCAGTCCTTGCTCCTCAGTTTCCTGCAGTTGGTTTAGGTTGAAGTCAGCAAAATTGTTTTTGTTTGTTGTATAACGGAGCATTAGCACCACTAGGAGAACATTATTGTACAGTTGATTAAAGAAAGGGTACTAGACATGGTTTGACACACACACCACCATGTACCTCCTCTGATGTTGCATTGCTGTGGTAAATGATGTAAGCATGTAGTAGTTAATTTCATTATGCAATATAATGCATTGGTATGAGAGCAGAGAAAACAAGTCTGTCATTCTGCACAGCAATGCAGTGCGCTTTAGGTTGAAGCCTACCAGAGAGCGCAGCTGTCTGGTTTGCAGAGGCATATTGGGGACAGCTGAAAGCTCCTTGGGAATGCATCCCACCAATTGCTTACCATTGGCTTTTTTGGTTTGTAACTCACATTTGCGTGCTTTGTATTTGCTAGCTTTATTTCATTTAGGTTGTCCATCTCGAGTTAGTCCCTCCCACGAAACATAGCCTGTTCACCATTGCTCCTTGCAGTCTTCCACAAGTGTTTGCAGTCTGTAAAGAGGACTTTAAATTATGTTCTTTTCTTGTCAAATTTGCTGTGCATTCAAAGATTGAGATCAAATGTCACGCTCTGTCTTCCAGGGAGATTGGTGCTTACTTTTCTTTCTCTGATTTCAAATTGAGAGGTTTTATGGGACAGTCCTGCTGGATACCCATGTGAGAGGAAAGGCTGTTGGATGTTATTTTTTCTAGCACAGAACAAAATGTAAACATTTGTAAATGAACTGTGCAAATATTTCAGAATATATCAGAATTAGGAAAGCGCAAATGAAGCACATTTTTGTAATTCTTAAGTGCGGAGTAAACAAATATTTGAATCCGATCTAAACAAAGCAATACACTTGGTGAGGTCATTTCCACACATTACTGTTTGTGCACTGTATAGTTTTATCAGTAAGACTGCAAGCAAATATAATTGTCATTTCAATTGAAAATGTGGCGTCTGTAATGGCAGTGCACTACCATACCATGTACACTCCACAGTAGTCCACTGCACTCTACAACACTCTACTCCACTCTGCGCCAGTCCACTCTACAACAGTCTACTTAATTACACACTACAACACTCTACTCCCCGCTATGCTATGCCACCCCACTCTATGACACCCCACACCACTCAACTCCACTCCACTCTGTTCCACTCTACACCACTTAACGCCACTCCAAGCCACTCCACTCCACTTAACGCCACTCTATGTCATTCCAATCTAAGACACTCTACTCCACTCCACTCTATGACACTCTATGCCACTCCACTCCACTCCACCCTATGCCGCTCCACTCTACTCATCTCTATGCCACTCTATACTACTTCACTCAAGGTAACTCTACTCCACTCTACTCCACTCTACTCCACTCCACGATACTGCACTCTACAACACTCTATTCCATTCTTTGACACTATACGCCACTCCACTCTAAGACCCTCTATGCCACTCCACTCTGACACTCTATGCCACTCTATGCCACCTCACTCTAGGTCACTCTACTCCAGTCTATGACATTCCACTCTACGACACTCCACTTTACGACACTGTACTCCAATCTATGATACTCTACAACACTCTACGCCACTTCACTCTTGGCCACTCCAATCTACACCATTCCACTTTACGGCACTCCACTCTATAGCACTCCACTCTACGACACTCCACTCTGCGACACTCCACAACACTCCATGTCACTCCACACCACTCTGATCTACGACACTTCACTCTATGACATCCCACTCTACAACACACTATGACACTGTACGCCACTCCACTCTATGACACTTTACTTACTCTATGCTACGCCACTCCACTCTATGGCACTCTACAACACTTTACTCCACTCTATGCTATGCCAACTGTGCTCCTCCAACCTACGTCACTCCACTCTATGACACACTACTCCACTCTACGCCACTCCACTCTGCACCCCTGTACTCCATTCTATGCCACTCTACACTACTCCACTCTATGCCCCTACACTCTACGACACTCCAATCCACTCGAGAGACTCCAGAGAACTCAGACAATGGCAGCTAAACTACCCTTGAGAAAGCCACGACGCTCATCTGCTTCGAAGACTCTGGCGGAGCTGCACTGGCTCCCTGTATTGCAAAGAGTACAATTTAAGTCTCTCTGCATAGTGTTCAAGGCTCTGCATGGGGTTGGACCCAAACCAATGTAGAATAAATTTTCTTGGTATGCTCCTGTATGGAGCCTCCATTCTTCCTCCGCCAAGTTAGTAGAAGTACCAAGATTTAAAAGAACTAAATCAGGTGGTAGGGCCTTTAGCATTGCAGCTGCGCGACTCTGGAACACTCTTCCACTTGAGATGAGACAGCTGGAAGAGCTTTTTCAGTTTAGAAAAAAGCTGAAGACATGGCTCTATCCTAGAGCATGATTTCATGCACTTGTTCAGATACCCCACGTACTATGAGCTCAGTTGGACACACGTATGATAGCGCCAGGATACCCGTAGGGTGATAGTGCGCTCTATAAGTGCTGATAACAATAACAACAATAACAATAACTCTACTCCACTCCCCTCCCCTCCACTCTATCCTCCTCCTCTTCATCCCCTCCACTCTATGCCCCTCCACTCTATTCCCCTACTCCACTCTACTACGTTCTAGTCCATGACTCTCTACTTCACTCTACACAACTCCACTCTACAAACTAGGCTCCACTCCACTCTAAGACACTCTACTCCATTCTATGCCACTCCACTCCACGACACTCTATGACCCTCCACTCTATGAACTTCCACAACACTCTACAACCCTCTACTCCACTGTTGTGTAGTTCCTACTAATCCATAGAATCTGCACGTTTGTTTGACAACATAAACCAGGGGCTTGGTGCCTAGACTGATTCCGGACACCCCCGCAGCATATGTTGGCCTATAGACCAGCTAGCTCACAATGCCACTGTAAGCCCCCCTAACGTTATCAGGGAGTGAAATGGTTTCTGGCAACCACTGAATATGACAACCCTCAACCCTCAGGGATCCTGGAAACAGATCAGAACCTTTCGCTCAGTCACTCGTGCGTACTCGTGCTCAGAGAAATATACAGAATACACAGTGGGACGTTTTCAATATATTTATTGAACCAACGTTATTTTTGTATAGAATACATGTGCTGCGATAATCAGTAGACAGAAGCAGATGAAGGTGATGACAAGCAACAAAAGCGTAAATAGTAGATATAGTTCTAACATGGTGCTCAAACTGTGTATATATGCAGGCATATAAGCAAGGCAGTAATCTGGCGTACTCCTACTATGCAAAACCCTACTCTAAGCGTACCTAGAGTCTGAGTAGGTGTGAAGCCAAGAATCCCTCCTATGGATGAGCCAACCCCATTACCTGGTGAGAGAGAATGTAGGAGCCCATCTTGACTCCTCCTCACGGAGATGATAAACCACTGCCCGGTGAAGTCTCAGCATGCAGGGACCCTCAGTGTCAGCTGAAGTGCCTCCTCTCCTAATATATCGGGATGCTCATTATTCATAATAGAAGGAAGCCTTGTGATGTATGTGTAGATTAGCTATGTTATGGAAATGTAGATAGCTCTGTTGCTCCGTGGATGAAGATAGGATGACATTTGTACATAGTACGTAAAGAGGCCTAGTACATGATGTTCAAGGCATCGTGATAATGTTGTGCGAAGCTAGATGTGTAAACAAAGTAGTTTCAGAGAAACTAATCCAATATTGTCGTACATGCAAATATGTGCAAAAGTTCACGGCTGAAATGTTATTGTGAGGACAATGTAAGAAATAAGCTGCTTCACTACATGGGCCTAACCAGGGAATATAACACCACTGTACACCACTCTACTCTGTGACACTCCACTCAACGCCATGCCACTCAACACCACTCCACTCCATTTTATGCCACTTTGTACTGCTCCACTCTATGCCCCTCCACTCTACGACAGTCTACTCCACTCTACAGCACTCGATTCCACTCTGTGCCGCAACACTCTACGTCCCTCTACTCCACTGTATTTGTTTTTTAGTTTTATACAGCATGAACTCGACCCAAAGAAATCAGAGTGCTTTACATGAGTACCAGTTGCATTACAGATGGACACATTCGTTTTTGTTAGGCATTGGGAGATTAAGTGATTTGCCCAGAATCACAGAATGTTGAGCGTCCCTGCCGAGACTCGAAACCTCTTCCCCCGCTTTGAGGTCGATCGCTTCTAGCCGTTAGGCCACATCCTCTCCACTCTATGCCCCTCCACTCTACATCACTCCACTCTACACAACTCCACTCTACATCACTCCACTCTAATCCACGTGACACCACTCCACAACACTCCACTCTACAACACTCCTCTCTTCAACCCTCCTTTCTACGACACTCCATGCCTCTCTAAAACACTCAATGACACTCCACTGTACGCTACGCCACTCTCCTGTATGTCACAAACTTTTAGTCATGCTGAACAGCAGCCACGCTGGTGTGAAACATGGCTAAAACACATTGGCAAAGCCAATGGCTCTTACATAGGTGAGACGTATTGGATTTGCCAATGCTTGATTCCTAGGTGTCCACCTCACTGTCAAACTCCCTCTTACACCTAACCACTCCTGTTCTTCCCTTTCAGGGTGCTGGGCGCCACTGCCCCAACACACAACAGACATTACATGTTTACATTGCTCTTTATCCGCTCTTTTCTCTTTGACAAGGCGCTGTAACTCCTAGATATGGACAGAAGAGCAGCCAGTCATGTGACTTAATCCCATGCTGACTCTATGTAATGCAAATGTGGTAGTGTGTGTGTAGGAATGTGCTGCAGGTTTTGCCTTCCCCTAACACAAGTATCTGCCCCCCCGGGATTACTTCATCTATGCTCCACAATCTGCCTCTCATTGCAGAACAACTGTAAGGCCAGAGAGCAACCAGGTTTTCTCAAAGTGAGAACTCCTCTCCATAAGGCAACTGTGCAAGTAAGAGTGAGAGCCTACCCAGCTCACCTCTCCCATTGAAGCACAACTCTGCTGTCCTCCGACAAGTACGCCTCCACAGAGCACCCTTAACTACATACACTGGGCACACTGCAGCACGGACAAAGAGTGGATGCAGCTGTGCTCAAGAGGTAGGAGGCATTTCTGGTGTTTTCCAGCCATGTGTCCACTGCTCGCAGTTACAGCAGCGACCTTTGATGCATTGGTAGGACTGATCTGCCTTTCTGAATATGCATCTCCCCTCTCCTCCACTTAAAACAGACTTACAGAAAGGAAGTAACAGTCAGATAGTGAGTTAGGACAGGAAGGGTGGGGCCCCTCTACTACCCAACTCCAGGGAGGCCATTTGAGCCTCCAGACGTCTGTAGCACGTGACATGATTCTCATCTGCGCCACTTTCAGGGGAAGCCGGCATGGTTCGTGGGTGGGGGGGCGGTTGCCGGGAGGGGTTGTGGGGCACAGGCTGCTGTTTAAAAAAAATAAAAAGTAAATATAACTTACCTTGCCGGCGTTGGGTCCCACGTCTTCTCTCCTGCTCGCCTGTGTCCAACTCCAGGTCGGAACAGGAAACAGGCAGCCAAGCTCCCACCCCTAAGCCAATCACAACGCCACAATGCAGTGTTGTGATTGGTCTGAGCACCGTGACACGGCGGTCAGCCAGGGGCTGGAGGGGTGGGCATGTTCTCCATGCAGGCTGTAATTGCAGCCTGCATGGAGAACAGGGAAGTGCGCATGACTGTTTTGGGCAGCCTGACCAAACAGTCATCGCGCACACGATGTGTTCTTCCACTCCTCCCCTGCAGCTCCGCCCCGTCCCCTCACGCACTGCCGCAGCAGGAGGAAAAAATAAAATTATAATAACAATCCATTATTATCATTTTATTTTTTCCTTTCTTTGCTGCTCCTGGCAGTTAGCGGAGGAGCCGCCACTGGCCACTTCCTGATATTTTCAAAGGCAGATTTTTATTTCTGTTTAGCACTTAGCTTCCTCAACCCCACTCTCTCCGTATGCATTTCCTGTGCAGCTGACACCATGGTCCATACACCTAAGCTGAGTGCATGCCATGGAAGCCGATGCTTTCTGAGTCTTCCCTTTGCTCTGGGAGCTTGGGGCTGTAATGGTTAGCTCAGTTCATAACTAGTCCTGTGAAGGTGAGATTATGAGAAAGAAAACATAGGAAATTCTTAGAATGGAAATGGATGGCAAAGCAATGCTCGCCATGAATTATACTGATGCTCCCTTCTTGTGGCCAGAGCATGCCGAGTCCGGGAAGGTGGCCCACATGGTTACAACAGGGTTTTACAGATAACAAGTCTGAAAGAGTGTCATTATATTCGCTACCATCGCTGATAGCCAGCTTAGAATTATATTAATATTCAAAGCATGCACTGCTGCTCACTCGGCTCTCTGTTATATGTGGGCATGCACTGGTCTTGCAATGCTGTTCTTGTTTTGTGTATTTGGGGACTCATTTGTTGGTGCTGTGAGCACTGTACCACCTGTTCTTATGGAGAGAGTGGAGCTTGCAGTGTTGCTGCCTGTGCTTTACCCACAATGCTTTGGCATGAAGCCTTCTTTCCTTATCTGCACCGATCCAGTACTGCGTGCGAGGAATGCTTGCCTTACTGCTGCAATGATATATTTATTATGTTTGAGGGTTGTATGCACTGCTGGCAATGCCGAAGGTGGTCTGTGCCTGTAAAGAAAGCTTGCTATGCTGCTTCCCCTGCTATAGAAATCTTGTTTTTGTGTGCTTGTGGGTAGGGAGATTTAATACTAGTGCGAGTGCTTTACTTGTTTCATGTGTGTAAGTGACCCTTCCATTGTTATTGCTCCTGCCATAACTACTGGCTCTGTGAGTGTAGTCTGCACTGCTTTTTTCCATGCTGTGTGTACTCTCGGAGTAAAAAGGTGAGTTGCAGGGATCCAGTGCAAGTCCAGACCACTCCTGAGGCGCAGGGAGCTCCCAACCTTCCAGTAGCCTCCCAACCTTGCACGGGGGGCCCATTTAGCCAAAGGCCAATGAATAGCTGTATGATATTGGAGACTCAGGGGCAGTGGCGTAGCTAGGCCTTAGGCCTAGGCCTGGGCGGAAAACAACGCTACGCTCGCATAGTTTGCGTAGTTTGCGCAACTACGCGCTACGCGAATTGAACGTAGCACAGTGCAAAAACGCGTAGCGGGCATTTTTTGCTTGCTCGTGGTCCTCAACGTCAAGCTGGAGACCGTGAGCGAGCAAAACGACATCCCGGCGAGACTTTTTCCTCGTTCGTGATCAGCAACATCAAGTTGCCGATCGCAAGCGTGGAAAATAAACCTCCCGGCGAGATTCTCAACGCGGGGAGGTCAGGTTTCTCATTGCGAGTGGTCGCGTATGCTCGCGACCGCTCGCGTTGAGAAACTACCAGTCCGCGTTGAGAAAACTGCCGCTCGAGTACAAATCTACTCGAGCGGCAGAAAATGACCGCTTGCACTGTGCAAGATGCCGTTTGCAATGATTGCACAGTGCGGACAAGCATCCGGCACTGTGCAATCATTGCGAACAGCATTTCCTACCGCACTACGCAGTTCGCGTAGTGCTACGCGTAGCTCACGTAGTGCAAAGTGCACTTCGCGTAGCTACGCGTAGCGGTACTACGCGAAGTACGCCCAGGGTTACTTAGGCCACCCGTGGTGACCCCTGCGTTTGCTGCCTGCGGCGGCCTGATCGAGGAGCGGGGGGGCACGTGAGCCATGCGGCCGTGACAACCGCAGGTAAGGGGGAGGCGATTCTTGAGGCCAAAACTCGTGCCGCCTGGGGCGGTCCGCCCCCCTAGCTACGCCACTGCTCAGGGGCCCTTTTCACATTCTGCAGGGGGTCCCGTCATTTTGCGTTATGCAACTGCTGAGTTCCTGTTGCTGCCAATACTCCAGCAGTTCTGCGTAGGACAGCATCATGCACTGCTACAGTGCCTGTCATACTTGTTTTGTGCATGACAGAAGCTAATACTGATGCCAGCACGTGGTACCTGTTCTGGGTGCCTGACTCAAAGCTTAGTGAATCTCCTGACTGTCTTGAACCCTCCCACATTCTCACAGCAATCAGGGGATACTTCATTAACCCCTTTTTGCTGCCTTTGCACTATTTTCCGGATGCATACTTAGTCGCTCGGGTAGTTTTGAGGGCTGTTGCCATAAAAAGTTTCAGTTGCTATAAGGCCATCCCACTGCCAGGATCAGTGACATTGTGAGTCCCCCACTCAAGCATGTAAGCGTGGGTGAACTGGGCCCAGTCGCCTGGATGGCTGGGTACCACTGAAACATTGATTAATAGTTGAATGCCCCAGTTCTGTCTGCAGGAAGACACTCATAAAGCACACTGCAAGGGAAAAACGTGAAACAGCTGAGGGCTATGGGCTGCACAGGAGCTAAGTGCATTGACAGAGCTGTAAGGAAAAGGGGGCGAGAGAGTGTTGTGGTCTACTTTACTTTTCCTGTTTCCTCTACATCCCTGTTTCCCCCTTCTGTCCTTCTTTTCTTTTTATCCCTGTTGCTGGATTGTGTCATTACATTCCATGTGTCATTACGTGACAACAGAATGTGAATGTGACTTAACTGAAGCTCTGACAGTTGGAGTTGAGCTGCTGCCTAGCTGGTGGTCCTTTTGTTTGTATTCCTGATTAAAGCTACTAAAAGACTTCAACGTTTCTTTGGACTTCTTTACACTGGCGACGGGTTGTGCCTGCGTGGGGACAGGAATTTGGACCACCAGTTTCCCCATCGAACCCAATTTAGAGCTACAGCATATAATTGGATTATCGTTGTTATCTCCTTGGACTACGGAGATTCAGGTACTTTGTAAATTTCACTGGTGCCAATCTGTTTCTTATCTTGGATGTATTTGAGAGAATTAACCTACGATTAACCTACGGAGCGCAGTTTTTGAATTTAAAAAGAAGAGAGATTTCAAGCCCAGAGCAACGGTAGTTTCTCACTCGATCTACCAAGCGAGGGGGCCTTGTGACGTCTCCTACCTGAGGGTTTTCTGTTTCCCTGACAACCATATGGAGCGTGTGTTCACATCGAGCGTTTCTCCGCTTTTTATTCTGATGAAGACGTGCTGAAGATGTGTACAAGGGTTTGCTTGTACCAGGCGAAGGAAGTGTGGATCTTTGTATCGTGTACCTGAGGTGCTACCGTTTCTATTACGTGCGCTGTGCATGCGCAGTCAACACGCTTTGTTACTGTTCCCGAGGGGCACATGCGCAGTTGTTTGAACACTTTCCTTATCTTGTGAATATGCGCGGTGATGCCAACACTTTCTTTTGAGATATTGAAATGCGCGATGATGCGCACACCTCCTTTGGAAATTAGAGCATGCGCATTTTGTCTAGAATTGGAGCATGCGTATTTTGTTTTTCTTCTTCATTAACCCCTTGCCCACGAACGGAATTCCGCTCGTTTGCTGGACATTCCGATCGCGGGTGTGGTCGTGACGAGCTGAGCTCGTCATGCGCACAGCGCTACCGCGCAGCATGACGAGCTGAGCTCGTCACGCGCATCGAAGGGGTTAAAGGGGACACCATTTTTACAGTGTGTCAGTGATACACTCACTACTTCTGGATTATTTTTGTTTTCTCTTTTCTCTCTGTGGAACTTGCGCAGTGATGCGCACACTATTTTCATGAGGTACTGTTTCCCTGGAGTGTGTCAGTGATGCGCTCACTTTTCTTTATTCACGAGTGTATACACTAAGACTCTGGAATTATTTCTTCGCTGTTTTGAGTCAGATGTGTGTTTGTTTTATGTATATTTTCACACATATCACTTTATTTTAGTGTTCATTATATTGTAAGTACTGTACTGTGATTATATTTACTTGCTCACTCTCTTTTTGGTGCTTCCTCTAACCTGGCTTCTACTGGCATGTCCCAACCGCCACAATTCCTCTCTGATTTAGGTGATCCCATCTTACCTTGGAAGAGATGGGATTGATTCTTATTTATTAGCCATCGGGGGAGAAAAGTTCTCAGCTTTACGGAAGCAAGCCACATTATTGCATAATTTAGGAGTTGAGGGTAGACATGTTCATGACAGTTTGGATGAGATTGTCCTGGGACGTGGGGAGGGTGAGCCTGAAAATGTTTATGATATGTCTGTTATGATGCTGGAAAAACATTTTGGGTCTAAGATTAATGTGGTTTTGGAGCGTCATAAAAATTTTTCTAGAGTACAGGGTAAGCAAGAAAAGATTGGCAGTTATGTGGCTACCTTGAAGACGTTGGCTCGTACTTGTGAGTTCGAGCAACTTACTGACACTTTGGTGAGGGACCAGATAGTCAGATGCACCAATGATGTAAAAGTGCAGCAGAAGCTCCTTGCCAAAAATCCTGACCTCAAAGAAACTTTAGCCATTGTAGAAGGGATGGAAAATACTAACATGTGGGTGCGAGAAATGAGGCCTGAGAAAGGCAGTGATGTTTCTGTTGATGAGAAAACGATTCATGAAGTTAAAAGAAATGATTCTAAAAAGGATGATTCCAAAGGAGTGTCTAAGGGGACTTTTGGTGAGAAAGATAAGAAGTCTTCTGATTTAGAACAATCTAGTTCTAAATACAGGGTTTCTGATTCAGAACAGAGTGGGTTCAGGAACACCAGACCTGGTTTTAAATGTTTTAGGTGTGGAAGTGAGAGACATCTACCTAATAGTCCTAATTGTTTTGCAAAATCAGTTACTTGTAATAAATGTGGAAAGAGGGGTCATTACGCACGGGTGTGCCGTAATAGTGGTAACCAAATGGTGCGTTGTATTGAGGAGGAAAAAAAATTTGTGTGTAGTGTCAAGGAGGATGGAGTTGTGGACGGTGATGAGTTGGACATGCCTGTGTGTGATGTGTTAATTGGTGGTGAACAATTTCCTGTCTTTGCTGATTCGGGTTCACCTTATACCATGGTTGGTGATGCTAATTGGGACACTGTTTTTGGTCTTGACAAAGTTGAGCTATTTCCTCCAGACATCTACCCAGTTGGTTATGGTGGTGTCAAGATTGATGTTTTAGGATACGTAGTCAAAAGAATTCAGTTTAAGGACAGGGAAACTGTTGGTAAGGTGTATGTGGCAAAGAGGGGAGATAATCTTCTTGGGTGGAGACACCAGAGAGATATGGGGATCACTTTGAATCCCAATTCACCTGAGAAGGTGTTGCTTTTAACTCCTGGTTTGTTATCTAATGATGTGAGTTCAAAGTTTTCTAAGGTTTTCAGTGATGGGTTGGGTTTGCTCAAAAATTTTGAACATAAAATTATTTTGAAACAGAATGCCCAACCATTTGTTAGCAAAGTAAGGAAAGTTCCCCATATGATGATGGACCCCTTAGATCAGGAGCTTAAAAAATTGTTAGCTGCGGGGGTCATTGAAGAAATTGAATGTTCTGAGTGGTTGGCCCCCATCGTTTTGGCACCCAAAGATGGTGGCAAGGGGATTCGCATGTGCGTGGACTTACGCGGTCTAAACAAACATATTTGGGTTGACAGACAGCCTTTGCCGAACATCTCAGAGACCCTTGCCCTGATCAAAGATGCTAAATGTTTTAGTGTTATGGATTTATCTTCTGCGTATCACCAAGTTCTACTTCATCTGGACTCCAGGCATTTGACATCATTTGTGACACCTCTGGGGGCTTTCAGATTCATTCGCATGCCCTTTTGTTTGGCATCCGCTGCGGCCTGCTTTCAGAGGGTCATGAATAAAGTCCTGGAAGGGTTATCCAAAGTTCTCATTTTCCAGGATGACATTCTTGTTTACGGGAAAGATCAACAAGAACATGACGAGCATTTGTGGAAGGTTTTACAGCGGCTCCAAGATGCAGGGCTCGTTATCAAAAAAGAAAAGTGCAAATTTGGTGTGTCTTCTGTAAACTACTTAGGACATACTATCTCTGGTGAAGGGATCAGTCCTAAATTGGATCTCGCCGAGAGCATTGTAAAAGCTCCTGTACCTGTTAACAAAGATCAAGTCCGATCATTTTTAGGGCTAGCAGAATTCTGCTGCAAGTTTGTTCCGAATTTTGCTTGTGTTTCTTCTCCTCTCAGGCTGCTACTCAAGAAGGGAGCACAATTTTCATGGTCTGATGATTGCTCTTCTGCTTTCAATTCTATCAAGAATGCAATTGGTTGTATGCCTACATTAGGACATTTTGATGCCTGCAGGAAAACTGTACTGTCCACTGATGCCAGCATGCTTGGGTTGGGGGCGCTCTTGTCACAGGTTGTGGATGGAGAGTCCAGAGTTGTTGCTTTTGCTTCTCGCTCGCTCAAGGGCGCTGAGGAGCGCTACTCTGTGATTGAGCGAGAGGCGTTGGCGGTTTTCTGGGCTATCCGCCATTTTAAGTTTTATCTTTGGGGTTTACCTTTGATTGTCAGAACTGACCATCGCCCTTTGTGCCAAATTTTCACTTGTAGAGAAGTTGACAATATTTCGCCCAGAATCAAGCGATGGATGGAAGGATTATCTGAGTTCAATTTTGTGGTTGAGTATGTGCAAGGATCGAAAAATGCGATTGCAGACTGTCTTTCCAGGTTACTTTTGCAACAATCTGGTGTGGAGGTGGAAAACTCTCTTGTGGCGTGGGTGCATGAGTCTGCTGTCAATTCTGATGAGTGGTTTTTCACTTCTCGTGGAGACAATGATCTAGAAATGGTCAAAGAATATTCAGTCAAGGGTTGGCCTGCAGACAAGGATGTACCTGAATCCTTGAAATGCTTTCTTAATGTTAAAGATGAACTGTGTGTTTTTGACGAGAAACTGTTGAGGGGTAATCGTGTAATACCACCTCGTGATCTTAGAGGCAAGATTATCAATTTGGCTCATGAGGGGCATCTGGGGAGGAATTTGACCAAGGCCAGGGTACGTGAGTGGTACTGGTGGCCGACTATGGATCGGCAAGTGGAAGAGGTTGTTAAAGACTGCTGGGAGTGTGCTAACAGCGACAAGAGTAAAAAGACTCACACTGCACCTCTTTCGCCTGTGGAAGTTCCCTCTGAGCCTTGGTCCAAGTTGGGTTTGGACATTGCTGGGTCTTTTGAGTTGTTTGCTCGTGACGAACGCTATGTGCTGTTGTTGGTGAACTATACCTCCAAGTGGGTGGTTACCAAGTGTGTGCCTGTTGTTAATTCGAGAACTGTTATTGAATTTCTTTCTGAGGAGTTTTCCAGAGAAGGCATCCCTAAACACCTTATCACTGATAATGGGGTCCAATTTGTCTCCCATGAAATGAGTACATTCTTAAAGGAATTATCCATCACCCACTTTAAGACAGCTTTGTACTCACCGCAAGCCAATGGTCTGGCTGAAAGCATGAACAAGTTGGTCAAGTGTTGTGCTCAAAGAGCTTTGCAGACTAGATCTTCTCTTAAAAAAATGCTCAGAGAGACATGGTGGGCTCACCGCAACACTCCCAATTGGTTGACTTCAGTTTCTCCTTTTTCAATTCTTAGAGGTAGGAAGCCTCATGACAAGTTGAGTCCTGCTTGGTTGAAGTTGGATGTGAATGATGTGAAGATGAATAAGCAAGCTGGTTTGAGACAGAGACAATATCAAGAGAAATACAAAAGCAGGTTTGATCAGAAAAATTCCTCTCTGCTGAAGTGTTGGTGTGTAGGGGATGAGGTGTTAATTAGGAACCCTGGTTTTTTGAGGAAGGGTCGCTCACGATTCATGGGGCCCTTTATTATCAAGGAGGTCAGAAAGAATGTTGTTGTTTTGGATTCTGGTGAGGTATGGAGCATGTCCAGGTTAGTCAAATGGCAACCTGGGTTCAATGCTCACGGATGTGGTCGGGGTTCAGTTTCAAGTCGGTCTGAATGTTCTAGTTCTGCTTGTGATGATACTGTTTCCAATGTTCCTGGTTATGGTAGTTACAGGAGATTGAGATGCAGGCCGACCTGGCATAAAGACTATCACATGTCTTAGATATATGCGATGGCTGTACTGTACTTATTGCCCTCTTTGCACTTCAAAAAGACGTTATATTGTGCATTTTGTTCTTTTGCAGTTTCAACCTAATTTATTGCAATGTTACTGCATTTTCCTTTATTGTATGAGAGGGAGATGTGTTGTGATCTACTTTACTTTTCCTGTTTCCTCTACATCCCTGTTTCCCCCTTCTGTCCTTCTTTTCTTTTTATCCCTGTTGCTGGATTGTGTCATTACATTCCATGTGTCATTACGTGACAACAGAATGTGAATGTGACTTAACTGAAGCTCTGACAGTTGGAGTTGAGCTGCTGCCTAGCTGGTGGTCCTTTTGTTTGTATTCCTGATTAAAGCTACTAAAAGACTTCAACGTTTCTTTGGACTTCTTTGCAGAGAGAGAGGCAAATAGAAACAGTCTGAGAGAGAGAAAGCTAAGAAAGAAAAAGTAAATAGGGAAGAAAAGAATGATGAGTAGGTAAAAAGGGATAACAAGCATTGCAAAAGGCAATAGGGCCCAGCTCTGCCAATGCTTTTTTGACTGGCAGCTGCATGCCCAAGTACGCATCTTGATGCATGCACTGACATTTGTGTCAATCTTACAATGGGGTTTCTGTTAAGGAAAACCCATTCCAAGATCACTACGATGTACGTGTATGCGTGCCGCAGGTCCACCCTGTGTTGTGATGACTGTGCATTTGCTGTGGCATACGACAGCCATTTTTAATTTACAGTTCTAGCAAGTGTGGATGGCCATGTTAGAATGGTAAATTATAACAGTGTGCACCAGCGAAAAATAGGAAACAAGCAGCATCTTGTAGCAGTCAGGCCCTACTAAAAAATACAAATAAAGCAGAAAAATTATGAGTGGGACAAGGAGCAAAAACAGGAAAAAAAATAAAGTGCATTGGGGAAAGGGCAAGTAAACACATTCACTCGCATGGAGTTGATGGAGCGTGGATACTATCTGACGTCTATCTTTATCACTTCTCACTTGTAAAAGATCTTTACGACAAATATTTCTTAATGAAGACATGTTAACCTGCTAAAGTAAAAAAACGTGAGAATACATGCTGCATCGTAAAAGCATTCAGAGTGTTCGCAAAATTATGATACGAAAATGTGAACAGAAAGAGATACAATGAGAACTATACTTGAATGCATTTACGTGTTGTGAGAAAATAAAATATTGTTGACAGAGAGTTTTGTGATAATAACATCCAAATGTGCATCGTACATGAAACATATACACGCATAATGACGTTTGAAATGCAAAATTGCTTTAATGAGAGAGATTTGACATAGTGTAAATCTGAGCTTCTGTAACGTTTATTCAATAACACATATTTGAGAGTGACACATTAATAATTTGCTTTGAAAATGATAACGTACAAATAATGCTTAAGAAGAAATTTTTAGCAGTGCCTATTATTGATATGTAGAACCTGAAATAAACTATAACTGCCATGATGGAGAGAATCGAAATGCATTTATGAATGTGAGATTTATAATAAAATTAAACGGTAGTGATTCAGCAAATTTTCATGTAGGCCTCAAATGCTTCTCTTTTCCCTGCGTTAATGTAAAACCATGTGAGACAGTCACCTAGGCCCTATGAGAACTTTCTGTGAAGTTTCATTTCTATATTAGCTAATAATGGACTCACTTCTCGCTAAGAACCATATTCGATAGAATTGTAACTGTATTGTTGCAAACCCAGGGTAAAAGCGACTGGGAACGGACGGACTGTGAGCTAAGTAAAGTAACACCCACTTCTGTGGAAGTGACAAAATGGGAATACAATTTAATTTAATGAAATTTGCAAACAAGATTACTTAATTCTTCCAGATTTGTGTGATTCACTGATCACCCCACAACAGCCCACTATGAGTGACCAATGAGAATCCCATGGACTGAAGGAATTGATACGTTAAGGAGAGTAAACCTGGAACAATTTGAGGTATAATTGCCCCATCGGAGGAGGAGTCGGGGCTGCCTGTCATTTTCCTTTCCTGCCTGGCATGCTGTCAGACAGACCTTTGATCCCTATTGTCTTTTCTATGCCCCTTTCCATCCATACTGGGTGGAATAGACCTTAATGAACTGAACTATATCTAACTGTGACCTCGAATCCTGTACTTTGCCGGCTGGTAAAGTTGCGCAGGAAAATAACCTTTCGGCTGAAAGGTTATCTGTGGCACGTGGTGCTGCAGTTCAGGCTTGATCATCTCTAATTGAGGACGAACTTTTAGCGATCAGCTTTGCTTTGGTTTGTATGATTAATAACTGAAACTCAAATTTATCCCGTTACTCTCTACAGCACATTTCGGACTGTCTAATAATGATCAGTTTTGTGTTGTGAGGCTGCTTGTAATAATAATTTGTCATTAAATCTGATTTGAAATGTACTCTCTTGACTTGTCTATGCAATACAAAGCATTAGATAAATGTTTTCCATGAATTATCTTTATTGATTCGTCTCATTCTCTTAGTCATATTACTTGTCTCAAGGCATTTGTATCTGTGGCTGAGAAAGGTTTTGAATTAGGTTTGAGGTAACAATTATTTATTCCAGGTCTACATACAATAATTGCTCACATTTCCTAGTTTCTAGTTCCTGTCAGCTCAACAAAAAGATCCATCGGAGGATCATGGTTTGTAGACATCTGAGAGATAATCGAGACTATTGTGAGACTGAGGGTTGATGATGAAATGGGCCTAGTTGTTTAAGATTGTTATAAGGGTGAAGGGAAATTTTGGTAAGCTTCTTCTGCATCAGTTTTCTGGTAGCATGTTGGATGGTTAGCTTGACTGATTGAAACTGGGATATGGGGAGATGTGGTCAATAAGATTTCTTTGTAGCTTAGAGGTTCAGTGAGTTTTCAATCGATGATAAAAATTAACTTAATAAGACTAGTGTGGAATTGTGATCACAGAAGTGTTATGTCATATTGTGAAATTTGTATGTTTGTGTTGTATTGAAGTTGAGTACGGGTCTGTCGAGGTCTAAGATCCCGGGATACGCACCTACGGGTGGGTCTTAGTGTGGCATACACTAAGTAGGTTCGTCTGCTGTTTCGAGGGAGCTGTGCGTGAGACGTCGTCGCCTGTGCCACCAGTGAAGGCAACTTTTTGAAAGTGTAGCGAGTTAAAATCTTATTAGGGTTTCTTCTAGAGTGCACCAGGAGAAACTCTAGGGATTTTTACTCACATGGTGAAATCGCGCTGGTCGAGATTTTACTGGGAGCGAATTAAACTTCTGATTGTGTGAGGATCTATAATTCTTTTTAGTGGAGCAGACAAGAGTTGTATTATGTTTTGTGTTGTTCTGCGTGAAATCGATTAAAAGGAAAAGACAACGAGAATTGTAAAGGGAGGGTCAGTTGCTGTGAGGAGTTAGACTGATGAAATACAAGTGCCACGCTGGGATTGGTTGGTTCCTGTGGAGCTGCGACGGGATTGGTTGTTGAAATCAAGCCATGATTGGAAGCTGAAACAATAACACAGAAGAGAGTTCTGTAGAAATAAGATCAGACTACATTGAAAGGAAGAAATCATTACATTTTTATAAGCGATTAAGAGCTTTAATATGCAAGGATGAGCCTATTCCTACTAGAGAAGGAGTTCCTGTAGCTCCAGAGTGTCCACCAGCTATGATAAGCGATATCACACTTGTAACTGGTTAGAGAATTGGGTAAAATACACTGAAAAAGATGGTCCCTTAGTTTTCCCAAAATATGGAACCTTTAATGTACGGATTTTAGAAAATTTGAGAAGACAGATGAATGATATAAAACGGACACCTAGACCCATGCAATATGAAGCTCTCGAAGAAGGGCAACACGAAGTCCATCGGAGAGAGACAGAGAAATATCAAGGCAGATATAACAATTCTTTAAATCGATATGCAGAAGCGAAATGGGATGCACAGAAAAAGATGTGGAGACAGGATTTTGCGTGCCCGAATGTATCCTGTAAATAAGGAAGGAGAAAAACGTAAAGAGAAAAAGAAACATATCGAGGAGCCACAAACACAGGTAACAGAAGAGAATCTGGATGAAATAGATGACGAATTTGTTGAATGATTTATTGTTAAATAGACCTCCACCTTATAATGAAGAACACAGTAATTCACAAACAAACCCGTTTGTGGGTATGATCCCAGAAGCACCACCTGTAACCTTAGATTTGGCTCATAGAAATATCTTCTTGTCCAGAGGACAAACTCTGGAAGGAGCAGGATTTCCGAATTCTGTGATAACAAATGGTCCAGATGCACTATCCGTTCCAGTTACCAGAGGTCCAATTGTCCCATTATATCAGAAAGGACGAGGAGTTTCACAAGTACATGCTATAACGGTACCTAGTGGGACAGCAGAAGAAGATCAGTCCTCACAAGAGATAAACTCTGGAAGGAGCAGGATTTCCGAATTCTGTGATAACAAATGGTTCAGATGCACTATCCGTTCCAGTTACCAGAGGTCCAATTGTCCCATTATATCAGAAAGGACGAGGAGTTTCACAAGTACATGCTATAACGGTACCTAGTGGGACAGCAGGAGAAGATCAGTCCTCACAAGAGATAAATAAGAAGGTGGTGGATCCGGATCAGAATACATTATTTACTCAAGAGAAAACTGTAACACGAGGGAGTGATGTGGGAATGAGGAAGAGTGAATTCCCCCATAGAAGGGGAAGTAGAATCATTAATTTACATTTCAGAGAAAAGTTTTGAAATGCCAAATAGAGGTCCCCAGGTAATAACAGGAAAGGTTTGGCAAATGGGAAATCAAAAATTAATCACTCATGTAACTCGACGAACAGGAGAAACTAGTGGGGAGTCACTGAGAGAGGAGACAGGTACATCAATAGGGCCATCACCAGAGGAATTTGATGATTGGATTAGGGACATAGGGCCATATGTATCAAGCTAAATTGCGATCGCAAACGCTGAAATTTACAGAATTTCAGCGTTTGCGATCGCAATTTAGCAGTGTGCAATATATCACACAAAAACCCACTCGCAACATAAGGAATCGCAAAATTTGCAATTCCCTATTTTGCGAATGCATTTAAGAAGCACAAAAAAAGTGCGATTTGGCCTTAAGGAATCGCAAATTACCACCAACTTCAAGTTGGTGGTAATTTGCGATTTCTTTGAAAAATGCACTTTCTTGCATTTTTCAAAGTGCCATGTGGCGCACATACATGCCCTTAGGGCATGTATGTGTGCCACATGTGCACACATGCACATTTCAGGGGTGCAACAGGGTGTCCTTTTGACACCCTTGCACCCTTGGAATTGCATTCCTTAATTGCGACTCGCAAATTGCGAGTCGCAATTAAGGAATGTCTTCCCATTCATTCCTATGGGCCTCTAGGCCCATAGGAATGAATGGGAAGGTATTCCTTAATTGCGAGTCGCAATTTGCGAGTCGCAATTAAGGAATGCCAGGGAATCGCAAAATATTTGCGAATTTTTATTTACATCTCGTTTTGCAATTCTCAAATAGCGATTCTCTAAAAATCGCTATTTGAGATTCGCAAAACGATTGTTTGATACATATGGCCCATAATTCCTACAGCTAGTGCAAAAGGTAATGTGGGTCGAGAAGTAAAATTAGTGGAAAATGACGTCCATACTAATATAGACCTAAGCAGACTAAAAGTGGAATTGGAAGAAATGATATTGGGAACAATTAGTCCAGAAAGATTGTCGAAATATAGTGATGATGAATTACTATTCATGTGCAAGGAATAACACGGAAAGCTAGGAATACTCATGAAAGATTTGCTGAGGTAGCTCAAAAATATGGAGTAGATGTAGAGCAATCTAAGGCTTTACAAAAAAACCTATTGATTGGATTTTACTGACAAAGATCTAGAAAGTCTAAACCCTTCAGGAAATAGGTTACAGATTAAAGAACTGTTGACTACCTTGAAACGATGGGGAGAAGTAGAAAGATGGGAAGGCAGATGGGCCAAAAAGAAAGAAGATGTGGCGATGGTCTTGCCTCTATACCCAATGATGGAAAAAGAGAAGGGAGAGGCAGAAGCAACAGCATATCCTATGAGAGAAGTACCAGGAGGAGGATATGTCATGTCCCTTGGAGTAGACAGGCTATTTTGTCCTTTACAAATGACTTTCCAAAATTGAGAGAGAAGCCTGTTGAATGGTATAAGCAGGTGGAACGATATGTAAAGGTTTTGTTAAAGGATTTGGACACTCTGTTTGATATTGTAGTTCTGACTGATTTGTGGTCTGATTGTAAAATTGCCGTTGATTGGCCAGAAACAGAGCCTGCGAGAGATTCAAAAACTGGTGCGCTGTCGGTGGAAGTGATGAGGAAGTATAATCAGGTTATTACTTATCTGAAAGGAAAGATTTCGCCGAAAGAAACAGATTGGGTAAAAATAGACAGAACTACACAGGAACTAAAAGAGACAGTGCATGCATATTACAAAAGGCTTTTGCAGGCATTTAAGCAATATAGTGGAATCGAGAATGCGACAGAAAAAGACATGTGACATTTTGTGTATCGGTTTGTGTATGGCTTAAGACCTG
The DNA here is from genome assembly GCA_963921515.1 of Calotriton arnoldi. NCBI lineage: Eukaryota > Metazoa > Chordata > Amphibia > Caudata > Salamandridae > Calotriton > Calotriton arnoldi. The sequence goes on from CAWUFW010016065.1 coordinate 131,119, forward strand.
AGATAAGTGCCATGATACAACAACATTGCGAAGGGATTTTCATCTGTGGGAAGTTGGTTTGCAGCACTGGGAGGAAGCCTAGTGGGAAAAATACTGACACCACTACTAACTATTGCCATTGGCTTGCTAATCATAGTAATACTATATCGCTATTGTAGATGTAAAGGAGTTAAAGAAGAAACTAAACGAAAGAAAAGAAATATAGCAGAAATCGAATTAGAAGACAGACAATGTGGATTTTACGATAACATGAAAAACTTGGAACAGGCTAGATTGAAACGAATGGAGACAGCTGTATTTTAATGTGACATCAGAATATGATCAAATGAATGATAAGATAAGATTGTGTGATGGCTTGATTCGCCATCAAAGGGGGAATTGATGGAGCGTGGATATTATCTGACGTCTAACTTGATCAATTCTCACCTGTAAAAGATCCTTACGACAAATATTTCTTGATGAAGACATGTTAACCTACTAAAGTCGAAAAACGTGAGAATACATGCTGCATCGTAAAAGCATGCAGAGTGATAATAAATGATGATACGAAAATGTAAACAAAAAGAGATACAATGAGAACTACACTTGAATGCATTTACGTGTTGTGAGAAAATAAAATATGGTTAACATAGAGAGTTTTGTGATAATAACATTCAAATGTGCACCGTACATGAAATATATACACGCATAATGAAGTTTTTGAAATGCAAAATTGCTTGAATTAGAGAGATTTGACATAGTGCAAATATGAGCTTCTGTAACGTTTATACAATAACACATATTTGAGAGTGACACGTTAATAATTTGCTTTGAAAATGATAACATAAAAATAATGCTTAAGAAGAAATTTTTAGTAGTGCCTAATATTAATGTGTAGAACCTGAAAGAAACTATAACTGCCATAATGGAGAGAATCGAAATGCATTTATCAATGTGAAATTTATAATAAAATTGAACAGAAGTGATTCAACTAATTTTCATGTAGGCCTCAAATGCTTCTCTTTTCCCTGCGTCAATGTAAAACTATGTAAGACAGTCACCTAAGCCCAATGAGAACTTTCTGTGAAGTTTCATTTCTGTATTAGCTAACAATGGACTCACTTCTCGCTAAGAAGCCTATTCAATTGAATTGTAACAGTATTTTTCCAAACCCAGGGGAAAAGCGCCTGGGAATGGACAGACTGGGAGCAAAGTAAAGTTCCACCCACTTCCGTGGAAGTGACAAAATGGGAATACATTTGAACTTAATGAATCTTAATGAAATTTGCAAAAAGCATTACTTAATTCTTCCGAATTTGTGTGATTCACAGATCACCCCACAACAGCCCACTATGAGTGACCAATGAGAATCCCATGGACTGATGGAATTGATACGTCTAGGGGAGTAAACCTGGAACAATTTGAGGTATAATTGCCCCATCGGAGGAGCAGTCGAGGGCTGGCTGTCATTTTCCTTTCCTGCCTGGCATGCTGTCGGACAGACCTTTGATCCTTATTGTCTTTTCTATGCCCCGTTCCATCTATACTGGGTGGAACAGACCTTAATGAACTGAACTATATCTAACTGCGACCTCGAATCCTGTACTTTGCCAGCTGGTAAAGTTGTACAGGAAAATAACCTTTCGGCTGAGAGGTTATCTGACTCCGACTGTGGTACGTGGTGCTACAGTTCAGACTTGACCAGATCTAATTGAGGACGAACTTGAAGCGATCAGCTTTGCATTGGTTTGTATGATTAATAACTGAACCTCAAATTTATCCTGTTTCTCTCTACAGCAAATTCCCGGCTGTCTAATAATGATCCGTTTTGTGTTGTGAGGCTACTTGTAATAATAATTTGTCATTAAATCTGATTTGAAATGTACTCTTTTGACTTGTGCATGCAATATGAGGCATGAGATAAATGTTTTCCATGAATTATCTTTATCGATTCTGTCTCATTCTTTTAGCCATATTACTTGTCTCAAGGCCTTTGTATCTGTGGCTGAGAAAGGTTTTGAATTAGGTTTGAGGTAACAATTATTTATTCTAGGTCTACATAGAGTCTATAGACTAATTGCTCACGCTTCCTAGTATTTTAGTCCCTGTCAGCTCAACAAAAAGATGCATCTGAAGATCATGGTTTGTAGATATCTGCGAGATAATCAAGACTATTGTGAGACTGAGGGTCAATGATGAAATGGGCCTAGTTGTTTAAGATTGCTATAAGGGTGAAGGGAAATTTTGGTAAGCTTCTCGCTGCATCAGAGTACTGATAAAGAAAAGAAATGGGGGAGAGTGTGAGGAAACTAATGCACTCTCAAGGAGTGTTGACAGATAAAGAAAAAATGAAGAGTTTGTTCAAGGCAGCAATGGAAGCATAAAACTAATGTAGTCACAAGTGTGAGACCAAAATGTTCCCGGGTGGGACAAACATAAGTATAAGGAGAAAAGCGACGGAATCAAGATCAGACACCAAAGCAATCCAATCATGAGCAAGAGGATAGCACATAGCCCACTCGAAATATATGATATTTATTGGAAGCAATAGGTCTGCCAACAGACAGTTACAGCTGTCTGTGAGACGAGTCTTCAAAACAGAAGGGGAGAGGGGGAATGACGGTTCAAAGTACATACAAAGGTGAAAGGAAGGAAACAGAGAAGGATGTGATGGATTTATAAGGCCTAGGGTCTGCTTATGTTTTAATAAGAGGCATTTAAATGGTGCAAACTAATCAAATATGTTCTTTATTGTCATGTTGTCTGAGGCTCATGTTAACAGGCCAAAGAAAAAATCTTCCTTTTCTGAAGCTTTTTACTAAACATAACCGCTGAAATGTGGCTACAGGGAGAAAAAACCTTGCAAGCCCCGCCATGAAGGAAGAAGATGTATAATAGCACTAGCTTCTGTGTACCTCCTAGAGCTTGAACAAACGTTTTGTTGAATGTCCTATGTAGCAAAACTAGAACCAACCGTGAGCTGCACCTACTCATCCATAGAGAACTAAAGAAGGTGTACAACATACTGGTTTTTGGGGCAGGGAAAGACACAGATTTGTTGTTGGAGGGATGCTAAAACCTGGAGTTTGGACTTCAGGCCTGATGGCTTCAAAGGAATGCAAGGAGCCTTTGCGTGACTGGGTATATACAAATAGACTAATACAACTATCAGCAGAGGCCTGCATGGATCGGAGGTAGGGGGGTAGGGGCAGGGGCGGGGGAGGACGCGGGGAAGTGGGTGTTAAAAAATAAAATAAAAAAGTACCTTCTCGCCGCTTCCCCGCCGCGTCTCTCCACGGTAATCCTCCCTTGCCCGCCTGAAGAGGAAACACACCCCGGCTCCCGGTCAGTAAATCACAACGCTGCCTTGGCAGCGTTGTGCTTGGTCTGAGCGCTGTGTTTCGGTGCTTAGACGCTGACTGGGAGCTTGGCCATGTTCTCCATGCAGGCTGTAATGCAGCATGCATGGAGAACATGCAAAGTGCGCAAGACTTATCGGGCCGGCCAAGCAGTCATTGCCCACTTAGGAGGGAGCTTCCACTCCTCCCATGCCCCCGCTTCCTCACGCAAAGTTGCGGAAGTAGGAGAAAATAAATTGATGATAACTTGAGTTATTATCATTTTATTTTCCCTTTATTTCACTGCTAAAAAGCAGTGGGGCAATGCTTCTCCACCTTAGCAGCGGAGCCGCCACTTACAACTATACTGTTAGACAGAAAGTTACAGCTTAGGGAATTGACTTAACCATATCTGCAGAGTCGGTGTTTGTGACTTGGTACTTTGCAGATGTAAGTCTGATGCATACTAGTTATGGAGTTTATGCCGGAAAAATGTCCAGAGCCAATTTCAAGCTATGGTGGTTGAATAAAGGATTATTAAAATAATGCTTTTTAAAGCGAAATTCATAAGTACCTTTGGCAATACCATTATCGTACCCCCAAAGTCGTTTTTCTGAAAATGTAAAACCACATTAAGTAAACTACTGTTGGTGGATAAAAACCCGAGAATTTGAACAGACACCCTAAGCAGGTTGTTTATTAAATGAGGTTGGCACGCCCATTGCCTTTATAAATGCTTTCAAACAGCTCAGCCTCAGTATACTACGCAATGGGTGTTAGAGGCATGTCTAGATCGGCATGATGGAATTAAAAAGTACCAATATTTCCAGCTTAATATGTACAACCTGATAACAATCCCAGACCTTTGCAGTGCTAGGCTTAACACCACGACGGCATGAATGCTAGCAGAGCTGGAAAGGGGAAGCGAAAGCAAACATGGCAAGAATGCTCACAACAGCCCCATACCCTTAGTCTCCTCATGCTATCTCTTTCCATCCATCCATTTTCTCTATCTCGAGTCCTTCATCCCCCTTTAATTGCTTTCTCTCTACCGTTTCCCTACCTTCATTCTTGAAGCCTCCCCAGTGCCTGCTGCAGTTAACCCCAGGGAGCTGGGAAAAGTGACAGAGGCACCAGGAGCGACCGTGGGCTTTCAAAAATGGCCCCCAATGGCTCCAGCCCACCAGGGAAATGCCCGCTGGTAAAAAAACCCAGACCTGTTCGACCCTGAACGCTAGGGTGGCAAAAATATCCATTCAGCATGCATACACATATCTGGCATTTTGTCCTGCATCTATAATCTATCAGCATTAGGTACTGGACACCATAGATCAAGCGAGGTATTAAAACATTAGTGGATTTATTAATTGGCAATAAGCTGATTACCTTAACACACTTTGATGAGATGCTCAGTAGATCCATTAGAACAGCCATATGGTATTCTAAGCTGGTAGAAAATATTACTGCCAGGAGGGACTGCTACACACATTGAATACCTAGTAACACAATAGTACTAGTGTACATACTGTGGGTGTTGTTAGCGGATCACTTCCATCTTATATTTATAATTACAGGGCAATGTTAGTGGTTCACCCATCAAAGCAAAGGGAGGAAACTTGAACAGGAACATTACCAATAAACAGTAAGTCTTTACCAGTCATCAAACTAAAACTGTCTCACTGAAGGGCAGGTTCAGATGATAACACATGAGAAGCAAACTCATGGCTGCATCACAACTCAAAACAAAAATAAGCGTAAACATAAATGTAATTCATTCTACCCCAAAGCTGACTCTACACATTTGATACAGGAATGTAACATTACTGGTGAGCGTTGAGATAAACTTATGCAAGAGTTCAAACATTTTAGGAAGACATTTGACGGCAAAACCATTGCTTATATTGTTTGATCTCTTCCAGAAGAACGTTCCCCCTCTGGAAATGGTTTGTGGCATTTGATCCTCATCTCTTTCTTCAGAAAGACTCAGTCCTGCACAAGCTCGTTTTCCATTTAGATGGCCAAGCACTGGAACTCGATTGCAGCTAAAATAATAACATTAAACAATCTCCCTGTAATTTTAAATTGGGAGTGTTAAAAATCTATCTGGCAACCGATGCATACCTTCGATCAGGGACCAGGAGGGTGGGAGGGTTCAGGATTGATTTGGCATTACTAATGTATTTCCAAGTTACTATAAGAATGTATATGGCTCACGTCCACCGGGAAGCTGGAATGGGAAGTCCCTATAATACTGGATTTGGTGATGCCCAATCTAACCATAGAGGATTGGATAGACCCAGTCACGGCCGGCTCAGGTAAGCGCGGTGGAGTGGGGAGGCAGGGGGGGAAGTCAAAAGACGATGGAATAGGTTTTATTTATTTATTTAATTTTACCTATTACGTCATCTGTTGACTTACCCCCTCCCACAACCCGCCCTGTCCCCCCCACCCCTCTGCCCTTACCTGCGCCGGCCACCGCTGGATATACCAAGATCAACAGATTACCGAAGAAGAACTGGGTGAGGTCCTGCAGGTGCAGCCCATGGGAAAGGTTTTGGGCCCCAGTGGGTTAACCCTAGAATTCATCAGGAAGAATGATTCCCACCTTTTACCTCCTATGCTAGCCTTGTTTGAAGAGGCCCTAAAAATTGTCAAGCTGCCCCATGATCTCTGCTGGGCCACAGTGGTTGTGATACTTAACCCAACAAGCCAGTCTCAGAGTGTGCATCCTTTAGGCTGATATAATTGATTAATATGTTAAAATGGTCACCAATTTCCTGGCCAGCAGATCGGTTAAGGTAATTCCCTCATTAGCACACCAAGATCAGAATAGTTTTATGCCAAGAAGGAGCACAAGACACTGTCTGAGATGTTGCAAGTACTACTGTTTTGGGCACAACAAATCACAGAGCCGACAGACTTGGTGATGTTGGATTTTGAGAAGGTCTTTGACTTGGTCAAATAGACTTTTCTCTACCAAGTACTAGAAAACATTAATTTTGGGCTCAACTTCCGTGCATGTGTTAAATTACTTTACGATTCCACATGGGCTAGAGTTCAAATAAATGTATGGGGGTCCGCAGAAATCTTTCCACAGCGGGCAAAATTTTACATCATCCATCCTCCAACATGATGTGTGCCAGGCGGGGCACAAGAAACACTGGGCGCAGGAGGAGCCATAGGGCTCAGGAAGCAGGCCACATATGCTCCCTTACACCATAGGTTTGTTGTGGCCTTTGGTAGATATCACACCTTTTAGCATTTGGCAAAGACAAAAGCAGAGCTGCAGGCAGGGGCGGCTCCTGCCCAAAGGGAAAAAGGGGCAGGTATGCAAAGGGTTGAGAAACCTGATGCAAAAGCTTAATAGAAGGATCAAGCTGCCATTGTCTGATTAGCAATTTTTTATCTGTTTTTATGTCACCACTATTGAATGCACCACATTATTCATATACACATGATCAAGGCACTATAACTAAATTATGAAGAAAAAAAAACATGTAGAATCTGCATTTGGTGTTAACGTGCACAAACAAATGACAATTAAAATATATGACAAATGTTATTTCGAAAATGTATTAACTTAAATATATTCAAATAAATAAAATTAAATATATTAACAAATAAAATAACAACTGTTCTCATCTAAATTGGAAAATAAAACATGTAAACTTAACCTGGATAACTGTTGCAGGTTAGGAACTGCAAACATCTAAACTCTGAAATTTAACATTCACATTTTTCAATGAGTAGTTTTATACATTTTTTTTCACTGGTTAGTGATCTCACAAAAGGAGCTGTAAATGTCTGTAGTCTTGTGCAAATTTATCAATTACTTTTTCAATCAGCTGTTTGTTTTCATCAATTTTTGCGCGATGTATGCTCATCATGCACAAACCCGATAAGCGATCATCTGCCATTGTCGACCTTAACCAGGTTTTCACCCTACTCATTGTGCTGAAAGACCTTTCCACTGTACAAGTGGTCACTGGTAATGTGAGAGCAATGAGAATTGCTTGCTGGACTGATGGAAATCTGTGTGGTTTAGCAAATCCAGAAATCCATTGGCAAACCTCTCATTGTCAGGGGTTTCCATACGCAGTCCATCTCCTGCGTAATTTGTCATCATTCGCTGCGTCAGTCACATCGCAGTATATGCACCCTGAATCATTAAACATGTTTCATTATAATTCCTATTATTTCATGTATCACTATTCTTTATTTTTTGTGCTGCACCAATGCTTGTTGACAAATTTACACAGGTGCTGCTTAGTATTTGTTGTGTTCATGGCAGCTACACGGTCCGGATTGTTCTCAAATCACATGCAGCTGTCATTTGCTGTGTGCACATGTCTTTGCAGGGTGCCATGAGTCACGCGTATGACAACGCGCTAATGACCTCCTCCACAGTCTATAAAAGACTGACTTTCCTGTGCTTGCCGCTTGGCTTTTTCGTCTGGACACCGTAAGTGGTTGCTTTCTTCAGGACTCCGTGAGCAGCTGCTTCATTCCGGGACTCCGTGAAAGGTTGTTTTCTCCTGAACTCTGTGAACAGCTGCTTCATTCCAGACTCCGTGAGCAGCTGTCTTCATTTGTTTAAAGAGCCGGCAAAAAAGGAGCGAGTCAGCTAAGTGCTCAGCTTTCTTTTCTTATTTAAATTAATGTCGGAACCCAAGAGACAAAAAGGCAAAAGACTTTAGATTCTTGTGAAACCAGTATCAGAGAGGATGTCGGTTTAAATCATTGGTTATATTTATTTTTAAAACACATTCTTTTCTTTTTGGATTATTTGAAACATTTTCTTTTTGAATCATGTATAGTAGAGCTGAGAACAAGTGAGGATATTGGACACCTGTTGTTCCTAAAGGGCTACTCATGATCAAGATAGAAGTGGGCAGGGTGACAAGACAAGATTAGAGGTAAGACTACTTTGAGAAATCAAATCAAGACAATTATGCTTTGAGCGTTAGCTAGTTTAGTAAGCATCTGTTTCTTTCTATGTTGCATAGCAAAAGCTTTAAAGACCAATACCATAGTCAAGTTGGGCGGTGTTGCAACCAAACCGTTGATTCCTGGATAGTGCCAGATAATAGTCACCTTCTGACCCACCCGTATGAACAATAGTCGACACAAGTGATTAATAGTGTTTACAGTTATTGTCTATTCTAGAGATATTCATGTTTTATGGCATCACATAATTTCTTGTCCATTGTGTTTAACATTTAAGAACCAGACAAGGCTGTCCTGCTTTCCAAAGATTCGGAACCTCGGCTGGACCAGGTGGCAGACGCAGCTGTGTCTTTTCTCTTTTTCATCCAATCCCCCTTCCCTTTGGGACACCTGCCGGGTGCCTGTTTCTATCAGTTGTACCGAGACGTGTTCTGAAGGGCTGGAGGACTTATCATTGCCCCTGCAGACAACCTGCTTTTCAGGTGAGTGGCTTCAGCACTCTAACAAAAAGCCAAGCAACAAAAATACAGGGCTGTCTGGGCGATGGATTCTCCCGGACGATCCGCTGAAAGTACCCTTACAGTACACAAATTAACTAGGGCTCTAGTTGATTTACAGCAAGAAGTTTCCTCTTTGAAACAAGAGAACCAGAACTTACACAGTATATTACAACGATACAAACCTCGTGGGCCTTCATTAGACGGGGCTAATGAAAAAACACCAGTATTGCAGGCCCCACGTTTTGAGTTTCCCTTCTCTTCTTCCACAAGTCCCACGGTAGCGCCGCCTCAGCCAGTAAATTTAACAGTAACCACCCCTACATCGGTTCCCTTAGCTTCACCAGAACAATTTTATGGAGAGCATACTAAATTTGATATTTTTATGAATCAATGTCAGTTGCATTTTCTTTGTCGCCCATCTGCCTTTCCCACTGACGCTGCTTTAGTTGCTTTTATCCTTTCATATTTGGGAGGGACAGCGGCCATGTGGTCCATACCGTTCGTGGATCGGAATGACCCAATACTGCATGATTTCACCCAGTTTAAGGAAACCATGAAGAAGCTCTTTGCTAAACACCGCTTTGTACAAGCAAGCGATAATGAGCTTCTCAATTTACGTCAAGGCAGTAAAGACCTGCTCTCTTACATTACGGCATTTAATCGTCTTATAGCTGAAACAGAATGGCCAGAGGAAAAAAGAACCTCGCTGTTTTATCGTGGGCTTCGCGATGAGCTTAAAGATATCCTGGCTCAAATCGTAGATCCTCCCACTGATTGTACTGAGTTTATCGATTTGGTAGTTCGTCTAGATAATCGGCTAGGGGAACGGAAGGGAGATAAACACCGGGAAGAACCTCCTAGGATGTTATTTGTGAGACAAGAAAAGAAAAATGGGACAGGGGCAAACCAGGATACCACGGAAGCAATGCAAATTGGCAGTGTCCGAGGACCACTGACTAAAGACGAAAAAAACAACGACGTCGTTTAAATCTCTGTCTCGACTGTGGTAAGACTGGGCATTTTGCCAAAGATTGTTCACAAAAGCCCCTTACATCAAAGAAGGCGGTAGGCTTCATAGAAAGGACCCCTATGGATGATGGTAACGCTTACCAGTCGGAAAACTCTGAAGCCCGGTAAGGGGCGAGGCCTCCTTGCCGAGCACAGACACCAACACGGCCTCTTGCCAACATTTAGCGAATACCATTAACACTATACCACGACATTTAACACTTATAGTGACTCTGGTTCTGTCATCTCAAGCCCTCAAGGTTATCCCTATTCTATTGGATTCTGGGGCTACCGGCAATTTTTTAGATATTGGCCTAGCCAAAACTTTGGGTATCACTACTCTCAAAAAAGAGACCCCCTGAACCTGTTCGAGCCGTAGACGGCTCAGAACTGTCCTCCGGGTTGATAATGCATCAAACCAATCCCTTGACCATGATATGTGCCAATGGACATTCGGAGCATATCAGTTTTGATCTCTTCGACACACCCGTGGGAGCAATACTGGGTGTTCCTTGGCTCCAACTGCATAATCCCCTCATAGATTGGGTTAAAAGAACAGTCACGTTAGACTCTTTACATTGCAGAAAAACTTGTTACAAGGATAAACCACAACCTGTATTGCCACTACATTGCGCTTCCACCATGGATATTAAGACAGTAGACAAAAAACCGATACCAACAGTTTATGAGGATTTTCAAGATGTATTCTCAGAAAAGGAAGCCACACAGTTGCCACCTCATCGGTCGTATGACTGTAGAATTGATCTAATTCCTGGGGCAACACTACCATGCAGCCGTATTTACGCATTGTCAGAACCAGAAACATGTTACCTACGAGAGTACCTTGATGATTTATTAGCAAAGGGTTTTATACGTCATTCAACATCACCAGTGAGTTTTTCATTCTTTTTCATTCCAAAAAAGAACCATGAGCTTTGCGCGTGTATAGATTACCGCGCAGTAAATAAAGTCACGATAAAGAATAGGTATCCGCTTCCTCTAATACCTGTATTGCTCGATCAAGTGTGACACTCAACCATTTTCACCAAATTGGATTTGCGAGGAGCATACCACCTGATAAGAGTAAAAGAAGGGGACGAATGGAAGACGTCATTCAGGACCAAATTTGGCTTATTTGAATACACCGTGATGCCATTTGGTCTCTGCAATGCCCCTGCAACCTTCCAATTTTTTATTAACGAAGTGCTGCAGGACTTCTTGGATGTTTTCGTCATAGTATACATAGACGACATCCTCATTTATTCGTCCTCCATTGACTAGCATATTGGACATGTACGAGCAGTATTACAGCGGATGCGGGAACATCAGCTCTTTGCCAAAGAAGACAAATGTGTCTTCCATGCCACCAGCATAGAATTTTTAGGATACGTGATTTCCCCTGAGGGCATTGCCATGGGTCAGTCCAAGGTGCAAGCTATACTCAAGTGGGAAGCCCCAAGTTCAGTAAAAGAAATCCAACATTTCCTGGGCTTCACCAATTTTTATCGGCGTTTCATTTCTCAGTTTTCTGCCTTAGTTGCTCCTCTTACACGCCTACTCCGAAAAGGGGTGCCTTTTCATTGGCATGCTGCCGCAGAGAGTGCTTTCCAACAGTTGAAAAAAGCATTCACTGAAGCACCTGTCTTACATCACCCGGATCCAACCCAACCATTCTTTGTAGAAGGGGACGCATCCCAAGTTGCTGTAGGGGGTGTCCTTTCTCAGCGAGACCCGAACACCGGTCCTTTTCACCCAGTGGCCTACTTTTCCAAAAAACTGTTGCCAGCGCAACAGAATTATACGGTGGCAGAAAGGGAACTGTTAGCCATAAAACTCGCCTTCCAGGAATGGCGTCACCATTTGTTAGGTGCCCGGCATACAGTTACCATCCATACAGACCATCGTAATTTACAGTTCTTTCAGGGAATAAAAGCCTTAACTCCACGACAGCTCCGTTGGCTTCTCTTTTTTAATGAATTCGAATTTATCATTACATATAGACCCGGCAGTGAACAACATAAAGCAGACACTTTGTCACGAATAGGATATTCTACTCCTACCCTTGATATTGAACCCCCCAAATCTATCATACCTGATAACAAGATTGTTGCCGTGTGTTCATCGCAGGAGTTTATGTTTAAATTGCGATCCACAAAACCGAGCATGCCTTTGCCACCTGAGGTCAGTAAGAAGAACAATTTATTATTCCATAAACATCAGTTATACATTCCAACATTAGAATTGCAGGATACCGTACTTCATTGGGGACATGATTCTGTATTAGCAGGACACCTCGGTGAGAAAAAGACCTTAGAATTATGTGAAAGGATGTTTTGGTGGCCTACTATAAAAAATGATGTCAAAAACTACGTTCAAAATTGCCCCACTTGCATTCAGTCCAAAACTACTCATAAACCTCCTTATTTATTTATTTTTATTTATTTATTTAAGGTTTTATAGAGCGTGAACTTGACCCATTAGGGTATAGAGTGCTTTACAGGGAAAACACGTTGTACACAGGTTTGACACAGGCAAAACAACATGGATAGGGATGGAGGGAAGTGACTACATTCGGACATAACCAGGGGATATACATTAATCAGAGGGGCGACAAGTCAGCAAAATGCAGTGAAAACCAGCAATTACATATGCGGGGTGACACGTCAGCGATATGCATAGAGAGTCCACAATTACATATGAAGGAATAATGAATCAGTACAGAGAATAGGAGCAACCAAGTAGACCAGAGATTTTTCAGAGTAACCAGAGCACTGCCGCAGTGAAAGAGAATTAAGGGAGGAATTTGCTCAGTAGGAATGTTTTAGCTTCCTTCTTAAAGGTTGACAGAGAAGAGATTCTTCTGATGGAGGACGTCAGCGAGTTCCATGTTCTAGGTGCGGCCCCAGAGAAGGAACGGTTATAGGTTTTATCCTTACGGAAGCGGGGTGGCTGGAGCACAAGGTCTCTGGCGGACCAGGAGTTTCTGATTCCCCCAGATACCAAGAGTTTCTTGGCGAGATATGCAGGGGAATTCGTGTATAGTGCTTTATGCGTGATACAAGCCAGTTTGAGCTGGACTCTGGCTTCAAAGGGGGGCCAGTTCAGTGCCTTCAGATGCGGAGAGATGTGGTCAAATATTTTTGAGCCTGTTAAGAGTCTTGCTGCGGCATTGAGGCAGGCTTTTAGGGGGGCAGTGGAGATCTTGGGAAGGCCTGATAGGGTTGAGCAGCTGTATTCAATCCTGGAGATAACTAACGCCTGGACTGCGGTTTTTAGGTCTGCAGCTTCAAGGAAGGGTTTTAGTTTTCTCAAATAGCTCAGGTGGAACCTGGCAGTTTCGGCCATCGAGTTGATGTGGTCACGCATATTCAGGTTGCTGTCCAGGGTTATGCCGAGAGATTTGGCAGATTCCACTATGGTCGGTGCGCAGTTAAGTGCTGTGATCGAGTTGGTCCATTCCAGGATGACAGTAGTGTTTTTAGGGGGGGAGATGAGAAGGAACTCTGTTTTTGTGCATTCAGTTTGAGCTGGTTGCTGGTAAGCCATTGAACAGTTAACTTCAGAGCCTCATTCAAACAGTTAATCTCCTCTAGAGATGAGATTTTGATGTAGATCTGGGTATCGTCGGCGTACATGTGGAAGGAAATGTTGGCAGTGCGGAGTATTTCAGCTAGCGGTTCGAGGCAGAGATTGAAGAGGGTAGGGGACAGAGTTGAGCCTTGAGGGACACCAATTGTTATTGGGGAGGGAGCAGATAGGTTGCTGTCAACTAAGAATCTCTGGGAGCGGTTCTGGAGGAAGGAACCAAACCATTTGATGACGGTACCTCCTATTCCCATCCTGTGTTCGATGCGTTCAAGTAGTTTCTCGTGGTTGACTGTGTCAAATGCCGAGGATAAATCCAGGAGGATTAAGAGACAGGTTTTGCCTTGGTCAAGGGCTTGAAGAGCATTGTCTACAATGTGAAGAATAGTTGTTTCAGTGCTGTGCCCGGGCCGGAAACCGGATTGGAATTCGTCTAATAGATTGAAATTAGCGATGTGTTGGCTCAGTTGAAGTTGCACACATTTCTCCAGCACTTTAGCAAGAAGAGGAATATTGGATATTGGTCTGAAGCTGTCTGGAATAGCAGGATTCAGAGTGGGTTTTTTTTAGGATGGGGATGACTTGCCCAGTTTTTAGGGAGTCAGGTATGGAGCCTTGAAGAGGCAGGTGTTGATGATTGTAGTCCAAATGGGAATGATGAATGGGGAGGTCACTGCCAAGCAGTTGGAGGGGAGTGGGTCATTGAAGTGGCTATTCGGTTTTAAGGAGGACAGAATTTTCGAGATCGAGAGGTTGTCATATGCTTTGAAGTTGGACCAGTGAGCTTGGTTTTTGGGTGTTGCCTGGGGGGGGGGTGAGGAGAGAGATGGGTCCCGGCAGGAGGAGGTGGGAAGTTAGAGGCAGCATTAAGTTTGTTTCCCAGGGAGTTAATTTTGGCTGTAAAGAAGGAGGAGAACTCCTCACAGGTTATTAGGGATTTTGTAGTTTCTTTGGAGTTTTGGCAAGTTTGTTTGATTGGAGTTTGACCATTTCGAAGAGCTTGCGGGGTCTGTTTTTAGCATTTTCCAGTTCAGGTCTGAAGAACTCTTTTTTGGATTTGAGGATGTTTCTGTTATATGTGTTTCTGGTCTGACCGAGAAGTTTTTTAGTTGGGAGGCTGAGGGGTGCAGTCTCCAGTTTCTTTCTGTTAGCCAGAGAGCTCTCCTTTCGTTATTGAGGGGTCTGTTGAACCAGGGGTTTCAGACTTTGATTTGGGATCTTTTTAGCTTTAACGGGGCAAGATCATCAATTATGTTGGACATAGTCGAGTTGTAGTGCTCTGTGAGGTCGTTGACATTGGAGAGATTTGGAGGGGGGTGTAAGTCATTCTCGCAACGAGCAGTCAGCTTCTCGAGGTCGAGGTTCTTAATGTCTCTGAGCCAGCGTTTTGGTTTCACAGGTTGCCCTGGTCTTTTCATGAGGAGGCCAGGTATCAAGAAGGTAATGGCATGGTGGTCTGACCAGTCGCACAGGACAATTGCGTTAAGCCTGACCGCCGATGGCTTTGCGATGATCCAATCCAGCATGGAACCTTTCGTGTGAATTGGTAGAGTGCAGGCTTGAGTGAGTGATTGGTCAACAAGGAAGGCTTTGACGGCGTTGACCTGGGGGTCTTTGGGGTCATTCCAGTGCAGATTAAAGTCACTGAGGAAAATGTCATTGGAGTGGGGGAAAGCCTTAGCAGTAATGATTTCCATGAGGTGGTCAATGAAAGTGTCATTTTTGCCTGGGGGTGGTAGAAGGTGTGCAGTTTGCATAACTGAGTAGTGTTATTACCAATGGAGAGAGCAAGATATTCGCAGGAATCAGTGGGGTCGGCATGGAGCTCAGTAACAAGGAGGTCTGAGCGGTAGATGCAGGCAACGCCTCCCCCTTTTTTAATTTGTCTGTCAAGCCTAATGATGTTATAATTAGGTGGGACCAGTAAATCTAGGTAGGGTGATGAGGATTCATTGAGCCATGACTCGGTTAGGATAGCTACGTCCTGCCTATTATGTCCTATGCCCATACCACCTGCACCTTGGCATACATTGAGTATGGATTTTATTACCGACCTTCCCTCATCCAACGGGTATACTGCCATTTGGGTAATAATGGACTATTTAACCAAAATGGCACATTTTGTACCACTAAAAAGTTTATCTTCTGCCCCTGCTCTTACTGATTTGTTTGTCCAAAACATTGTAAAATTACATGGTCTTCCAACTGCCATTGTTTCCGATCGTGGTCCACAATTTATTTCCCGGTTCTGGCGTAGTTTTTGTTCATCAATAAATATAGATGTCCGTCTGTCCTCCGCATATCATCCACAGACGGATGGTCAGTCGGAACGTCTGAATCAATCTTTAGAACAGATTTTACGCTGTTATATAGCTACATGGAGTACAGATTGGGATAAGGCCTTACCATTAGTAGAATTTGCTTATAACAACAGCATACACACTGCCACGGGGGTTTCTCCTTTTTACTGTTTACTCGGCTATCATCCAAGAGTGTTTCCGCTTTTGCACGACACAGACCTAGTACATGTTCCCTCTGTGCAAGAACATCATAAACACTTATTAGATATTCAGAAGCACGTACAATCCCATCTTACACAATATCAACAACAGGTCAAGAAGTTACAAGCAGATAAACATAGAACCCCTGCACCACACTATGCCATTGGAGACCAGGTATGGTTATCATCTAAGAATTTACATCTTGCTGGTTCTCGAAAACTCAATCCGAGATACCTGGGACCCTTTACTATTACAAAAATCATAAACCCAGTATCAGTCAAGTTAGCCTTGCCTGATGATTTCCAAGTGCATCCAGTTTTTCATGTATCTTTAATACGACCTTATTCTCCAAACACACAAGTTTCGCAACCACCACCCCCCATAAAAATCAATGGACAATGGGAATTTGAGGTCGCCAAGGTTCTCGATTCCAAGCGAGTCAAGGGCACATTATTTTATCTTATAGCATGGAAAGGCTACAGTTCAGAACACAAC
This sequence comes from Calotriton arnoldi, assembly GCA_963921515.1. Taxonomy (NCBI): domain Eukaryota; kingdom Metazoa; phylum Chordata; class Amphibia; order Caudata; family Salamandridae; genus Calotriton; species Calotriton arnoldi. The sequence continues at coordinate 147,472 of CAWUFW010016065.1, forward strand.
TCATGGGAACCAGCGACCTCGGTACATGCTCCCCGCCTGGTGCGGAGGTTTCATTTACAGTATCCAACAAAACCATGTCCAATACCAGCATCTTTGAAGGGGAGGACTGTCAGGGGTTCCCATACGCAGTCCCTTTCCTGCGTAATTTGTCATCATTCGCGAGGAAGCCGCGTCAGTCTCATCGCAGTATATGCCCCCTGAATCATTAAACATGTTTCATTATAATTACTATTATTTCATGTATCACTATTCTTTATTTTCTGTGCAGTACCAATGCTTGTTGACAAATTTACACAGGTGCTGCTTAGTATTTGTTGTTTTCATGGCAGCTGCATGGTCCGGATTGTTCTCGAATCACGTGCAGCTGTCATTTGCTGTGTGCACATGTCTTTGCAGGGTGCCATGAGTCACGTGTATGACAACGTGCTAATGACCTCCTCCACAGTCTATAAAAGACTGACTTTCCTGTGCTTGCCACTTGGCTTTTTCTTCTGGACTCCGTAAGTGGCTGCTTTCTTCAGGACTACATGAGCAGCTGCTTCATTCCGGGACTCCGTGAAAGGTTGTTTTCTCCTGAACTCTGTGAACAGCTGCTTCATTCCAGACTCCGTGAGCAGCTGTATTCATTTGTTTAAAGAGCCGGCTCCAACGAGTTTCCTCAACGTGACAGCAAGAATGGAGCAAGTCAGCTAAGTGCTCAGCTTTCTTTTCTTATTTAAATTAATGTCGGAACCCAAGAGACAAAAAGGCAAAAGACTTTAGATTCTTGTGAAACCAGTATCAGAGAGGATGTCGGTTTAAATCATTGGTTATATTTATTTTTAAAACACATTCTTTTCTTTTTGGATTATTTGAAACATTTTCTTTTTGAATCATGTATAGTAGAGCTGAGAACAAGTGAGGATATTGGACATCTGTTGTTCCTAAAGAGCTACTCATGATAAAGATAGAAGTGGGCAGGGTGACAAGACAAGATTAGAGGTAAGACTACTTTGAGAAAACAAATCAAGACAATTATGCTTTGAGTCTTAGCTTGTTTAGTAAGCATCTGTTTCTTTCTATGTTGCATAGCAAAAGCTTTAAAGACCAATACCATAGTCAAGTTGGGCGGTGTTGCAACCAAACCGTTGATTCCTGGATAGTGCCAGATAATAGTCACCTGCTGACCCACCCATATGAACAATAGTCGACACAGGTGATTAATAGTGTTTACAGTTATTGTCTATTCTAGAGATATTCATGTTTTATGGCATCACATAATTTCTTGTCCATTGTGTTTAACATTTAAGAACCAGACAAGGCTGTCCTGCTGTCCGAAGATTCGGAACCTCGGCTGGACCAGGTGGCAGATGCAGCTGTGTCTTTTCTCTTTTTCATCCAATCCCCCTTCCCTTTGGGACACCTGCCGGGTGCCTGTTTCTATCAGTAGTACCGAGAGGTGTTCTGAAGGGCTGGAGGACTTATCATCGCCCCTGCAGACAACCTGCTTTTCAGGTGAGTGGCTTCAGCACTCTAACACTCATCCTTCGTTGACCAGATCTCAAACCATGTGACGCTTCGGCTTTCAGGTTTTCAATGTCGTAAATTTCTCTGATGTTTGCAATATGGCATTTGTATTGCTCAAGTGTCATTTGTGCTATGTGTTTTGGGTAAAGTGAGAACAGACTCAAATTTTTCTTGTTTTCATTGCCAAACCGGCTTCCTAATGATGCGATGATAAAGTCCGTGTATGGCACACAGGTAGACTGGCAATAGTATTCTTCTCCATAAGAGGAACGAAAATGAGTACGAAATACTTGCCGGCCACACTGTCTGGGAACAAAAAGTTTGATGTTCAATTTTTCTGTTGTTATTTGAACATCTGAAAAAATTCCCTTAAATTGCTCTTCTGATTTTTGTCTGTGATCAAGGAATACAGTCAGAAGGTCTTGCATGTGGTTACACACCTTGAGGATATCAAGCTAAACAGCTTGGAGAGCCTGGCTTACAGATTCCAATCTTGATCAGTAATCTGAAATTATGGGCAAGCAAAAGAGAAAGCTCACTGTCCTTGAGGAACATTGCAATTGATATGCATCCTGACGTGTCTTCCCTGATGCTGTAGTAGCCAGTAAGATTAATTGCTTAAAAATCTCTTCAAAGTTTGAGCTAAAAATTCGAATGCACTTGTATTTTGATGTCCATCCTGTTTCACTCAGCAATGGCACATTGGGAACAAGAGATCTTCTTTTTGGACTCTCATGGAAAATCTTGATGATGGCTTCCCTGTGCCAATAGAATTCTGTATATCAGGAACAGCTTTCAGGTCATTAACAAACAAATTAAGTTTATGTGCATCAGAGTGAGCAAAAGCAGCTTTAGGATATTTTCTCTTTATTATGGCTTAAACACCACCTTCCTTTCCTGCCATTGTAGAGCATCCATCATATCCTTGGCCAAGAAGTTTTTCTGATTTTTATCCCAATTTAGAACATATGTCCATATTCATATTTGCAATTGAGATAGCATCTATTTCTTAAGTTTGCAAATCCAAGGAATTCCTCTCTGATTACAGCAATGGTGCTACTTGTATCTACAAAACGTACTCCAAGTGACATCAGTTCTTTTCTGCATATGTCAGTAATTTAATCTGCAATAACTGAAAATCCATTTGACATATTGACTAAGGATACTAGATCTTCTTTTAATGTTTCTTGACATAATGTAATCAATCCGTGTTCAACTCGAAATGATGTATAACGTGCATTGACTGGTGCATTTTCCAGATGGTACTTTAAGATCACATCTCCTACTTCAATGTGAAATTAGTATAGACTTTGCACGTTTCTGGTTGTACTGTTTTCCCTCGTTAGGCAATGTCATGTGTGCCACAAATAAGATAGTGGACAAATTTGAAAATAACTTTTTCCAATTTTCTTCAGCATGCCTTATCACAGTGCTGTCTATTTAGCAAACAATACTTGTTTCCAGTTTCTTTCTGATCACCAAAAAGTGAGTTGCATCCACTTGTGTGTTTTGATGCCAAGACGATAAACCATGGTTGCGTACACTTTCATAGAAGTCTTTATATGTAGTGAAAGGCATAGTTATGAATGCTCCTTGTGTCCCACTTTGAACTGGCTGTGGAAAACTGTGCAATACTTGCAAATCGCACCTTTCAGTTGTGGAGAGTAGCTAAGCCATGGCGAATATTGATTACCTACACATGACGGAAACAGCGTGGTCCACCTGAATCCTCCTTGAAGTCATACTTTTCTGATAAGGGATACGTATTAATCAGTAGATTGTATTAAAAATCAACTGTTAGTTTTTTTGATGAATTAAAATACAATCCAATATCATTTACAGGAACATCAACATCATGGCTGCATTCGGTTGGAGCTGAAACTGGACCTGCAGAACTGCTTGTGCTTGGCTCTTCTGCCTCCTGTTCACCATGTCTAGATTCTTTTCTTGCTTCCTTAATATCAGATTCTAAATCATTCAAATTTCATTTTGAAAAGACATTGCAGATGTCCATTTCCAAAATGAAATGGGGATCATTAAATACTCTGCTCATCACCAGGCTGGTTGTATTGAATAAACTGTGAGTTGTAGATGAGCTGCAAGGAGTTGAAAAATCCTTTAAATGTCTCCTGCAAGGAGAACCAAGCTTTCCTTGCATAATGCATAGTGATATTGGTAAGATGAGATTTGTAAACGTCAAATAACTCACCTTCAATGCACTATTTATTGAATATAGCCCTGTATTTAGTAATAGAATCTTGGAAAAGGAAAAATGTATGTGTGTGAGTATATGTACACACACTGACACACACACACACATGCACACACACAATATATATATAAATATCCGTACCTGTGTTTGTGCGCCGTGGAGGTTTGGTGACAACCCGGGATTTGCTCTGCTATTAATCCTGCTGGATGAAGGCTGTCTCTAGCTCATGGACCTTCTCTCCGATTTGGGCAACTCAGCATGCAGCCGCCATCGCGCAAGCGAGAAATCTCTAACCCGGAAGGAGTATTTTCCAGGTTGCCCCCGTCATTGAATCGCAAGCTACGAAGCAGCAGTCTACTTGGAGAAAGAACGCCGGCAATTCAGGAGTCGGAGAAAACACTGGAGGCCGATCGGGATATCTCCGGTAAGCGAACCTGCTAACTTGCTACCCCGATTCAAATTTTTAACGGGTGGAGAGATCGGGACTGATTTTGTTTTGTCTTGTTTGGATGCCTAGACATTGAAAAGGCATCTTCGTGCTTATTTCTATACGGAAGTATTTTCAGCAACCATGTCCGCAGCGGACGCGCTACGACACCGCGAGGCAGCAGCAGAAGCCCTTTTTGATAATCTACCCGAGGTCACAGATGACCCAGGCAGCAGTGGCACTAATATTAAAACGACCAACAGTGATTTAAAAAGTTTATTAAAATTATTGGAAAAACTACAAAAAACCGAATTGACAAAATGGTGGGAGAGAAAATCCCTGGAGAAATATAGGGATGCTAACCGTGTTCCCCGAGGATTAAGAGTGATGATTGCTCCTACGTTCGAGAATCCGCATCCTGCAATGCTCGTTGAATGGGCAACCAATAACTTACAGGCGTCTATGAATATGGTCTTGATACTTATCAAATATGCCGAAATAGATAGAGACATTATTCTCAAAGAAATTGACAAAATCATCATAGACCTTGACAAGCTGGGGAAACAAAATGAAGTCAAAAAAGGCCGCGATAAAATCAATGAGCGCCTAAAGAAGTTTGAAGATGGCATTAAAGAAAGAAAGGTTTTTAAGTTTGCACGTGATAAGAGGGATTATGAGGCGGGGAGGATATTTACGTTCTCCCAAAAATTTGATTCCCACAAAAGACAAACATTGGTTGACAAAACATCCCTGCCGCAAACACAACCAATCCAGCCTACTGATTCGGTTTTAACGAGCTCGGATGCCAGCTCTTTATCAAGCAATTACGAATCAGATGGCAACAGTGAATCTGGAAATGCCATGGCCACTGCCTTACTAGTATCGCGAACCCCTGCTGAAGAACTGAATTTTTTGCGAGAGGCCCGGCGACAAACCCTGCGACCCCGGAATCCTCAGTACAAGCAGGGAGAAGGAGAACAGAATCGAGGAGGCAGAGGCGGAGGGTTCAGAGGCAACGCCAGAGGAAGGGTAATAAGAACCAAGAAATGGTGAATTCGGACATGCCCAATGATAACACAGTTATTAATCTCTCTGACACCACCCTAACAACAGCGGAAACTCAATTACTTTCGCTAGGACTGACATTTTGCCCTGAGAGCAATTTTAATTACACCCAATCTCGAATTCGACATCTACAAATTCATCAGGAAGCTAAAATTGATCAAATTCTATCAATTAAAGAATTCCACGAAAATAGTGAGTGAGGCATCAATCTCTGGGAATAGAGGTTTGAATCTTCAGGCATCGGATTCTGAAATGCTGAAACTTCTACATGGCTTAGCCACAGACACTGACTACCCAAGATATTTTATTGGATACTGGTATTTCCACCAGTAGCCCAGCGACGAGTCCATTTTGTCCTCCTTCCACTTTTGTACCCATAATGCCGAAAGATACCATCGATGTTTTTAATGACATGGTTACAGAAGATTTAAAGCAATTGAACAAAACAGTCAAATTTAAACACCACAAGATGAGACATGTTGAATTACAATACCATAACCTAATTCACAAGCTAAAGAACAAGAAAGATCTCATCATTAACAAAGCTGATAAAGGAGGCAACGTTGTACTATGGCCTAGAGAACTCTATATGGTTGAAGCAATGACACATTTAAATGACACTGAGTGTTACAGGATGGCATCCTTCACAGACCTAAAAAAGGTTAAAGACTTGGGGGTCGATTCCGATCTCGGCCGGAAGCGCACCGAATACGATTCGTTCGGAAAAAATACGAGCCGAACGCGTTTTTCCCGAACGATTCGAACAGTCGTCCGAGCGAGCAAGTACGCTGCGCATTACTGCTAAAATTCCGAACGAGCCGTACGTACCCATTCCAACTCCAGTTCCCCGACCGAGCTGGATCCGGAAACGCCGATTCGAGTCGCACGGAAGTAAATACACAGCACCTACCGGCCGGATAAGTACGATGCGCAATCCGTACGCGCCGAACTGGTCGCTACGTCCGGCACGTCAGAGCATCCGGGAGAGCCGCACATAAGCTCCGATTCGCGCCACAAGACGATCCACGGCTACGAGACGAACAAGCCAGTACGAGTCGAAGCCACGAGAAACCCGAACGAGACGAACCAACCATGAATCCCATCGCGCAGGTCCTACCAATACTCTACATCTATTACCGGAACCGGTACGGACGTGTACGGCGCAGACGGTAAGTCAAACACCCACTACACAAACAAACGACACGTACCCGACATATGTCACACACACATAGGGATGCAGAAATGACGTACACTAGCAACAGCAGAACCATAGGGGCGGGATGGCTATCACCAATGCCATACACACCCATAGGGGCTTGGATGCCTACCACTAACACCACCCCTACTCCGGGGGGGCTGGATGCCTACCACTACCACCACCCCTACTCAGGTGGTGCTGGATGCCTGTGACTACCAGCACCCCTACTCAGGGGGGGCTGGATGCCTACCACTACCACCACCCCTACTCAGGGGGGGCTGGATGCCTACCACTACCACCACCCCTACTCAGGGGGGGCTGGATGCCTACCACTACCACCACCCCTACTCATGGGGGCTGGATGCCTACCAATACCACCACCCCTACTCAGGGGGGGCTGGATGCCTACCACTACCACCACCCCTACTCATGGGGTGCTGGATGCCTGTCACTACTACCATCCCTACACATAGGGGAATTGATGCCTACCACTACCAGCACCCCTACTCCTGGGGGGGCTGGATGCCTACCACTACCACCACCCCTACTCAGGGGGGGCTGGATGCCTACCACTACCACCACCCCTACTCATGGGGTGCTGGATGCCTGTCACTACTACCATCCCCACACATAGGGGAATTGATGCCTACCACTACCACCACCCCTACTCAGGGGGGGCTGGATGCCTACCACTACCCCTACTCATGGGGGGCTGGATGCCTGTCACAACTACCATCCCCACTCATAGGATGTGTAATGCATGACACAACCAGCATACTCCAACATAAGGAATGTCAGCAAAAGACATCCCCCCAACATCATGACAAGAGTGTGTAGTCTGTGTCAAATGCCTACAACACTGAACATGACATTGAACATACAATGTGACCTCCTATCACATGTGTCACACAAAAATGTGTGTGGCCTTCACAATGCAAGCAGACCATGACCACTGTGGCAATGGGGTCTAAACCCCCATCATCACAGTGACCAAGAGGTAAGTGTGGGGTCCATAGCTGAAGCACATTTTGAACATTGTGGCAATGGGGTCTAAACCCCCATCATCACAGTGACCAAAAGGTAAGTGTGGGGTCCATAGCTGAAGCACATTTTGAACATTGTGGCAATGGGGTCTAAACCCCCATCATCACAGTGACCAAAAGGTAAGTGTGGGGTCCATAGCTGAAGCACATTTTGAACATTGTGGCAATGGGGTCTAAACCCCCATCATCACAGTGACCAAAAGGTAAGTGTGGGGTCCATAGCTGAAGCACATTTTGAACATTGTGGCAATGGGTTCCAAACCCCCATCATCACAGTGACCAAAAGGTAAGTGTTGTCATGGAAAAAGCTGCAACTGCCAAACAGCATGGATGATTCCTGGTCACAGAACAACAAACACATCAGTGGCAAAGTAGTGGTTGTGTCCCATAGCAACATAGATTGGGTGAGGCAAACAGTGCAGTGCAAATAAAACATACCTTTGGCCATGTGCAGACAATCATCACCCATGGGGACTGACATCGTCTCCATATATCAATTACACAATGCCAGAAGTGACCATCATAATGCAGACCCACATATCTGCACTAATGGACACACAAATGTAGATATCCTGGGGAGACTTTAGATGTGAGGTGAATAAATACCATACCATGGCAGCAATGGGACATACGAACCATGATAATTCTGCTGACTGATGACCTAGGAGTCCCAGGGACAGCTTGGGAAATCCTCCAAACAACATACAGGCAATGGCACACCAAAGATATGCCAATGCAGTGGTGCAGATGCACAAACACAAACAGGCAGCCTCACACTGCATATCAAACACAACAGGTGATGGGGGGTGTGCCAGTGTCCCCAGGCAACCACACAACACATGAGGAGGCCTGAATTCCAATTACACAGATGTGTATACAGTGCCATACAAAAGTAACTCATGGATCGGATTCCCCTATGTGGGCAATCAGGCATTGTTAGATGAGAGGGAGCCCAAATTACACATGTCACACAAGCTTGTAGGAACAGCAACTAACACAGCAAGACACAGACCCACCACAGCACTACCCCCAGGGACCCCACATTGTGGTGACACTAGCCTGCATGATAATCCCACTGTGATGACAAAGTTAGATGTCGTTCACACTGTGAACCACAGCCATGTCTCCTGAGCAACAAACTACCATCACACCTACACAAGCACAAATCAATCAGCACGGCCTGTCAGCCAAGGCCAATATGGAGGTAGGGGTCTAGCCGTGCAACAACTCACATTTGCACACACTCAACACCACACACCTTGATCTCCACCAATGTGCAGCAATGAAGCTCACCTGGACAGGTGACATTGCACATGCACCCATGACAATCCCAGGGGTGGTTGTGGGAACTAAGGTGCAGAAACCTATCGCACCTGGCCAGTCAACAAGACTTGTGAATGTCTGACACACTGCACAGTACGCCGTACATGGGCATGATGTGAACTCCACCCCAATCAATGGGATCCCAGCCACAGTCACACACCAATGAAGAAGCCAAGGTCACCCACAAAGAACACACGTAGACAACTTCCAACATTGCAGCTCTGACCCTGAGGAGTGGCAGCAGTCACACACACAACGTGTCACAATCACTGAAAGCTACCACACACTGTAAATTACATGACTTGTGTAACCAACAAGTGCCAAGGGGAATCCTGACTGTGTCTCATCTGCGTTTGCCCACATCCCCAGCCCTGACAACAAAGACAACTAGGGATGAAAACCTGATGAACATTAGTTTGCCATGCACCCACATAACGGAGAAACCAGGTACAAGATGCTGAATGAACACAGGACAACTCAGCAAGCATCACAAACAGGAACATCCGTAGGGACACAGCCGGTGTAGGAAAAGGGAAGGGAACACACACAGACATGCTTACACAACACACAACATGGGCCCAGGCAATGTCACGGGATTACACACTGCCATGAGGGCACTCCACTCCTGTGGAAGGTCCGCTGTGCCAAACCTTGTCTGTGCACTACTCAAACATGTCAGCAAAACACTCGGTCAGTGAGTCAACAATCACAACACACTGAAGGCTCTGCTCACATCAGCCTGGGTACGGGAGTGTCGCGTCAGTCATCTGCATATACCCAAAACACGTGTCAAGCAAGTTGCACTGTATACACAGATGAGTCCTTCAACATTGATGTGCTAAACTGCATGTCCAGTGGAGATGGGCACACAGTCAGGGAAATAGAAACATTGAACAGTGGTAAGCCCACCAGATGTGCATCAGTGTAAGCCACAGATGTCAATTTACAAATGCAAAACGTACATCCCTGTGTCCAATGCAGAACATTACACCCTCAGACTGCAGCAAAGGATGCTATGGATCCAGACTAGATTAGGACACATATCCCATGGACCACATGGAGTCCATCACAGCAACACTTCATTTACCTGATCTGAACACTATTACAACAGCAAATGCATGATGACACTCATCTACATCATGTACATCAAAAGAAAAACCACTAATAAACTAAAAGAGGCTTTATTCAGCAAATTTGAAAGAAAAATCAGAAGTTCAAAAGAAACTAAGGCCAATGGCCAGTCCATATACACAGTCTGAACAGGATGATATGTGAGAACTTGTCACCCATTGCTTGCCTGCACTGGTACGGACAGGGGACATCCCCCTCGGAGGGGCATACAAGGGGCAGGCCAGGCACCGCAGGGACAGGATCAGGGGATGCCAGAAGGAGGCAGTGAAGGGGGGGTGGGTGCAGGAGTGTCACCGGCAACTGCAGTGGAGGTGTCTGACTCAGTGGGGGCCGGCACCACTGTAGGGCACAAGTCAGATGGTGTGGGTGCTGGCACCACTGCAGTGGGCCGGTCAGATGGAGTGGACTGGGTCCCCACTGCAGTGCCCAAGTCAGACGGGGTTGTTGTGGACTCCACTGCAGTGCATAACTCCAAGGGAGTGGAAGGGGGGGGCAGATGAGGTGGGCAGGACAGAGGTGGGGACCCGGTCTCCACACCAGTGGCACAAACCGGCTGAGCGTCTGGCTTGGGGGTGGAAGAGCAAGTGGTAGGGGGGAGGGCCTAAGCATTTTGGGGATGCGGTATAGGTGTGTGGGGGAACCTGGGGCAGGGTGTGGCGGGGGAACCTGTGTAGTGGTGGCCTGGGGGATGGAGGAGAGAGACTGTGTGGTGGAGCTGCGTGGTGGTGGTGGTGGGGTCTTGCTCTTCCTGGTCCGGGGGGACTTCCGAATGGGGTCCTCAGTCTGCCTGTGCCTGGGGGAGGGTGTCCGGGTGTGAGGGGCACTCCCCTCTGTGTGTGGTGGTCGCCTCTTCCGCCTGTGCGTTGGCTCAGATGGATCCGTGGGGAAGAGGCCAAGCTCACAGAGGAAGAGCTTCTGGGAGGGGGGGTTGCAGGTGAGGCAAGGGAAGGGGTTTTGGAGGGAGAGGTATCTGAGGACTGCGCAGTGCTCGTGTATGTGTGTGTGTGTTCCTGGGCCCCATCCCTTGTGAGTGAGGTATCAGTCCCCTGACTGTGCGTGCGTGTGCGTCTGGATTTTGGCGTGTGTGTCTGTGTGCTGCTTGTGTCTGTGCTGGTGGGTGCCTGTGCTGGTGTGTGTGTGCTTGGGACAGGCAGGGTGCTGGGGATTGTGGATGGGGCAGAGGTAGGAGGGGTGAGGGACTGTTGCAGGAGGGACACTGCTGCCATCAGTGAGGAGGCCATGGACTGATTGGTCCGATGTAGGGCAGACATGCCAGATGACATGCCCTCCATGAATGACACCAGTTGTGTCAACAGACCCGTGTGTGCATGGGGGACACTCAGCACTGATGTCTGCCCTACATGGATCTGTTTAAGCAAGTCCACAGACTCCACACTCAGGGCAGCAGGGGAGACAGAGGCAGGGGGTGCAGTGCCTGGCATGAAGGAGACACGCTCCCCTACACGGGAGCCACCACGGACATTTGGGATGGGAGCAGATGGGAGGGTGGAGATGGTGGTGGTGGCGGGGCAGACTTGCTTTATTTTGTCTCTGGTCTGCTGACACCCGCCTCCACAAGGGAGTCCTCACTGGAAGTGCTGTGGTCCCCAGCCGAGGTGGTCGTAGCTGAGGTCTCCTGAGTGGGGCTCCCCTCACCCTCCGTGCCACTGGGTCCCTCGGTCTCCCCTGCAGTGGACCCAGTCTGGCTCTGCCGCTCCTCCTGGTCCGTGGAGCTGTCTCCTCCTGTGGCCGTGGATGTATCTGCAAAGAATCAGGATAAACAGAGCAACATTAGTCACCTGTACTGACCACACACGCCACAGTAAGTACAGCACATCACAGAGCAAGCCCTGCCATCATTTGCTAGACATTGCAATAAGTGCTGACACTGATTTGAAGAAGCCCATTGTCTGCCTGACAGTCATTCATGCCACACATATCCTACCTGTCCATGCACCCATCTGTCTGGTGCCTGTTGTATGCGACTAATCATATGTGCACACATGCACCACATACACAGTTGTTGGACATCCAAGAGAACATGTGGAAATGTGTCACTCCAAACACATGCCATCTCCTGCCACTGACTCAGTACATGTGTCAGGGAAAGTGATGGGCAGAGTCTCTGTCGATATGCAGGTTTTGCTTCCATCACCAGACACAATGATGTCCTCATGTCCTGATAGACAATGCGACAATGGTGTGCTTGCAGGACATATCACACTACTGCTGGATCACCCTTTGCGAGTTGAATGTCATGGCACAGGCCTGTCTGGAAAGTCAGTCATAACTGTCTCCTGTCACAGGGGCAGTGCACACACACAACACCAGTCTACACTGTGTCACAATCATGGAAGTTTTGGGTATGCAAGCCCTGTAGCTGACAGGTGCACATGTGCACCCCTGGCCACCCACATCATGAGGACTAAGATGATCCCACGTCAATCAAATGAGACATTTGAGTGACTGCAAACACAAATCCATACACATGGGCACTTCACCGTCTGATGAGAATGAACCAAAGCTGCCTGCACCTCAATGTTTCATACACCTTTGTGCACAGTCAAGGGATCAGAGACCTATGCATTAACCAATGTGCAGATCCCATAGTCACAACTCAGATGGCTGGCCACCCCAAATTGTTAAACACTCCAGGAGTCAAAAAAGCAAGGCCACACCACGGTAACACAGAGGCAGACACCTGAGTGCACCCTTCACAATGCCCAATATGTATACTGACACACGGGAGTGGGAGAACAGAGTGCCTTCGATGTACGGAGTAGGCATTACAGTCCTGGTCCATGTGCAACATGGTATTGCCCTGAGCACTAGGCAGGTGGCTATGCATGTGTCACACACATGATGTACATACTTCTGAGGCTCCCCCCTTGGTCTCTGCTGCAGCATGGGTGTGTGGCACATACCCCAGACATGTGGTGAGTCAGAGCAGCAATTGGAACACATTGTGAAGCCATACCCAGAGTACATGTCAGATCACAGGCATTGTGTGAGCAATTGTACCACCCATGCAGCCCACAACAAAGTTCCTGTAACTGATGCTGTCCCCAACTTGAACCACAGGTAACTGCAAGTACACAGTACCCAAGTGACCTAAGTCACAGACTGTAAGGGCCACACCTGTGTATCAGATGAGGAGGGGGCATGCCACAAGTGAGGGACATGAGTCCAGGACGACAAGACAGTTGTACTGTGGACATGGAACCAGGCTAAAGGAGTGCATAGAGCATGTTAGTCATAGTACACAGAAAAGGCTAGCACTTACCCCCTCCTTGCTGCTGTCTGGCCTTCAGCTGCCCATCCAGGTCAGGGAAGACCACCACCAGAATCCGGAGCATGTGGGGGGTCAGGGTCCGTTGTCCGCCCCTCCTGCGAGGAGGCGACAGCTTCAGCTGGACCCTTGCGATCCTCCGGGTCCAGCCACGAAGGTCCTGCCACCTCTTCTGGCAGTTGCGGATCCTGCGCCTGTAGACCCCCACAGATCTTACTGCCCGGACGATGGTCAGCCAGATGTCCTGCTTCTGGTGGGCATCAACCTGTGAGGATGACAAAGTGAAAAGGCCATTACTACACATGCAACATATCCGTGCATCACACAGTTGGATATACATGTCTCAATCACAGGGGCATATGATGTACACAGGTAGTGCAACTATGGCTATGAACAGTTGTCCAGCAGTTACTAAATGGTATCATTGCCTGGGAAGTAAAACCTTGTTGGAATGCACTGTTACTGCACTATACCTGTTCAGTGCATGTAACTACACACTTTGGGGGGTGACAACTACTCAGTGAGCATGCTAGCCACTGGTGTACACACTGTAAGTCTTGCTAGTCAGACAACATGCACAATTAGTAAGGCAGTGGACCGCACACTCACCTGCTCCCCTGGTTTCCCATACAGCTTGCTGTACTGTGTAAGGAGGCTGTCCAGCAGGGCCTGGTTCTCCTCAGTGCTGAAGGCTGGGGCTTTCTCCACAGTACGTGCCATTGCAGTAGCCAGAGGATGCAGAGACAGCAGCATTGGTGGTGGCAGGTGTCGTCCTGGAGCATGTAGTGCAGGCAAGTGAGCTCTCAGGGGAACAGTCAGCATTATATGTGTGCTGCAGAGGCAGATACTGTCCCATGTGTCCAAAGTAATAGGTCCAAGTCGTTTGCATCTTCTGAATCTGGCCAATCCATGGAATTGCACCACTTATACACGCCCACAGTATCCTTCAAAAGTTCAACTTCATGACACCCATGAATTTGCAACATTGTTGTGGGTGGCCAACTGAATTCACTGCATCCGACTCATAAAGGCTTCGAAAACGCGTCCGTTACCATGTCAGTCCATAGCCAATGCGTGCGCACCGATCGGTCCATTGCTGTACAACGCATATTTCGAAAAACAACACGCATCCGTCCACATCATATGCAATGGCCAATGCATGCGCACCGATCGGTTCATTGCTGTACAACGCGTATTTCGGAAAACGACACGCATCCGTCCACATCATATGCAATGGCCAATGCGTGCGCACCGATCGGTCCATTGCTGTACGAGGCGTATTTCGGAAAACGAAACGCATCCATCCACATCATATGCAAAGGCCAATGTGTGCGCACCGATCGGTCCATTGCTGTACGACGCGTCCCTGTACAAGTCACTCGCATATGCCACCATGGTTGTCACTGGTGAACGTATGCCAGCCACAATTACTTGCCAGGGACTCAGGGGCACACCTACAACACCACAGCCTGTCCACACTGTATCCTAAGGCATGTAAGGCTGCATTATCTGTGTGTGTATGGGGGTCAACCTGTGGTTTGTTGGGTGGCACTTGGGGGCAGCCACTCCCAGGCTGTGCACATGTTCATGGGGACAGAATCCTTTGTGTGTTGTGCACATGACCACTGTGATGTGCAACTATTCAGTTCAGAGCATGTGGCATGGTCACATCTCCAGGTTGTGTATGTGTATGTTATGTCACATACACCCTGAGTCCCATGTGGGATGGTATGTACGTCACAGGGTGACCCATTGCCACAATTGTGATGGCCCTCCACAGTCTGTGTGCATGTTGTGTTTCAGATGTCTCGGATTCCATGTGCACAATGGGAGACAGTCTCCACATCCACGTTGTTTGTGCATCGACTTTGATGTTGTGCATGTGTGTGTCACAGACGTCCATGTCTGTCCTGCAGAGGCAACAGGGGCCACTACCTGTGGGAGTCATGGTTGTTTTGCTGGCGTGTACATGATACGCCATGTCATGCCAGTGTCCATGTGGCAATACAGGGTCCCTGGGAATCTACCTGTCAAAGAGCTGTGATGCCTGGGGCACATCTGTCCTCACTTGTCACTGTGGTGTGTGTTTGGAAAGTGACAGCAGTACATGGGTACTGTGACACAGCCGAATGAATTCCCGTAGCACAACCTGGAACTTGTTGCCAACACATGTTGAACTGAGATGTTAGATGTTGGCCATGTAGGTGGCATATATGCCCATGCAGAACCGCACACACATCAAGTACTTGTGTCTCGTAATGATGTATCATGTGATATTAAGTATGGTCAATGCCACATATGTGGGGTGACTGACAATCTTTTTTTGTTCACCTATGCACTGCAGGGCACCAGCTGTCCATAGACCATTCCCTGACCTTGCAACCATGGTTGAACGTGACTGCATCCGATGGTACCGCTTCAACAGGCCGCTTATTGAGGAATTGGCAGTGCAGTTGGCCCCACATTTGCAACCTGGCCGGCCATACCCTGCAGCGCTGACCCCCAAGGTGAAGGTGATGGCAGCCCTACACTTCTTTGCCACCGGTACCTTTCAACACACTGTGGCGTCTGCTGGTGGGATGTCACAGACCATGTTCAGCCGTGTGCTACGCGATGTTTTGGAGGCGATGTTGAGATACTTGAACCAGTACATCTATTTCCCTAAACGTCAACAACTCACTGACGTCAAGAGTGACTTCTATGCCCTGGGGAGGATGCCACATGTCATCGGCTCCATTGATGGGACACATGTGGCTTTGGTACCACCACAGGCACATGAGCAGGCATACAGGAACAGGAAACATTACCATTCTATCAATGCCCTGGTGGTATGTCTTGCAGATATGAGCATCTCACATGTGTGTGCACGTTTCCCCGGTTCTGCACACGATGCCTACGTAATGAGGAGTAGTCGCATCCCGAGGATGACGTCACAGATGCAGAACCAGCGTGCCTGGCTTGTCGGTGTGTGCTGACTTTGTACCATTGTGTGTGTTCTGCAATGTAGTATTCCACCCTCTTTTCCAACTCAGCTAATGTGCAATTGTCTGTATGTAGGTGACTCCGGATACCCCAACATGCCGTGGTTTCTGACACCCCTCAGGAACCCTGTGACACCAGCCCAGATGCGCTACAATGAGGCACATGGTTGGACCAGGAGAGTGATCGAGCGGACATTTGGTCTCCTGAAGAGCCGCTTTCGCTGCCTGGACAAGACAGGAGGGGCCCTCCCATATGCCCCTGCAAAGGTGTGCAAGATTGTCATCGTCTGCTGCATGCTACACAACCTGGCAGTGCGGAAGGAGTTGCCTCTCATCCTGGATGACGATGACTAACCTCCGCCACCTGTGGAGGATCTTGGCCTGGGCCACGATGCCAGTGATGATGATGATGATGATGAGGGGGATGTCCGCACACAGCTCATCACCAACTTCTTCAGCTGAATGTGAGTATACAGAGTTGGTATGTCAATGATTTGAGTTTGCATGATATGTGTTGGTGGTGCTCTGTTGCTGTTTGAGTGTGGCCATGTGCTACTTGACTGTATGCGTGCAGCGATGTGTCCTTACAGGTAGTCTGTACTCCCCAACAGTGTTGACATGCTAACTTGGTTTTGTGTAGGTATCTTGTGACATGTATTGGGCATGAGTATTGCAGTTCTGTCCTGTTCTTCAGTGCTTTTGACTGTGTGTCATGTCTGTCCTTCACAGGGTACTTTCAGAGTTGTTTGGTCAACTGTGATCCCCGACACCATGATTCAACTTCCAGGGTGGAAGCAGTTGTTTCCCTGCAGGTGATGTGCCACACACCCCTAGACTTTATTTCCTCTACACTTGGTGACTGTGTGGCCACTGCCACGTGGGATTATCTTGCATCTGTAGTGGAAACAACATGTTGCAAATGTATAATATACCTGAGCTTCACTTTGGGATGTGCGTTGTCTGTGGTCACACATCTGACTGACATTTGCTTACTTCACCTGTGGGCTAGTAAACACAGACTCTGAATAGGTGTGTGCATTCCACTGTATTTCCTGGCAACATCAGTGTAGACGATGAGTCAGATGGCCCTGGTGTGTATGTGTTGTGTAGCCCTAGTGGTGTGTCTCCCTCATATGTGTCACGTCGCCATGACTCACATGACGGTGTTGAACTTGCTGTAGCAGTTAGCATGCACAGTGTCATTTAGCAGATCATCATCTCCATGACAAAAACAACGTTGGAATCACAACAGAGGCAAGTATGGTGTATTAGTGAGTTTATTTACATACATGTGTGAGGATAGTGCACAGGATGGTGGGTGCTGTACATTGGGATTGGAATCCAAAGTTCCCAGATGAGTTGGAAGTGTTGGTAGCAGAAATGTCCTGAGTAAAGTCCACAGCCATCTGATACATTGGTCCAACTTAAACTCCCCATGTCATGTGGGAGAGTTGGGTTGCATTCGACAGGGTGAACAGTTTGCACACAAAGGAGAATTTCCAGAACAGGTGTTGGGTTCCTGGGGGATGTACATGGCCATCGGCCTCTCAGTTTTCCTTCCTCGGACGACCCCTCTTCTTTCGGGGGGACCCTCACGTGCAGGCCGCTGCGGTGCAGAGGACTCTCCGCCAGAGTCATCCTCCCTCCCTGTGGCAGTTGCAGTTGTTGCAGCACCAGATGTTGTGGGCACACAGGGAGGTGTGGCCATGTTGGTGCTAATCTGGCGGAGGCATGTCAATATGTCCCTCTGCACCGCTGTCAGTTCTTCCAATGTGTCCCACTTGGACTCCATGCCAGACATGTGTGTCTCCACACGGGACATGTGGGAGTCCAAGCGGGCATGATGGGCAGCCTGCTGCTGTTGAATGTCCTTGAGGATCCCCACTACCTGGCTGACCTCTCCGGTGCTATTCCGGTACGCATCAGCAATGCGTACCAGTTGTGGGTTATCATGCAGTCCAGACCCCTCTGCAAACAGCGACCTCTGCCTACCACCCCTCCCACCACCCCTGGCCACACGTGCGGGACCTGCGGTGGCACGCACAGGTGACCCTAGGCCCCCTTGGGGGTTGGTACTGGGGTTGTTGTCCGTTGCTTCACAGTGGGCCGGGGTCCCTGTGCTGTTGTCATTGGTGGTCCTTGGTCTGTCCGTGTCGGCGGGGGTGGTCTGTGTGTTGGCAGATGTTGGAGGAGTGGGTGCAGGGGGTGCAGATGGTGGTCCTGCTGGTGCTGCATGATGACTCACACCGGAGGGGCCAGGTAGGTCTTCGCCATCCGAGGAGGGCAGAGGCTGTTCCACACCAGAGAGCTCAGGGGCCCCCGGAGCCTGGGACAGGGACTCCTCATCATCTGCTGCTGTGTCCCCATCATCACCTGTTTTTGGAAGAGACACACAATGTATGTTATGTTTCTACAGGCATCAATGGTTCAAACACCTGACAGTTGTGACTGTACCTCTGGATGCGGGCCTGTACATTGCATTGTCCTAAGTTGTCACAGTCAGAGGTTGATATTGGTGTAGCACATTGTCCTGCCAACCTGAAGCATTTCAATGTGAATGTTGAGGTGTGTGCATGGCCAGCATTGGTGGTATTTGGTTGACATCCGGCCCTCCTTCTCCCCCCAGCCCAGTTATCCCACCATGAAGCATGCCACCCTTGCAGTGGGTGCAGGTTGACTCTCAGGATGTCAGTCAGTGGTGTCCTGCTGTTGGTTGGTGCACAGTTCCCAGCAGGGCCTTGTGCTCCCCACAACAGAGCACCATTGTCAGACATCTTTGAAGTGGCTTTTCACTCCCTGTGAGGTGTGCATGCTTCAGTGTGAGCTTGCTGGGCCATGTGGGTGGGGGATGTTGGGCTGTGACTTCCACTCCCATCATGCTATTGCCTACACCCCCTTCCCAGCATGCCCATACTTTCTTCCTTTTGACTCTGCTTCCCTGTGGGGTAGTGTGCCTGTGCTGACAGGATGGCTGACAGTGTTGTCCTGGCGTTAGTTTGGCTACAAGTCCCAAAAGTGTCCCTGTGCTTCACACAGCATAACCCAGGGTGGTGGTTCTTTGTGGGATATTTAATTAGAGTGTGAGGCAATGCATTCTCCCAGGTGAGTTGTGTGGAATTTGTGTTAAGGGTGTGTGTGAGAAAAGCTGCTGGTAACTATGGTCAGTGCTGTCAGTCCTCCTTCCCACCCAGCCAGATATCCCACCATGGAACGTGCTTCCATTGCAGGGAGTGCAAGTTGGCTTTCAGGATGTCAGTCAGTGGTGTCCTGCTGTTGGTTGGTGCACAGTTCCCAGCAGGGCCTTGTGCTCCCCACAGCAGTACCCAGTGTCAGCCATCTTGTCAGTTCTTTTCCACTCCCTGTGATGTGAGCATGGTTCAGAGTGGTGTTGATGGGCCAATTGTGAGGGTGACCAATATCTGTGACTACCACTCCCATCATGCTATTGCCTACACCCCCCTTCCCAGCATGCCCATACTTCCTTCCTTTTGAGTGGACTTCACTGTGTGTGAGTGTGACAGCAATGGCAAGATGGCTGACAGTGTGGTCCTGTTGTTTGTTAGTGCACAGTTCCCAGCAGGGCCTTGTGCTCCCCACAACAGAGCACCATTGTCAGACATCTTTGAAGTGGCTTTTCACTCCCTGTGAGGTGTGCATGCTTCAGTGTGAGCTTGCCGGGCCATGCGGTTGGGGGATGTTGAGCTGTGACTACCACTCCCATCATGCTATTGCCTACACCCCCCTTCCCAGCATGCCCATACTTCCTTCCTTTTGAGTGGACTTCACTGTGTGTGAGTGTGACAGCAATGGCAAGATGGCTGACAGTGGTGTCCTGTTGTTTGTTGGTGCCCAGTTCCCAGCAGGGCCTTGTGCTCCCCACAGCTGAGGCCAGTGTCAGACATCTTGGAAGTGGCTTTTCACTCCCTGTGAGGTGTGCATGCTTCAGTGTGAGCTTGCCGGGCCATGCGGGTGGGTGATGTTGAGCTGTGACTACCACTCCCATCATGCTATTGCCTACACCCCCCTTCCCAGCATGCCCATACTTTCTTCCTTTTGACTCTGCTTCCCTGTGGGGTAGTGTGCCTGTGCTGACAGGATGGCTGACAGTGTTGTCCTGGCGTTAGTTTGGCTACAAGTCCCAAAAGTGTCCCTGTGCTTCACACAGCATAACCCAGGGTGGTGGTTCTTTGTGGGATATTTAATTGGAGTGTGAGGCAATGCATTCTCCCAGGTGAGTTATGTGGAGTTTGTGTTAAGGGTATGTGTGAGGAAAGCTGCTGGTAACTATGGTCAGTGCTGTCAGTCCTACTTCCCACCCTGCCAGATATCCCACCATGGAACGTGCTTCCATTGCAGGGAGTGCAAGTTTGCTTTCAGGATGTCAGTCAGTGGTGTCCTGCTGTTGGTTGGTGCACAGTTCCCAGCAGGGGCTTGTGCTCCCCACAGCAGTTCCCAGTGTCAGCCATCTTGTCAGTTCTTTTCCACTCCCTGTGATGTGAGCATGGTTCAGAGTGGTGTTGATGGGCCAATTGTGAGGGTGACCAATATCTGTGACTACAACTCCCATCATGCTATTGGCTACACTGACTTCACCAGCATACACAGAATTCCTTCCTTTCAGTGAGCTTCCCTGTGAGGTGGTGTTCTAGTGGTGGCAAAATGTCTGACAGTGTTTGTTGGTTAGATTTGTGCCACTGCCTTGCTCTATTTGTTGTTGGGTTTGTACATGTCATGTCACAGTTACATATCACTATGGGATGGCAGGTATTGTGTTTGTCTAACTAACATACACTTCTTGGGATGATTATGTTCTGGTTACTGTGGCTTTGCTAACGGTGCATGGTTTCACTATCCCCTTGACAGTGATGTGTGTGTATTGTCACACGATATTGGGTATATTGGTTGTGTACTCACCAGGCTCTGGGATGTTTGATAGTCCATGTACGCTCTCTGGTGGTAGGATGGCCCACACCTTCTCCTCCCAGGGCCTGAGGTATGCTGGTTTGGCAGGAGGGCCACTGCCGGTGCGATGGCTCAAGGTGTAATCCTTCTTGAGTAGGGCCTTGACCCTCCTGCGCACATCATACCACCTGTTCTGGATGTCTTTCTTTGTGCGCAAACATGGTGATTGTGCGTTCACCCTGTCGACGATCCTCTCCCACATCTTGGTTTTCTGCGACATGGGGGTCTGTTGGACCAATGTACCAAACAAGTGTGGCTCTACCCTGAGGATTTCATCTACCAGCACTTCCAATTCACTGTCTAGGAACTTTGGATTCTTCTTTGGGGGCATGGTGATGGGTGGTGGTGGGGATTAATGTGGGTGTGGGTGTGCAGGTGAGGGTGTGTGTGTGTGTGTAGGTTTTGCTGGGTGTATGTGAGGGTGCTATTTGGGAGGTGCTAATGGTGTGTGGCTTGTGTGATGGATAAGTTGTGGGTGTGTCTGTGGTTGCTGTCTGATGGTGTTCTGTGCTGGCAGGTCATTTGAATTTGCAAAGGATCATGGTAGGGATTTGTGGCCTTTATATGGGTGGAGTTTTGGGTGTGTCTTTGTTCCATGTTTTTTTCCCCCAGTATTTATTGACTTTGTCATTGCTTGTTTGCCTTTTTTTTGTATTTTTTCCTTTGTAGTTTTTGGGCATGTAGGAGACGTTCTTCTGACCGAGTAGGCACTGCAGTTGGCTCGTGCGAGCTTCTCCGAGTCTTTCAAGCTGTGTTTGTGCTGTGTTTCATGTGTGGCGTACACGTCGGTCGCAGAGTATTGGGTTGCTTCGGCTCCCTATTTTGTATGCGTGTCGGTCGTACGGCTTGAGCTTCGTGCGACTCGGTCTGGTTTTACACGCATTGCATCGTACTGCGCGGGTCGGAGTTCGCGGGTACGTTTCTGACGGGTTCATTCCTGGTGCGTGTCGGTCGGTTCGATTCGCGTGGTTTTCCGGCCGGATAGCTGGTTTCCGTTTGGTTCGGTCGTTCGGCTTGTGTTCCGTATGAGTCGGTCGTAATTCACATGCATTACATCGTACTACGCGGATCGGGCAGCGCCGGTACGTGTCGGTCGGACTAAATTCCCGTACCGAGTCGGTCGGTACGTTTTCGGGCCTGAATCGGAATCGGCCCCTTGGTTTCTAAAGAATTGCTTCAATGGAAGAGAAGAGGTTTAATAAGCAAAAATGAATTTCTATTTCTCAAAAATGACCATCCTATCACGCCGATATTTTACTTCATTCCCAAAGTTCACAAGCACATTATTCCCACTCCAGGAAGACCCATCATTTCAGCGCAAAGAAGCCTATTGGAACCTGTTTCGAAATTTGTGGACTATTTTTTACAGGAGTTTGTATCTAATTTACCATCATTTTTAAAAGACACTGGTGATTTTTTAAGAAAATTGAATAATGTTGAATGAGACAGTGAATATCTGTTAATTGTGATGGATATAACATCTCTATACACAAGTATCCATCATGTGGATGGTATAAATGCAGTATCTTATTTTTTAGGACAACGGGACATTGGTTTTTTGGAACACAACAAGATGTTAATAGAAATGATTGAGATTTGTCTCAAAAATAATTTCTTTTTATTTAACAAACAAGTTTACCATCAACTACGAGGAGTGGCTATGGGGTCATGCTTCTCCCCTAGCTACGCATGTTTACATGTGGGCTGGTGGGAGGAGCATGTCCTCAGGGGTCAACATGGAGAAGTGTTCAAAAATCATGTTTGCCATTGGTGGCGTTACATAGATGATGTGTGTCTGATTTGGAGGGGTTCTCAATCATCAGCTATGAATTTTGTGGACACCCTAAACACCAATGCGCTGAATCTCAAGTTTACTGCCACTGTCAGTCCTACTAATGTGGAATTTTTAGATGTATCAGTTTATGTCGAGGATGGTGCACTACAAAAATAAACTGCATAGAAAAGATACGGCGGGGAACTCTGTCCTCCATGTGACAAGTTCCCAACCTAAACATCTAATTCGCAGTATCCCGTATGGGGAATTTCTGCGAATCCGCCGTATTTACAGCAATGAGAAGGATTTAGAAATCTGCCAGAATGAAGCTGTGCAAAGATTTCTATTACGTGGCTACAAATCTAAAGATCTGAATTCTGCCCGTATGAAAGCTGACTCCTTATCTCGTGACACCTGCCTAGGCATCTCCAACCCCCCAGACTGAGACTGTAGTCAATACTGCCACCACTGTGAAAGACAAGACTCAAGTAGTCAGACTTATCACTGCCTATTCTAGACAGCAAAAACAGATTAGGCGTATTGTGCAGAAAAACTGGCCTATAGTGCAAACTGACCTCACACTCTCTCAAATTTTACCAGCATTACCTGTTTTAACTTTTAAAAGGCCACCTGCTATGAGAGATAACTTGGTAAGAAACAGCCCAGAAGTCACCTCCATCAGTACTTGGTTATCACCTAAGTGTGGCTTCTTTAAAAGTAGCTCTTGCAGGGCTTGCAAATTTGGGACGAACACGACAGAATATATGACTACCTTCAGCAATACCCCGGTTAAGATACAGGGTTACTTCACCTGTCGTACAGACTTCGCAGTCTACGTGCTTCGGTGCACACGTGGCTTGCAGTATGTAGGGAGCACCAAGCTCCAAGTGTACAACTGCATACTACAACACCTCAGAGCCGCAGTTAATTCCGATCCCAATTATCCCGTTGCAAGACACCTGAAACTAGCCCATAATAACAATTTAAATGATTTAGATTACTTTGATATTGGGGCAGTTTCCAAATCAATTCGTGGAGGCAATAGAGAACGCCAGTTAAGACAACTTGAATCTAAATTCATCCTCGAACTCGACACCAAGATGCCGAATGGCCTCAATATGGGGGAGGATTTGCACAATTTCCTTTGATTTGATTCTATTCTGTATATTCATATCTATATTTTGCTGGAACCATCAGAGCAGCCTAGTACTGTATTCACATATCCCTGTGTTTTTACTTGTGTATATATATTCATGACTCCCTTCCTGTTTTCTTCCCTCTTATTTTCTTTTACGTTTACTGCCCACAGCTTGAGATATTGTGGTTCCTTGTTGTAGAACCATGGTATAATTCTCTTTTTTTAGTATATGTTCTGGTCGAGCAAGGGCACTTGCCCGATATTCAAGCTGTTATGCTGCTAGCCACTTAATTCATCTTATTTTTATGGGCTTCCCCGGGGCTCCGGGGGCTTCTGTCCTCTTTGTAAAGTATCTAAGTTAGGTATTATTCATGCACTAGCACATTTGCACTTTTTGCACTTTAACAAACGCACCAGTATAAAGTGACTCCGAGACTTAAGACAATTTCTGCAGCTGCTGATTATTTGCACATGAGTATTAGTTTACATGCATAACTTTACACAATATAGCTGTGAGGGAATATTATTTCTATTTTTTGCCGATTACTTATATGCAAGATGTATTTAACATTATAGTTGATATTTATTGGTACAGGCATTAATCATGTAAAGTTTATCTTCCCTCCTTTTTTTAAATGTGGTTCTTGAATATTTATCATTTTACATTTCTAATATTTATATTTGTATTAATGAGATTTTAAATACTGACTCCACATATTTAAGCAATTCATGTACTTTTTACTCATTGTGTTACCATCAATAGTATGTCTTTTATCTCTATATGTCACGTAACTTTGGCTTAATTGCACACAGGTGCGTTTTTTCGCTCATTTTTTTAAACACCTACACTATTTAAACACATGATGTTTTGTAGGGCGTTATGTGAACAAGACCGAGTCTTATCGGTCGAAACGCGTCTTGCTGAGGCACTGGCCAGGACTGACTGGTTGCTGTAATCATGGAATTTAAATAAAGCACAGCAGTTTTCACTACGTCCCTCGAGTGGTCCGTACCTGTGTTTGTGCGCCATGGAGGTTTGGTGACAACCCGGGATTTGCTCTGATATATATATATATATATATATTCACTGAAAAAACCGTAGGTTTCAGGCACGTTATAGTTACAAATTAGCATTTTAAAAACCTTTGAAATTCACTGAAAAAACCATAGGTTTCAGACACGTTATAGTTAGAAATTAGCATTTAAAAAACCTTTGAAATTCACTGAAAAAACCATAGGTTTTAGGGACAGTTATAGTTAGTTGGACATTGCACTCGTACAAAACCCGTGAAATTCCCCGTTATAGTTAGTTCAGCTAACTATAACTCGCGCCCAGCAATGCACTGCTGATGACGTCACATATTACATCACTCATGACATGGTCAGTGACATCACTGATGACATCACTGATGACATCTCAAATGACATCACTGATGACATCATCCAGTGACTGTGTGTTTCTGTAAAGTTTAAATATGTTTAATATATATAGGGAAAGGCGTATTGAAGAATGAGTGGGTGTATAAGTGTCTGAATGGATGATTTAGTACGTGCGTGACTGACTCTACAAGTGAGTGATTAAACGTATCTTACTGAATGCATGGGTTAGTGACTAAACTGTGTGAATGTCTGTATCCGTCTGTTGGTGTGTAAGTGGATGCATGGATTTGCGAATAGCTACATGAGTGTCTATATGGGTTATTGATTGGTTCTATGAGTATCTGTATGGGTGCCTGAGTGTTTGTGTGGATGGGGTGTGTGCGACTGTGCATAGATGTGTGAGTGGGTGATTCACTGGGTGGATGGTTTCAAGAGTGCATCTGTGATAGACTGTATGGGTGGGTAAGTGTGTGTAAGAGTGTGTTAGTGAGTGAATGTATGTCCCAGTGGTACATGTGTGAGTAACTACATATGTGAAAGGCAGTATATATGTGTATTGGAGTATATAAATAGCTATAAGCGAGAGTGAGTGATTGTGATAGTGGCTGTATGGATGAGTGTGTGCTTGTATCAGTGATTGTATAAGAGCGTAACAATGTGCTAGTATTTGTATGATTAAGTGAGCTGGTGTGTGTATAACTGTATAGGTGAGTAAATGGCAGTGTGTTTAATTATTTGCATGACTGACTAGGTGTGTGAGTACCTCTATGGATGAGTGGCGGTGTTTGAGTGTCTATATAGGAGTAAGAGTGCATATGATAGTCCTGTACTGAGTGACCATAAGTATGAGTGACTGTACGGGTGAGTGAGTGGATGTGTGTGTGTAGACCTAAGAATCAGTGAGTGGGTATGTAGTTATTGGTGTTGGAGTGTCTATGGTTTTGCGAATGGCACTCTGTAATTTAGATTGGGTGTATCAAAGGTTATATTAGGGTGTGAGGAGCTGCATCAGATTATCACGTGGATGATGTCATCAGTGATGTCATTTGAGATGTCATCAGTGATGTCATCAGTGATGTCACTGACCATGTCATGAGTGATGTAATATGTGACGTCATCAGCAGTGCATTGCGGGGCGCGAGTTATAGTTAGCTGAACTAACTATAACGGGGAATTTCACGGGTTTTGTACGAGTGCAATGTCCAACTAATTATAACTGTCCCTAAAACCTATGGTTTTTTCAGTGAATTTCAAAGGTTTTTTAAATGCTAATTTCTAACTATAACGTGTCTGAAACCTATGGTTTTTTCAGTGAATTTCAAAGGTTTTTAAAATGCTAATTTGTAACTATAACGTGCCTGAAACCTACGGTTTTTTCAGTGAATTTCAAAGGTTTTTTAAATGACAATTTTTAAATGTATTAATTTTTATATTAATTTTTTTCACACTGATTTACTACATTTTTAGAAACAATTTCTTTTACATATTTTATTTTTTAAATTACATTGTAATTACATTATACATTACATTACAAAAAATACTTTCTCAGAATGAATTACTTTAGTTTAAATACTTTGCACATAGGCAATAGACTTTTAAGTACAGTAGTTACAGTTGTTGCAATGGGCAACACATTTTCATACACAATGCAACATTCAGCTCAATGTGAATTTCTAGTTAAATGCAATTAGTTACTTTATGGATTACTTTTCTAACCACAGGACTGGATCCTAGATTCAGTCCTGGTACATCTCCTGTAAACAGTTGAGTAAAAGCGTTTTGGTTACAGTCGTGATTTTTAAGGAATATTATTGTATTTTAAAAGTTGACACTTAGAAACTTTTTCTCATAGAATCACCAATGTTATCCTATGGAAGGAAATTCACTTAGCAGGTAAAAACTGTTATCGTTACTTTTTCTTACTCAGTGTTGGATCCTGGATCCAGCACTGGTGCATCTCCTGTAAACAGTTGAAAGAATGCGTTTAAGTCATACAGGCGATTTTTAAGGAATATTTGTAGTTTGTGAAAATCGACACAAACTTTTCTGCTGAAAACCAGACAATGGATTCCTATGGAAGAAAATATAAGTTACTGGTAAGTACGGTTAAAATTACTTTTCAGGACCAGTACTGGGCTGAAAGATACAGCACTGAGGTCTCTCCTTATAACAGGTGAGTAAATCGGAATTCGTATTTCGGCTGATTTTAGAGGAATATTTGTATGTTTCAAAATCAACACTTAGAAGAATTTCCAAGTGAAACCAGTCAATGTTAGCCTATGGAAGGAAATTCAAGTTACCGGTAAGTACGGTTAAAATTACTTTTCAGGACCAGTACTGGGCTGAAAGATACAGCACTGAGGTCTCTCCTGATAACAGGTGAGTAAATCGGAATTCGTATTTCGGCTGATTTTAGAGGAATATTTGTATGTTTCAAAAATCAACACTTAGAAACTTTTTCAGCAAAAAGCAGGCAATGATATCCTATGGAAGGAAATTCAAGTTACTGGTAAGTACGGTTAAAATTACTTTTGAGGATCAGTACTGGGCTGAAAGATGCAGCACTGAGGTCTCTCCTGATAACAGGTGAGTAAATCGGAATTCGTATTTCGGCTGATTTTAGAGGAATATTTTAAAGTTCCAAAACTCCACACTTAGAAGAATTTCCAAGTGAAACCAGTCAATGTTAGCCTATGAAGGAAATTCAAGTTACCGGTAAGTACGGTTAAAATTACTTTTGAGGATCAGTACTGGGCTGAAAGATGCAGCACTGAGGTCTCTCCTGATAACAGGTGAGTAAATCGGAATTCGTATTTCGGCTGATTTTAGAGGAATATTTTAAAGTTCCAAAACTCCACACTTAGAAGAATTTCCAAGTGAAACCAGTCAATGTTAGCCTATGAAGGAAATTCAAGTTACCGGTAAGTATGGTTAAAATTACTTTTCAGGACCAGTACTGGGCTGAAAGATGCAGCACTGAGGTCTCTCCTGATAGCAGGTGAGTAAATCGGAATTCGTATTTCGGCTGATTTTAGAGGAATATTTTAAAGTTCCAAAACTCCACACTTAGAAGAATTTCCAAGTGAAACCAGTCAATGTTAGCCTATGGAAGGAAATTCAAGTTACTGGTAAGTACGGTTAAAATTACTTTTCAGGATTAGTACTGGGCTGAAAGATGCAGCACTGAGGTCTCTCCTGATAACAGGTGAGTAAATCAGAATTCGTATTTCGGCTGATTTTAGAGGAATACTTGCACAATGGTGAAGGGAGGGGGCGGGGCCTGAGGTGACATCTGTGCAAACGCGCCCCGTGGCGCGTTTTAAGTTGGGGGATTAAGTCCCCTTGAATCATGAGGGTCCCTACGGGCCAACTAGCCCACCAGGAACCTCCAGTATGCGCCAGGGGCTGCGATGCAGAGACATGTACAGAGGCCACACCCCTTTTACACCTCTCTGCAACGCAGCTCTGTGGCGCTTTCTGGACGTACCTGTTGGGCTAGTTGGCCCCAGGGACCCTCAGGATTGAAGAGGATTTAATTCCCCATCTTAAAACGCGCCACAGGGCCTGTTTGCACACATGTCACCTGAGCCTCGCCCCCCTCCCTTCACCACTGTGCAAACGCGCCCGTGGCGCGTTTTAAGTCGGGGGATTAACTCCCCTTGAATCCTGAGGGTCCCTGGGGTGCAACTAGCCCACCATATACCTCCAAAAGCGCCATGGAGCTGCGTTGCAGAGAGGTGTAAAAAGGGCGTGGCCTCTGTACACCTCTCTGCAAGGCAGCCCCTGGCGCATACTGGAGGTTCCTGGTGGGCTAGTTGGCCCCAGGGACCCCCAGTATTCAAGGGGAATTCGTTCCCCCTCTGCAAACGCGCCAGGGCGCGTTTGCAGAGTGGTGAAGGAAGGGGCGGGGCCTACGGGCCCGATCGTTTGTTTTTTTTGTTTGTTTTTTTCCCTGAAGGGGGGCTGTGTGGCCCCCTTCCTTTTTCCTATTTTTAGGCCTTGGGGACCCCATCCCCCAGGGCCTTACCCCTTTTTAAAAATTAAAATAAATTTAAAAACGGGAAGGGGGCCACGTGGCCCCCTTCCCTGGGCCTGTACTGGCCCCGGGGACCCCATCCCCCGGGGCATGGCCTCTTTTTTTATTTGGAGGGGGCTGCGTGGCCCCCTCCTCAGGCCATTTAAGGCCCCAGGGACCCCATCCCCCGGGCCGGCCTTGCACTTTTTAAAAAAAAATTCCTTTTTTACTTTGGGGAGGGGGCTGCGTGGCCCCCTCCGTGGCCACTTATGGCCCCGGGGGACCCCATCCCCAGGGGCCTGGCCTCTCGTTGGGGACTGTGGGGGGTCCCCAAGCCCCCCACAGTCCCGCCGGCTCCCCGTGTCCTACGGGAGCCGGCATTGCTTTTACACATGGAGAGCAGCTAACATGCTGCTCCCCATGTGGAAAAGCAATCGGCTTTGGATATTGGAAGCGAGAGCAGGTTTCGATGCTCTCTCTTCCAATATCCAAAGCAAGTTTGCAATGACAGGACGGGAGCCGCGAGGCTCCCGTCCTGTCATTGCAAACAGCAGTGTCCCGGGGGTAGGCACCCCGGGACACTGCAGGATCCGGCCCTGGGGGGTGGCGGTCCCCCGGGCCACCACAGGCTCCAGGACGGGGCCGCGCGGCCCCCTCCCTACATTTTGAAAGCCCCGGGAGGTGGTGGTCCCCGGGGCTTGGGGGTCCAAAACGGACCCCCATTTTAATTTTCTTAGTGCCCCGGGAGGTGGTGGTCCCCGGGGCGTGTGGGGGCTGGAGCCCCCCACACAGGTTTTAATTTAAAAAGAAGCCCCGGGGAGGTGGTGGTCCCCGGGGCTGCGGGAGGGCTCAGAGCCCTCCCGCACCATTATACATAAAGCCCCGGGGGTGGTGGTCCCCGGGGCTTGGGAGCCCCTAGGGGCCCCCCACACATAAAATTAACCCCCCAGCATGCCCCCGGGACTTGGCCCCACCCGGGGGCCAGTTAGCTGTCGAAGCGCGGGAGACCGCGCTTCGATTTTTTTCCGGCAGGATTGCGCACCCTGAGCGCATCCTGCCGATTTTTAAAAAAATTTTTTTTTTTTTGCCCAGGGGGTCCTTGTGGGACCCCCTGAGCAAACCTAGGGGGTCAGGGTGTTTCTACCCTGCTCCCTTTGTGCGCTTGCGCACTTGTTTCTGTCCCTCGGAGGGACAAAATGGCTGCCAACATTTCCTGAATCGGAATGTTGACAGCCAGCTGACAGCCAATTAACATGCAGCTCGTGATCGGGAGGGTACGCGGACCCTACTCGGCCATAGATATCACTATCTTTTTACTTTTGATTTTCTCAGCAACTACTGAACGGATTTACACCATTTAACAAAAAGGGTTCTTTCTGAACCAAGAACTACCTCTTTGCCAAATTTGGTGTAATACCGTTCAGCAGTTCAGGCTGTAGCCGTGTCTAAAGTTTCCTATGGAAAATTGCATGGGGAAAACGCGTTTTGGGACCCCCTTTTTTCTCGGCCCCCGCTTGACGAATCCCCCGAGACTTTCAGGGTAGGAGCGGACCGGAGCGGGCCACAAAGTTTGAAAATTTTGCGAAGATACGTCAACCGGCAAGAGAGTTATTTCAAATAGAATGTCGCGGATTTCCTATGGATAATAGGTTGTAACTATAACTATCTACTGGCGACCGCCAGTAGATAATATATATATATATACTGTAGTATCGAATTTCACTTGCCACCACACCAGCCTGCACACACAGCAGTTGCCACAGCGCTAGATTGCACCCACAGAACCAGATTGCATCCAAAACACTTGCCCCAGCACCAGCTTTAAACCCTCAGCACTTGCCTTGGCAATGGATGGCATCCACATCATTCACCAGATATAATCCCACATCACCATTTTTCTGAATGCTTTCTCCTGCTTTTGCCCTATTTTTTACTGCTTTCTCCTTCCTCTCTCCTATTTTTCTGAGCACTTTCTCATGCTTTTACGTCGTTTTTTTCAGCTTTTTTTTCTTTTCCCTGCTTTTCTGAGTGCTTGCTTTCCTCCGTTTTTTCACTGCTTCTTGTTTTTTACAGCGCTGCGCAGGGTATATAAACTGCCCACCATATGCCTGAGGCAGCAAACTATGACATACAGGCTACAGCTGCCCAGATTGGAAGCAGGTCGGTTGGGGGCCAAAAAGGGCTATGAGCCAAAGGAGGCGAGACTGTAAGTGAAGCGTCTGTTAGTGCTGCTGCTGCTGCAGCACAGATGCTGCTAGTCTCTGGAAGTCCTCTGTCTTTCTGATGTGCAAGCCTGAAAAGTGCGCACTATGCTGGGGGCTGGGATGGGGCAGGTCGGACCATGATTGTTCCAACTCAGAGTTGGGACACCGTGAGGTGGCTCTCATTGGTAGCGTTCAGCTACCAATGACAGTGCTGCCTGCAGACTGAGGACCAATTTCGGACTGATTTTGGCCCCGGAACCCCATCCCCTGGGGCTGGACTTTTTATTTATTTATTTTTTTAGAAATAAGGGTAGGGGATCACGTGGCCCCCCTCCTGGGGTGATTTTGGCCCCAGGGATCCCATCTCCTGGGACCCGGTCTCTCTTCTGAGTGCCCTTGTCCCACCCAGGGCACCCAGTTACTTTCATTGGGGACTGCGAGGGAGCCTCAAGGCCCCGTGGTCCCTGCCGGCTCCCCACCTCCTGCAGGAGCCAGCATTGCTTTCCCAGAGAGGGAGCTGCTGAACATGCAGCTCCCTCTCTGTGAAAGCAATTTTGGTCTGCTTTCAGCAAGCGAGAGCATTCTTAATGTTCTCGCTTGCTGGAAGTGGAGCACAGTTTGCTATGGCTTGGCGGGAGTGGTAAAGCTCGCGCCAAGCCATACCAAACAGCTATGTCCGGAGGTGGGCACCCCGGGACATAGCAGGAGCCGTCCCTGGGGCGTGGCGGTCCCCAGGCCCCCTCCTTTCAAAATGGAGGGCATTCCATGCGTGGCCCCTCTCCCATTGTTTTTTAAGTATTTGGCCCGGGGGAGGTGGTGGTCCCCGGGGGGGGGGGCTCTGAGGCCCCTTGCTACAAATTCATTTTGGCCCCGGGGAGGTGGTGATCCCCAGGGCCAGCGGGGGTACGACAGGCACCCCCCATTTAAACATCAATAAGCCCTGGGGAGGTGGTGGTCCCTGAGGCAAAAATAAGCCTCAGAAGTGGGAGCCAATGCACCGCCTTCCTTATTTCCAAAATGCCCCTGGGATCTGGTGCACCCAGAGGCCGATAACTAATGAAGCGCTGGAA
The DNA here is from genome assembly GCA_963921515.1 of Calotriton arnoldi. NCBI lineage: Eukaryota > Metazoa > Chordata > Amphibia > Caudata > Salamandridae > Calotriton > Calotriton arnoldi. The sequence goes on from CAWUFW010016065.1 coordinate 180,190, forward strand.
CCCGCGCTTTGTTTTTGATTTTAATTTAAAGGCTAAAAAAATGCTTTTTTGGCCCTGCGTGGTCCCTCTGGGATCCCCCAAGAAGCCTAGGGGGTCAGGGTATTTATACCCTGCCCCATTTTCTTTTTTTTTAATGCTTTTTCTGGGACTCGGCTCAAGCCGAGTCTCAAGATGGCTGCCAACACTTCCTGGTTTGAAGTCTAGACAGCCGATCAGATATCAGCACGAGATGGAAGGGGTCACTGTTACACTGCATCCCTATATATAGAAATTTGGATTTTGGTTAATATCTCTGAAACTACTGAACGGATTCACACCAAATAACAAAAAGGCACTTCCCTGGACCAACATCTACCTACCTGCCAAATTTAGTATAGTTCCGTTCTGCAGTTTCGGCTGTGGTCATGTCTAAAGGTCCTATGGGAATTAACATGGGATAAATGCATTTTGGGACCCTCCGTTTTTCTCTGCCCCCTCATTACAGATCACCACGAAACGTTCAAGACAGCAGCTGAAGTGAGCGTTGCACCAAAGTTATTGGCAAATGAAAAAACGCTCTTCCTATGGAAACTAGGTCCTAACAAAACTACCTACTGGCGACCTCCAGTAGGTAATATATTAACACACAATGATATTCAAAACTATCAAGCTATATATCATACATTATAAATAAAACCTAAATTTGCATTTACCATAAAAGGACATAACTGAAATTAAACTAAACTTAAACTGAGCAATAAAATCAAACTATAAACAACTTTAACCAATAAAATCAGAGAAAACTATTAAATAAACTATATAAGAGGCACACTAATTTAAACAACTAAATACTTCAAAAATGAAAAATGCTGCAAGACGAGGAAACTCTGTCAGATTCTCTGACCAGACCCTTAAAGAAGAAATATATACATCTCGATAGCTACCTAACCAAATAAGTAAAACTTATATTTAAAATAAAACTTACTTGTAAATAAACCTAAAAAATGTATTAAAATAGCAAATAATTAATAAAACACTCTCCAACTTCTATCTCTTTATATGTACTTCCTAAAAGAAAACAATACGACTTGGAAAAGTGTTAAGCTGACAGAAAACAACAACTGTCACAAACCAGCAAAAAGATATAACAAAGTAATTTACGTAAATTATTAAACTCACCCCAAATGGCGAGTAAAAATAAAACTAAACCTCTACAAATTAACAACAAATAAACATTTAAAATGCAACTGATATTTTTTTCATCCAACAGAAAAGAAAGCACCGGCTCCACATTAGAGCACCCCCAATGGAAAAGCTGCAAAACAGTGTGAAACATCTAACAAGAACATACATGTAAGCATTAAAAACAGAAGTAGTTGCATAAATTTAAATGTAAATAACAAATATACAAACTAAAATATTGTACATATTTATACCATTACACTCCTTTTTTACACTACTTTAAGATACAATGACAGATAGAGCGAAATATATAACATCGCATAAAGGAAAGCCATTACTAAGTCACATGGGCTACACCTACAACCAAGAAAGTGCATCAACAGCAAATGTAAATTGGAAATGTACCAAATATTATTCTAATACATGCTATGGGAGGGCCACTAGAAAAGATGATGTTGTAATTCATGTAAGAGAACACAACCACCCAGCAAATCTGACAGAAATAGAAGTAAGGGAGGTATTGCAGGATATAAGAGAGGCAGGCACTAGCTCCCAGGAACCCAAAACCAAAATCCTAAAAGATATATTCCCGAAAGTCCCAGAACACATCGCAGGCCACCTACCACCTATAACCACTTTAAAACATTTAGTTGCATGAATTAAAAAAAGCCAACAGTGATAGTCCTACTGCCCCTAGAAGATACCAAGACATAGATATACCTGAACATTAACTAATGACACATAGGACCTCATTAGAATGTCGGGTGGACTGCCACCGCCAGGCCATCGGTGGCGGTCCACCCGACATCCAGAAAAACGGTCCAACCGCCAGATTAATGTGCCGGCAGTCAGAGCGCAGTGGGTGGGGGAAAGACCGCCACCTCCGACAGGCTCAAGGAGCCCATCGGGGTGGTGGTCCAGCAGTAATCCCTACAATGAAGTCAGAGTCTGTGCAGGCACCACCGTAGGAGTTACGAAGTCTATTTCCCACAGCCTTTTCATGGCAGTCCCACCGCCATGGAAAGACTGTCAGAAAGGGACTTTTGGGGCCCTTTGCAGGGGTCTTCGCTATGTGGCCAGGGGGCACAGGTGGTGCCCCCCAAAGATCCATGCACCGTGTGCCACATGGTGCCTGGCACACGGTGCATGGATGTTTAAAAACAAACCTTTTACTACTATGGCTTGTGCTGCGGCCTTTTTCCAGGCCACAGCACAAGCTGCAATAGTAAAAGGCATGTTTCTGACCGCCTACACGGTGGTCACATCATAATGAGGCCCATAATGAGGAAGCTTACCTTTTATATGACAACCTAAATAATGATAAACAAATCCTAATATTCTCTACGGCAGAGAATTTACTAGACTAAGCCATTGTCAAACCTGGATGATGGATGGGACCTTCAAAATGATTTCCAAACCATTCACTGAGATATACACCATACATGGTGAATAGCAAAACACAAATATCCCTTCATATATGCACTGCTGCCAAATAAACAAAGCAGCACTTACTACGAACTCTTAAATCACATTAAAGATAAAACAAATAACTACTACTCACAAAAAATAATCATAGACTTTGAGCAAGCCATGATTCAAACCATTTAAAAAATTTACCCCCACACAGCCACACAAGGCTGTTACTCTCATTTTAATCAAAGCATATGGAAACACCTCCAACAATGTAGAATACAACAGTGTAGAATATTCTACAAATAGCCAATTTGCCTTTGAAAAAAAGAAAATGATAGCATTAGCCTATGTCCCTGTCACAGAGGTAGCTAACCACTAAGTCCCCTAATGGATTATTTAGAAGACACTTGGATTGGCAGACTGCATCGCTCCAGACACTGATGCCAACCCAAATTCCTAGTACTATGGTGGAATGTCTATGACAGCGCCTTGGCACAGGAAGTCAAAACAAACTATGCAGTGGAAGGATGGCACAATGCCTTTCAATCCACACTAGGCAGAACCTAACCTACACTCTATAAATTTATAGAAGCATTACAAAAAAAGGTAAAGCTACCAACAATTGCGAATGGTGCAAATTGCACCTAAACTGAGTAAACAAACCAAGAGAATGCACAACATGCTACAATTTAAAGTCAAACTCTTCATAAACAACAAAGGAGTAGATTACTTAGAAATATCAGCCAAAATCATTTATAAAATAAATGTTCACCTACAAAAGTCCCAAAAAACTGTTATAAAAACTAAACGAACATTACATATCATTTTTTATTTCATTAATAAACACAATATTTTATTACATCAGTCTAAACATTAAATAAAACTCAATGTTATTTAAGACTGAGATAATTAAATAATATATAAATTATTTACATGAAAAATGTAAACATCACCAACTAAAAATATCAAAGAACAAATTCAATTTATCACATAAAATAAATACAACACATAAACCACACACATAATACTTAATTAATACTTACACAAACAATAAAATATAACATTTCCAACCCAAAAGAAATTAAATAAATAGACTTTCTGTTCTGTAGCTGCAGATCTTTCTCTGAATCCATGTAATCAAAAATAATAATCTATCAAAAATGGGAAACATATTGTCCAAAATAACCCCAAAAAATGCAAAAATAAAATGAATCCAATAGACATCCCTCGAACCAATCCAAAGTATCTAGGAATCATTAAAAAAACCTGAAAAAGTGGTTAAAAAAGAAACGCATCTGGAAACCTAATAAATAAATAAAATGAAAGTAAAAAATATTGGATATTATAAACCAAAAGTGATTTCCCTAAAAAAAACGGTAACTGCCAATACCCATAGGAAATGTTTGTTGACAAAAACCTGTAAACAAGAAAACCCATCCACAAAACATATACATCACACTAAATCATCATAAAAGTAACATAACACAATGTAACATAACATAACAATACATTACTAAAACAGTAAACAAAACTAAAAACTAGTGAAAAACACAACTATTATTAAAACTCAATATACGAAAACCTCACAAATAACACTATGGGGTCGATTCCGATGTCGCCAAAAGTGCCTTTCCAATGCTATTCGTAGGTTTACCTTATGTCCGACTCGTATCCGGAGCTTTTTCCTACAAACCAGCAAGTACGATGCGTATAACAGGCAAATCTCCGACCGAATCGTCCGCTCCGATTCGTGCACTATGTCAGTAGCGAATAGTCTCAGGAAACACAGAAAGCGAGTCGTACGGAGGCGCAAACGAACCAATTTCCGGATACGCAAGTACGATGCGTCCCCAAAACGCGTCGCACAGGGCGCCGGCTCCAGCACGTCACAGCATCCGGATGAGGCATATGAATGAAAGCTCCGAGTCGCGCCAAGACACGATCAACGGGGACGAGACGGAGCAGCCATGTATCCAATCGCGCATGTCTTCCCTATACTGTACGCCCATCGTTACCGACGCGCACGACGCAGAAGGTAAGTCAGACACCTATCACACACCAAAATGTCATGAGTACACGAAAGGAAACACCACCATAGGGGGGTGGATGATCATCCCAAATAGCAAATCCCACCCATAGGGGGGTGGATGCCTATCACTCCCAGCACATCCCCCCCATAGGGGGGTGGATGCCTATCACCCCCAGCACATCCCACCCATAGGGGGGTGGATGCCTATCACCCACAGTATTGTCCAGCCCATAGGAGGGTGGATGCCTATCACCCACAGTAATGTCCACCCCATAGGGGGGTGGATGCCTATCACCCACAGTATTGTCCACCCCAGAGGGGGTGGATGCCCATCACTCCCAGCATATCCCACCCATAGGGGGTGTGATGCCTATCACTCCCAGCATATCCCACCCATAGGGGGTGGATGCCTATCACTCCCACCATATCCCACCCATAGGAGGGTGGATGCCTATCACTCCCAGCATATTCCACCCTTAGGGGGGTGGATGCCTATCACCCACAGTACTGCCCACCCCATAGGGGGGTGGATGCCTATCACTCCCAGCACATCCCACCCATAGGGGGGTGGATGCCTATCACCCACAGTAATGTCCACCCCATAGGGGGGTGGATGCCTATCACCCACAGTATTGTCCACCCCAGAGGGGGGTGGATGCCCATCACTCCCAGCATATCCCACCCATAGGGGGGTGTATGCCTATCACTCCCAGCATATCCCACCCATAGGGGGGTGGATGCCTATCACTCCCACCATATCCCACCCATAGGAGGGTGGATGCCTATCACTCCCAGCATATTCCACCCTTAGGGGGGTGGATGCCTATCACCCACAGTACTGCCCACCCCATAGGGGGGTGGATGCCTATCACTCCCAGCACATCCCACCCATAGGGGGGTGGATGCCTATCACCCACAGTATTGTCCAGCCCATAGGAGGGTGGATGCCTATCACCCACAGTACTGCCCACCCCATAGGGGGGTGGATGCCTATCACCCCCAGCACATCCCACCCATAGGGGGTGGATGCCTATCACCCACAGTACTGCCCACCCCATAGGGGGTGGATGCCTATCACTCCCAGCATATCCTACCCATAGGGGGGTGGATGCCTATCACCCACAGTATTGTCCAGCCCATAGGAGGGTGTATGCCTATCACTCCCAGCATAGCCCACCCTTAGGGGGGTGGATGCCTATCACTCACAGTATTGTCCACCACAGAGGGGAGTGGATGCCTATCTGAATGACCATCCCCACTCATAGGGGGCAGAATGCCCATCAACACCAGGATACACACACATAGGGAGACTAAGCAAACCACCCCCTCTACCATCTTTGCCACATTGCATGTTTTAATGTGACAAATGCTCACAACACAGAATGCGGCAGTGGACATACAATGTGACTCACAACACATGTGTGCCCAAAATGCAAATGTGTGTCACTAATATCCTGCTGCAACTGATCACCGTTGTAATGGGACATAAACCCCCCATCACCACAGTGACCAAAAGCTCATTGTGTCCCTGAAAATAGCAGCATCTCCAAAACAGCATGGATGAGTCCGTGTCCAAATTGCACAAGCAATGTTGTGGCAATGTAGTGGTTGTGTCACATACAAACATAGATTTGGTTTGGCAAATATTGCCGTATATCACCAGAACCACCCCTGCCATGTGCAGACAAGCAATGGCCATGACCCTTGACAATGACTCCAGTGAACAGTCAGACAATGTGCAAAGTGAGCACCATGAGGAATACACACATATCAACACCAACAGACACACACACTAAGGAATCCTGTGGAGACTGTAGATGTTATGTGAACAAGTTCCATACCATGTCAGCAATGGGAGATACCAAACATGATGAATGTGCATGCCGATGATCCAGGAGACACAGGGACACTAGGGTAAAACCTCCCAAAAACATACTGCCAATGGCCGGGAAAAGACATAACAGTGCAGTGTTGCCGTAGCACAAACATAGACACCATTACAATAGCAAGTTCATGATACACATCATCAACATCATGTACATAATATGCAACACCACTGGATAACAAAAATGGCTTTATTCAGCAATAAAATCTCTATGAATGTTCATGCCACGATGCAAAAAGGCCAATGGCCAGTCCATCAAAGAGTCCAACCAGGGTAACAGGTGAAAACTTGTAATCCATTTTTTGCCTGCACTGCTATGGACCAGGGACATCTCACCCCTTGGAGGGGCATACATAGTGGCAGGCCAGGCACCGCAGGGACAAGATCAGGGGACAGGAGAATGGGGCAGGGGAGGTGTGGTGGGTGCAGGAGTGACGCCATCAACTGCAGTGGAGGGGTCTGACACAGTGGGCGCCATCACCACTGCTGGGCACAAGTCAGATGTGGGGTCAACCTGCACCACTGCAGTGTGCAGGACAGATGTGGTGGACGGGCTCTCAACTGCAGTGCCCAAAGCATACGGGTGGGATGTCCCTCCTACTGCAGTGCCAACATCAAGAGGAGTGAAATGGGGTTCAGATGAGGTGGGCAGGACAGAGGGGGGAGACACGGTTTCCACACCAGTGGCAGGAACAGGCTGAGCATGTGAGGCGGGGGTGGAAGTGCATGTGGAAGGGGGGAGGGCCTAAGCATCCTGGGTATGCGGTATGGGTGTGTGGGTGAACCTGGTGCAGGGAATGGCCGTAGGACCTGTGTATTGGCGTCCGGGGGGCTGCAGGATGGAGAGTGTGAGGTGGAAGCCTGTGCCTTTGGTGGTGTCTTACCCTTCCTGGTCCGGGGAGACTTGCGGGTGGGGGCCTCAGTGTCCATGCGCCTGGGGGAGGGTGTCCGTTTTGCAGGGGAACTCCCCTCTGTGCGGGGTGACTTCCTCTTCCCCCTGTAAGTTGGAGCAGATGGTTCTGTGGGGAAGAGGCCAAGGTCACAGAGGAAGAGCTGCTTGGAAGTGGGGGCAGTAGGTGAGGCAAGGGAAGGTGTTTTGGAGGGAGAGGCATCTGATGAATGCGGAGTGCATGTGGATGCCTGTATGTGTGTCTGTGACCCATCCCCTGTGTGTGTGCCATCAGTCCCTGGAGTGTGCGTGCTTGTGGCTCGAGACTTTGGCATGCGTGTCTGTGTGCTGCCATTGCCTGATGTGGTGCGTGCATGTGCGGGTGTGTGTGTCTGTTGGACAGGCAGGGGAGTGGTGACTGTGGATGTGGCAGAGGTAGCAGGGGTGAGGGCCTGTTGGATGAGGGACACTGCTGCCGTCTGTGTGGAGGCCATGGCCTGAATGGTCCGATGTAGGGCAGACATGCTTGATGAGATGCCCTCCATGAAGGACACCAGTTGTGTCAACAGACTGGTGTGGGAATGGAGGACACTCAGCATCGCTGTCTGACCTACATGGAGCTGCTTCAGTAAGTCCACAGACTCCACACTCAGGGCAGCAGGGGAGACAGGGGCAGGTGGTGCGGTGCCTGGCATGAAGGAGACATGCTCCCTTACACGGGAGCCTCCACGGACATCTGGAATGGGAGCAGAAGGGAGGGTGGAGATGGTGGTGGTGGCGGGGCCAGACCTGCTAGGTGTTGACTGGGGGCTGCTGGCACCCGCCTCCACAAGGGAGTCATCACTGAAGCTGGCGTGTTCCTCAGCCGAGGTGGACGTAGCCGAGGTCTCCTCAGTGTGGCCCCCTCACCCTCCGTTCCACTGGGTCCCTCCGAATCCTCCGCAGCGGACCCTGTATGGCGCTCTGGCTCCTCATGGTCCGTGGAGCTGTCTCCTCCAGAGTCCGTAGATGTAACTGCAAATCAACAGGGCAAACAGAGAAACATCAGTCACCTGTATAGACATCACACATCACAGTCAGAACAGCACATGACAGTGCACGTTTGTGCATCATTTGCAGTAAATACTCTTAAGTGCAGACACATATTTGCAAAACACACATGTCAGTCTGCCAGCAAACCATGCCCCTCATATCCTACATGTCCATGGAGACATCAGTCTGGTGCATGTAGCCAGACACGACTCATTTGTGCACACATGCACCACATAAACAGTTGCATGAACTGCAGGATTTGTGATGGGAATGTGTCAGTACACACATATACCATCTCCTGCCACTGAGTTTGTACATGTGTCAGGTAAAGGGATGGACAAAGTAATTGTCAGTAATATGGATATGCTTCCTTCACCACACACCATGATGTGCTCATGTCTTGCTGGACGATGCCACAATTGAGTGCATGCAGGACAACTTCCATCACTGCAGGATACACTAGAGCAAATTAAACAACATGCTGCAGGGCAGTCTGGGTAATCAGTCATTGCTGCCTTCTGTCACTTGGGCAGTGCATCACAAAACAAACAGTCTGCACTGTATCACAATCATGTAGTTGTGGGGAATATAAGCCCTGCATCTGTCAAGTGCACATGTTGCCCCACTGCTACCCACATGTTAAGGCAAATGATGATCCCACTTCCAACATATGCCACAGTAGAGTGACAGCAAGCACAAGTCTGGCAACATGAGCACATCACAGTCTGATGACAATGGAGTACAGCTGTCTGCACTTAAATTTTGGAAACACCATCAGGCACAGTCAAGTGATTACACACCTATGTATGACCCCATCGTGAAGATCCAACAGCCACATGTCAGCTGTCTGACCACCCAAAAATAATTGACACCCCAGGAGTCTAAAAAGCCAGCCCACTCCACAATGAGACAGAGGCTGACACCTGATTGCACATTGCACAATGCAGCCAATTTACTTTGACACACATGATTAGGAAAACTGAGTGTACACCATGTCCGGAGTAGACATACCTGACCTGGTCCATGTGCAACATGGGATTAGCCCAAACAGTAGGCATGTGTCCATGCATGTGTGACACACATGATGGACATACTTCAGAGATCACAACATTGTCACACATGCTGCATGTGTGTGTGGCTAACACCCCAGGCACATATGGCGAGGCAGAGCATCGACTAGGACACGTATGTATGGCCCACACAGAGTGCATGTCACATATCAGTCAATGTGCAGATACATGTCAATAAATTACACACTCCTGAAGGCTAATACATACTGCCAGTAGCAGATGCGGTCCCCCACATCAACCTTGGACAACAGCAGGCCCCCCGTGAGACATGTCACTGACTGAAAGGGACACACCTGTGTATCAGATGAGGAAGGGCCATTACAGAAATAATGGACATGATTCTAGTTCAAGCAGACAGACAAACTGCGGTAGCTTAACCAGGCTGAAGGAATGCAAAGATCATGTTAGACACAGTTCACAGACAAGGCATGCACTTACCCCCTCCTTGCTGCTGTCTGGCCTTTAACAGCCCATCCAGGTCAGGGAAGACCACTGGCAGAATCCGGCGCATGTGGGGGGTCAGGGTCCGGTGTCCGCCCCTACTGCGAGGAGGCGACAGCTTCAGCAGGACTCTGGCAATGCGTCTGCTCCAGCCACGTAGGTCCTGCCACCTCTTCTGGCAGCTGCGGATGTGACGCCTGTGGACCCCCACAGATCTAACTACCCTGGCAATGGTCAGCCAGATCTCCTGTTTCTGATGGGCATCAACCTGTGAGGATGACAAAGTTAAAGGGCCATTAACACACATACAACATGTTTGTGCATCACACAGTTGGAGAAACATGTGCTATTCACAAGGGCATCTGATGTACACAGTTAGTGCAACTATGTGGATGGACACTTGTCCTGCATCACCAACATGGAAACATTGCCTGGGTGTTATGTCCTTCTCTAAATGCACTCTCACAGCACAGTACCTGTTCAGTGCAGGTACCTGCACACTTTGGGTGTGACAACTACAAAGTGAACATGCTAGCCAATGCTTCACACAATGCCATTAGTGCTAGTCAGACAAGATGCACAATGAGAGAGGATGTGGACTGCACACTCACCTGCTCCCCTGGTTTCCCATACAGCTTGCTGTACTGTGGTAGGAGGCTGTCCAGCAGGGCCTGGTTTTCCTCCTCTGTGAATGCTGGGGCCCTCTCCACAGTACGTGCCATCCTTGGAGCCAGAGGATACAGAGACAGCAGCAGTGGTAGCAGAGATGTCTGTATGGAGCATTCAGTGCAGGCAAGTGAGCTCTCAGGGCAAGACACAGCCTTATATTAGTGCTGCAGAGGCAGAATCGGTCCCATGCGTACAAAACGATAGGTCAGACTCGTTCGCATCCTATGAATTTGTCCAATCCATGAGATAGGACGCATCGGACACGGCTACCGCAACTTTCAAAATACCTGCATCATGACAGTTTATAGTTTGAGACATTTGTACCAAAAGTTAACCGAATCGTACCCTACGCGAATCGTGCACGACGCAAAATGCGCGTCTGTCACCATGACAACCAACAGGCAAACAGTGCGTCCGGCTCGCTCAGGATGTGGCAGATGCGTGTATTGAAAACTCACCCGCGTCGTACAAAATTGAATAAAGCATTCAATCGGTCAGTCCTGCTCGCTCAGGATGTGGTAGACGCGTGTATTGAAAACTCACCCGCGTCGTACAAAATTGAATAAAGCATTCAATCGGTCAGTCCGGCTCGCTCAGGATGTGGCAGACGCGTGTATTGAAAACTCACACGCGTCGTACAGCATTGAATCAAGCATTCAATCGGTCAGTCCGGCTCGCTCAGGATGTGGCAGACGCGTGTATTGAAAATTCACACGTGTCGTACAGCATTGAATCAAGCATGGAATCTGTCAGTCCGGCTCGCTCAGGATGTGGCAGACGCGTGTATTGAAAACTCACCCGCGTCGTACAGCATTGAATCAAGCATGCAATCTGTCAGTCCGGCTCGCTCATGATGGGGCAGACGCGTGTATGCAATGCCCACTCATCAACTCAGACAATGTATGTATGAATAATGGCATGCTGTATGCCCTGTGTGGATGTAGTCCTGCACATGTCAAATGGGACAGACACAATAGACAAGACTACTCACATTATGATCCTAGCTTACAGTGCAACTATAGCAGTGTGTGTGGGGGACATGACTAGTGTGAGTGACCACTTCACAGATCATCCTCCTATGCTTGGCCACTGTCCCAGGGGATCAATGTGTTGTGTAGGTCATACATCACATCATGACAATGTCCAGACCATGACAGTGTTGTGCATGGTGACAAGCTGTCTGTATGTAGTGTTGTTGCTAGGTCGGAATACCTTGTCCATGTCTGTGTACATTCAATGCATGTGCAATTTGACCTAAGAATCTATGGCTGATACTTAATTGTGTGTGTGTTGTGCATGTTACATTTGATCACATGGACAGTGACAGTGTCAGAGAACACTGAGTAGTCACAGTACTACACAGGAATATTTGCTAATACCTTAAATAATTGTGTGTATGTTCATGCTCACATTGATGTAATTTCTGGATTAGGTCAACCTCAGACATCTGACTTCACTGTGTCATCATTGTAAGTGCCACGCAATCTGTTGATACTGTATTAATTGAAGTTCAAGTCATATAGTAATATGTGTACATACTTTTTCATGTGTTCCTCAGGGCACCAAATGTCCACAGACCCTTCCCGGATCTTGAAACCATGGTGGAGCGTGAGTGCATGAGGAAATACAGGTTCACAAGGGCATTAATTTTGGAATTGACAGACCAGATGTCACCACACTTGCTACCTGGACGCACATATCCCTTTGCCCTGACCCCCAAGGTGAAGGTGATGGCGGCACTACATTTTTTTGCCACAGGTTCGTTCCAGTTTACTGTGTCTGATGCTGGTGGGATGTCCCAGACGATGTTCAGTCGAGTGCTCCGGGACGTGTGTGAGGCCATGTTGTGGTTCCTCGACCTGTACATACATTTTCCCACACCGCCACAGTTCCGTGCCATTAAGGATGACTTTTATGCCCTGGGACACATGCCACATGTGATTGGATCGATTGATGGGACACATGTGGGTTTGGTTGCACCACGAGCCCATGAACAGGTTTACAGGAATCGTAAACACTTTCATTCAATCAATGCCCTTGTGGTATGTCTGGCGGACCAGATCATCTCCCATGTATGTGTGCGTTTCCCGGGATCTGCACACGACGCATACATAATGAGGATGAGTCGGATCCCCCAAATGATGTCCCACTTCATGAATGAGCGTGCCTGGCTAGTTGGTGAGTCAGGTTGTCAGTGTCAGTTGTGTGATCATTGTCTGTCATGTTGTACCCTGTTGTTGCTCAACTGATCCTTCATATATGATAATTTTAGGAGACTCTGGATACCCAAACATGCCCTGGTTGCTGACACCACTCAGGAACCCGGTCACACCTGCTGATGTCCGTTACAATGGGGCACATGGCCGGACCAGACGTGTGATAGAGCGCACATTTGGGCTGCTGTAGACCAGATTCCGCTGCCTTGACCGGACAGGAGGTGCCCTTCAATATTCCCCGGAGAAGGTGTGCAAAATCATTATAGTGTGCTGCATGCTTCACAACAAGGCTGTGAGGAATAAGCTACCGCTCATTCAGGATGACAGGGACCTACGTCCTCCCTCATGGGAGGAGCCAGGCCTGGGGAACGTTGCCAGTGCGGAGGAGGAGGAAGAGGAGGTGGATGTCAGGAGACAGCTCATTGACAACTTCTTTGCTTGAGTGTAAGTATGCATGTATGTCTGATGATGCCTTTCCTAAGCGTGATGTGTGTAAGTAGGACAATATGTTGTGATATGTGTGTGGGTCAGCTAATTCACAGGCTCCTTGCCGTTGTACAGTGTATGTTAAGTTATGATGGTCTCCACTACATTGTTGTATTCAACCCTAGCAATTGGTCAGAATTTACAATGGACAATAGTGAGTCAATGATTGGATATGTCATCATGGCAAGTTGTGATTAAGACTGTACTATGTCTCTCCTTCACAGGCTCCTTTGGCTGTTGTGTGGGTACACACGACGCTGTTCCATAATGGATTTTCAATTTGGACCAGTACTCTCTGACAGCCAATCTATTTGGTCAGATTTGTCTTTACTTTGGTTTATTTGGATACTTTGGACTGTAATCAGTTTGCTTTTGTGTTGAGCAGAGCTTCTGCCTGTGTAATAAACCTGTTACACACATTGATGTTTGCCTTCTCCATTGCAAAAATATGCTACAACCGTTCATATCATGTTATTCTGCCATGGTGTTCATTCCATTAGACAATGGTCTTTGTTTGTGCGGTTCAATGGTTTTAATTTGACAACAGTGTGTGCAATGTTTAATGTTGCATGTGCTATGTGTGTTGTGCTGACCTTGCGTGGCTATCTCTGGTATGTGTCATGTGACATTTCTTCATGAGGCGGTAGCTGAATTGTAAGCTGGTCCCTAGGATCATGCTGTGTTATGCTAAAGTTAACAGAGCCAAGCTGACATAATAGCTTTGTGTGTGACATTTTAGCACACATTCTTTCTGTGATTGTAGTGCAAGATGCCTTTGAGCCCACATGACCTCATTTTGGGACTGTTGAAGCGCTGCGCCACAAGGTTGAAAAACAGGACTCTTTGTAATGGTAGAACTAGTCAGCACGGATAGTTTCACCATGAACTGCTACACTTTGTTACACATAAGTGGAATACTTACATTACATTGACGCACAGGGCAATGATCTACACAGATGGAAGATCTACGTATACGCACCAGCGCTTTGCTGTGCATATGCTGTGACCAGTACTCCTACTGTCTGAGATGAGCGGTTGACCCGTATTGCCACTGTGTTCTTCAAGGGTTTGTAGAATCTGTCACCATCACAGGGAGGGTGGTGCTTTCCACACTGAGGTTGTGAACACATTTCACCTGTACTATTATGTTTGATAATGGAATTGTATGTTGTTTGAGAATCATGTTTACTGCTGCAGGGGCTAGCTCGTATGCTGCATTGTAGGACAACAGTCAGAGATTTTTTTTTCTCAGACGTGAATTATTGAACATTACACACACTGATTCCTGATTGGGTGGACAGGCATGGGTGAGTGAGCGTGAATGTGTGCATTGCTACCTTGCTTCGGAGATGTTGTTGGTGCTGGCTACTGGGTGGTAGAATCATTGGGTGTCTTCTGCATATATTTTGTTGAGATGATGAAACACCAGAGGTAGTAGGTCATTGGATTGTGTGTTCTGATGTGGAACTAATGTCCAGCCATCCTTCGACAACGGCCTATTTTGCCATGCATACTTCTGTATGAGAAGAATCACTACCACAGAACTCATGCACCTCAGTGTGAGACAGTGCCAGGTGATACAGATCATGAGCTAATAAGTGGGTACAGTGTACAATTCACAGATGACACAGGGTTTGTGTGAATATGAATTTATTAATGTGCATGTGACAAAATCTAACAGGTAAAGGTGATTGAATTCCCAAATTTATCATCCACAGTTCATAGAGGAGTTGGAAGTGTTGTCAGATGAAAATCCTTCTGAGCTAAATCCACAGTCCATTTGGCATTTAGTCCAACTTACATGCTCCATCCCATGTGGGAGAGTCCAGGGACTGTCAACAAAGTGAATGATTTGCACACAGTGGAGGATATCCAGAGCATTTATTTGGTTCCAGGGGGGATGCATGTCCATCAGGCTCTCACTTGCCATCCTTCCTTGGACGGCCCCTCCTCTTCTTTGTTGGGGGTGGACCCTCAGTATCAGGCGGCAGCGGCGGAGGGGACTCTACGCCAGTCTCCTCATCCCTCCCTGTGGCAGTTGCCGATGTAGAGGCAACAGGTGTGAAGTGCACACGGGGAGGTGTGGTAATGTTGGTGGTTATCTGGCGTAGGCATGTAAGTATGTCCCTATGCACCGCCGTGAGGTTGTCTATTTTCGACCAGTTGGACTCCATATGGTCCATGTGTTGGTCCATACGGTCCATGTGTTGGTCCACACGGTCCATATGGTTGTCCATCCGGTCGAAATGTGCAGCCTGCTGATGTTTTATGTCCCTGAGGATCCCGACAACCTGGCCAAAGTCTCCGGTGCATTCGCGATATACATCGAAAATGCGTTGTAACTCGGGGTCAGCTTGTTGTCCGACACCAGCTGTGGGACGTGTCCTCCCACCACGCACCCTCACACCACTCCTTTCCCTACCCGCACGGACATTGCCTGGCGTAGCACGCACTGACAGCTCCTGTCCTCCTTCATTGTTGACAGGGCTGGTATTTCCTGCCAAATCCAGATTGGGCTGTCTTGCTGTGCTCCCAGGGTTTTGTTGTCTGGGTGTGTCCGTGGGGATCCGGGGCGTCTGGATGTTACTGGACGTTGCAGGAGTGGTCGCTGGGGCTGCTGATCGTGCTGGTGCCGCATGCTGACCCACACCGGAGGTGCCAGGTTGGTTCCCATCGCACGAGGAGGGGTGAGAGTCGTCCACACTGGAGGTCTCAGTGTCCGACGTTGTGCTGGAGCTGCTGGTGGACTCTGAATCTTCTCCAGATGATGCCCTCTGTTCTGGAGTGCCTGTGGGTAGTAGAGAGACACAATGTTAGTTGTGTATTTTCAGATGTTATGTTGTCATGCACAGCCAAATGTGAAGATGTTGTGGATAATGTTGCATTTCCTTCTTATTTCTACTCATCTGTCGTCACAGACACTGATCTTTTATGTAATTGGACATTGTTATTTTGGAGACATGTGGTTTACTGAGCATGTCCAGCTCTGTGCATCAATGTGCATGTATTTAAATCCTTGACTGTTCTTATTAGTTGTTGGGCAAGTGTCACACTGTGCATGAGCCAGGTGTGTTGTTATTTCACACATCAGTGTTTTCACTATGACATACATACTGTAACTAATGTTATGTTTGGCAGGAATGGTGCATCTGTGCTTGCCTTTGTGGAGTTTCTCACAGTTACATTGCTGGTGTGACATGCAAACTCACTCACCTGAATATGTGTCATCATTAGATGATTTTGTTTGGATGTATGTGTTGATGTGAACAATCAATGACATTCACATGTGTAACCTCATATGCAATAGCAACGCGTTTCTTCTGAGAAATGCATTGTTACATGGCAGTCCTTGAAACACAACTAATTACATTGGCATGCAGTAGGGGACTAACTGACATGAGTAGTTGTATTATGCGGTAATAGTAGTATGATCTGACATTCCCTAATGTTGCCCACACTGGACTTGTAATGGTGAATAATCTAAGTTTGTACTCCTGCGCAGAGACTACAGCAAGTTTGTGTGATGTTTCGCATTGTGCTGTTCTGCTATGTCCCAACATGGTTGTTGTTATGCGTGTGTATTTTTTGCATTGTTTGTGAACGTATGCAATGTGAGTAGTCATATTTATGTCGATATTTTTCATCACTTTGCACACATGTGTCTATCTTGATGTGGTGCTATTGGTTGCTGCATAGTTTTGCACATGATCACTTCATGTACATTCTACTTGTTCTCCATGGACAGAGAGATCTTTCCCAGGGATGGTCTTTTGCCTTTTCATGGTCAGAGCTGTGAGGTACAGTGTGTTTAGTGCTTGAGTTAGGCTGTGTTGACTTCTAGCCCACTTTCCAATGGCTAACAGACCACCTTACTCATCATTGTCAGAGGAGCAATGACAGTGAGGGTGGTATTTTTGAAGGATGCTGAGACCGCTGACTGATGTTGAATTACAATGCTACACACAACAATGCCTTGTGCACATGACACAACGCAAGAGTGTCAGCCGTCTTGCATTACACCTCACATCTACTGTCCGTGGGCATTGTCCCAGATATGTGTTTATCTGTGTGTGTTTTGTGTAATGTGGTGTGACAGCTAATTAGAGTGTGTCCTGTCCTCCACACACATTTGTAGCATGCACATTGAGGGCACATGTGACTGATCTATACCTGTCAGTGTGTGTAATGTGCAGTTAAGGTTATGGTCTGTAGTTGTGTGAGTAGGCCAAGAACTGGCAGTGGATATTTCCAGATTTCGTACAGGGTGGCCCTGTGTAGCCATCTTGACAGGGCATTTGCATTCACTCTCAGGGACAGCATAGTGACAGGTGTGTTCTTGTGGGACTGGGGGGACTAGTGTGTGCTGGTGGCAGTAGTCATTGCTTCCACTCCTCCTCCCACCCAGGACAAATGGGCCAGCATGTTCCAGGGTTCCATGACAGTGTGTACAAAGTTACATTCAAGATGTCTGACAGTGGTGCCTGCAGTCATGCTGTACAGGACCGCCTACAGGGCCTTGTGTTCCCCACACCGTGGCCAGTGTCAGCCATCTTGACAGGGCATTTGCATTCACTCTCAGGGACAGCATGGTGTCAGGTGTGTTCTTGTGGGACTGGGGGGGGACTAGTGTGTGCTGGTGGCAGTAGTCATTGCTTCCACTCCTCCTCCCACCCAGGACAAATGGGCCAGCATGTTCCAGGGTTCCATGACAGTGTGTACAAAGTTACATTCAAGATGTGTTGCTGTGGTGTCTGTGGCTGTGTATTTTGGGTGAATTTCGACTATTTGTACATGTACTCACCAGGTTCAGGGATTCCAGCTAGTCCAGTTATGGCCTCCTGTGGGAGGAGGTCCCGCACCTTCACCTCCCAGGTGGTGAAATGCACCGGTTTATGACGTCCACCGCCAGTCTTGGTGCTCAGGGCATGTTCTCTGGCAATGAGCCTCTTTACCCTCCTGCGAACGTCATAATACTGGTTCCGGACATCCTCCTTTGTGCGCAAGGTAGGTGAATGGGCATTCACCTTGTTGACAATCCTCTCCCACATCTTGGTTCTCTGGGACTGGGAGGTCTGTTGGGCCAAGCTGCCAAATAACTGTGGCTCAACTCGGATGATTTCATCTATCATCACTTCCAACTCAGCAGCTAAGAACTGTGGATGCTTCTTTGGGGGCATGGTGATGTGAGTTGGTGGAGATGTGTGTGTGTGTGGAGATGAGGGTGAGTGTGTGTGAGTGGAGGTGTGTTTCTTTGGTGCTAGTTGTGTGGATGTTGTTTGGTGGATGGGATGTGTGTGTTTGTGGTAGCTATATGGGTTGTCTGGCTAGTGGTGTGGTGTGCTTGCATGTCTGTCGAAGTAGCAAATGGTGTTGGGAACTTTTGGCTCCCTTTATATTGGTTGTGTTGTGGGTGTGGCTTGTTATTTGAATATGTGTTTTTTTGGAGATGACAATGCGTTTTTTGGTAGTCTTGTTTCTGTTTCCATTGTTTTTTTTTTTTTTCATTTAGTAATTCGTTTTGACAGCACTTGATGCTTGTTCTTGAGTGATTTGTTTTGGACGAGTCTGTTCCATTCATACTGGGCTATCTGGCATCGTTGGCGTCCGAGTCTGTTGGGTCGTGTTGATGCTTGCCTATGTGGCATCGTTGGCGCCCGAGTCTGTCGGGTCGTGTTGATGCTTGGCTATGTGGCATCGTTGGCGAACGAGTCGGTCGGGTCGTGTTGATGCTTTGCTATGTGGCATCGTTGGCGTACGAGTCGGTCGGATCGTGTTGATGCTTTGCTATGTGGCATCGTTGGCGTACGAGTCGGTCGGGTCGTGTTGATGCTTTGCTATGTGGCATCGTTGGCGTACGAGTCGGTCGGGTCGTGTTGATGCTTTGCTATGTGGCATCGTTGGCATCCGAGTCGGTCGGGTCGTGTTGATGCTTTGCTATGTGGCATCGTTGGCGTACGAGTCGGTCGGGTCGTGTTGATGCTTTGCTATGTGGCATCGTTGGCGTACGAGTCGGTCGGGTCGTGTTGATGCTTTGCTATGTGGCATCGTTGGCGTCCGAGTCGGTTGGGTCGTGTTGATGCTTTGCTATGTGGCATCATTGGCGTCCGAGTCTGTCGGGTCGTGTTGATGCTTTGCTATGTGGCATCGTTGGCGTACGAGTCGGTCGGGTCGTGTTGATGCTTTGCTATGTGGCATCGTTGGCGTCCGAGTCGGTCGGGTCGTGTTGATGCTTGGCTATGTGGTATCGTTGGCGTCCGAGTCGGTCGGGTCGTGTTGATGCTTGGCTATGTGGCATCGTTGGCGTCCGAGTCGGTCGGGTCGTGTTGATGCTTGGCTACATGGAGTCGTTCGCGTACGTGTCTGTAGGTTGACGCTTGGCTATCTCGATTTTTGCGCGTACGAGTCTATCGCGTGCGCCTCATTTCCTGCTGACTCGGACGTATAATATATTTTCCGGCCGAGTTGGTCGTAACTTTCAAGCTTCGCATTGTACTCCGCTATTTGTAAGGCGTGTGTACGGTTCGGTCGGAAAAAATGACGGGTCCGTGTCGGGTAGTACGTTTTCCGGCCGAAATCAGAATCGACCCTTATGAGTTTGCCAGGCCCAACAGCGAGATCACAAACGTCACACCCTCCCAAGACCTCTGCAACAAACTTGGCACCTTGTTGCTCCACAAGATCAGGCAGATCTATGACATCTTCGACACCCTAGACCCCGCCACTACGCCCACCACCACTGCATGCAACCACGCTGCACCCCAAGAGATCGTGCTCAACGAGACTCCACTCACCACAGACGACATACTCAAGACCATGAAGAGCATCCCCTCAGGAGCCCCATCTGATCCTTGCCCGTACCAGATCTTCCATAGAGCAGCCACTTCCATCGCCCCCCAGCTTTGCAGCACCATCAACTGCTCCATCAAAACCCCCACCTTCCCCGATGACTGGAAACATGCAGAGATCAACCCTCTGCTGAAGAAACTGTCTGCCGACCCGATAGACCTCAATAACTTTAGACCTATATACCTCCTCCTCTACCCAGCGAGGGTCATCGAGAAGGCCATCAACATCCAACTATCAGAGTTCATCGAAGAGAACCACATCCTAGACACCTCCCAATCCGGCTTCTGAAGCAACCATAGCACTGAGACTGCACTCCTTGCCGCCACTGACGACATCCGCTCCCTCCTCTACCGGGGCGAAACTGCAGCCCTCATCCTACTGGACCTCTTTGCCGCCTTCAACATCATCTCCCATCGCACCCTAATCATGAGACTCCGTGATGCCCGCATCTGCGACAAGGCACTGGACTGGATCCACTCCTTCCTGACTGGCCGAATACAGTGAGTCTGATTACCCCCGCTCCTCTCAGAACCTACAAAGATCAGCTGCGGAGTGCCTCACGGCTCCTCCCTGAGCCACGCCCTATTCAACATCTACATGGCTCCCCTCACAGCCATCGTCAGAAGCCACAAACTCAACATCGTCTCCTACGTCGACGACACCCAGCTGATCATCTCCCTCACCAACGAACCCACAGCCACCAGAATCAACTTTCACAACGGAATGAAGGCAGTTGCTACCTGGATGCAAGACGGCTGCCTAAAGCTCAACTCGGACAAGACCGAAGTACTCATTCTGGGACCTACCCCCTCAGCCTGGAACGACTCCTGGTGGCCCGCTGCAATAGGAACCCCTCCCACCCATATGGACCACGCACGCAACCTCAGCATCCTACTGGACTCCTCCCACTTGAAGAAACCACCAAATCAAAGCAATATCCTCATCCTGCTTCAAAAGACATTCAGATGGCTCCCCACAGAATCCAGAAAGACGGTCACCCTCGCTCTGATCACCAGCAGACTTGACTACGGCAACGCGATCTACGCTGGCATCACCCAGAAACAGCTCGGGAAGCTACAGAACATTCAAAACGCCACAGTCAGACTGGTCCTCGACATCCCCCACCACAGCCACATGACACATCACCTCTGACAACTCCAATGGCTCCCTATTAACAAGAGAATCACCTTCAAGCTCCTCACTCACGCCTGCAAGGCCCTCCACGATGCAGGACCAGACTATCCGAACCACGGCCTCGCTTTCCACACACCCGCCAGACAACTCCACTCCGCCCCCAGTTTAGGAAGGACCTCAAGACCTGGCTCTTCGACTGAACCTCCACAACCAGATGGTTCGGCAGCCCCCCCAGCGCCTTAAGACCCTCACGGATCAGTAGCCGCGCTTTACAAACCCCTGATTGATTGATTGATTGATTGATAACAACTAATCGCTAGACCTCCCACCAACACCCCCTACACTTAAAACCTTTAAAAACAACGAACAGCAGCACCCTACCGCAACCTAGTTGCAGGAAAAAAAGACTAAAAGTGATATAAATAGACTACAAAATAGAAAGTAGTAGTAAAAAAAAATGACCTCTAAATGAGACTAAAAAAAAGACTATCTCCACATAGAAATGAATGGGAAATAATTAAAAAGGTTGAATAAATGTATGAACATCTTTTAGAAATTATTAAGTATGTAAAACATTTCAAAATGTAAAATCCAAATTAAGTAATAGTATCCAATACATACAATTATTAATTTAGATTTAAAAACTTATGTTAAAATGATGTTGAAAATATGTATAGAAAATAATTTAAGAAATGTTAAACAATGAAAAAAGTGGAAAATGTAAAACTTACAATGCTATTTAAATATGATTTATATTTTTTATTTAATAATAATTCATTAAACATGTTTT
Source organism: Calotriton arnoldi (assembly GCA_963921515.1). Classification (NCBI taxonomy): domain Eukaryota; kingdom Metazoa; phylum Chordata; class Amphibia; order Caudata; family Salamandridae; genus Calotriton; species Calotriton arnoldi. Next base: position 202,251 of record CAWUFW010016065.1, read on the forward strand.
ATTTATTGATATGTGTATATGTTTAGGTCGAAATATATATTTATTTTAAATGTAAAAATATACATTAAATAAGCTTTTAAAACATAAATAAAATGAAAAAATGTGTTACATGTCTTTATTCTATAACAAATATGTAATTAATAGTATTTCTACTACATACAAATACAATTTAAACAAAGGATTTCACACTAAAATTATAAAATTAAATAATCACACTCCAAGTAAACCATTTGTAAGAAAGTGTTGGACACAAATGGGTGGACATTTACTGTTCCCGCTCCAATCTAACCCAATTGATGGAAGGTGTTAGACACTAAAGAGGTGCCATTTACTATTCCTACTCCAATATAAACCAATTTGGGGATGGTGCTGGAGAGCACTCCAATCTATACCAATTTTGGGAAGTTGTTAGACATTAAAGGGGTGACATTTACTATTTCCACTCCAATCTAACTCTATTGGGGAAAGGTGTTGGACACTAAAGGGGTGAAATTTACAATTTCCACCACAATCTAAAACATTTTATACACGGTGCTACACACAATCAATGCTCGATATTCACACACAAGTCTATAAAATAAAATAAAATTTAATGTAATTTAAAAATACACTAACCAAAACTACAAACCTATATATTTACATTTAAACATTAACATACAAAAGCATATTTGTATCACTATCAATTCAATTCAATTCAAATAGCTTTATTCGGTTTAAAAATAGAAACCATAAAAGCATATTAAAATCATGACCACATTTCAAAATCAATAAAATTCATTTAAAATGACAGTTCTAAAAACCAACAGATACCATTGACAAACCATGCTACCTACATAGTATATACAGTTTCTAATTTTTAGTACAGTACTATACAGGGGACTATATTTAGAATAACCAAGCCATTTTTTTAGCAATCCCAAAGATCAATAATCGTAAATAATCGTAAAAAGTATAAAGTGCCATTGTGCAATAACCACCATTGCAGGCGGGGATTTAACTCTAAAAGTACAGTGCGGAAATCAAAGTGCAAAGACACAGAAACACAGAATGTGTTCTTAAGTCAACGTAATTTTTTAGCCAATTTGCTAATTATTTTCTCACACAGCATCAATCTAAAAAGCATTTGATCAGATTATCGGCGTTATTTCCATAAATCATTACACATCATTTTGCGACCCAAAATCCTCATATAAAAGGGCCTCCAAATGAGATTATCTGCGTTATTTCCATGAATCATTATACATCATTTTGCGACCCAAAATCCTCATATAAAAGGGCCTCCAAATGAGAATTGTTACGTCTTATTTTTATTGCCTCCTGGATAAAAACCACCACTGCACTACAAACTTTTAGATTTGCTAGGCCACATTTTATACACGGTGCTACAAACAATCAATGCTCGATATTCACACACAAGTCTATAAAATAAAATAAAATGTAATTTAAAAATACACTAACCAAATCTACAAACCTATATATTTACATTTAAACATTAACATACAAAAGCATATTTGTATCACTATCAATAATTAATATATTTTTAAGATGTTTACTACCTTTTCTAAAATGTAAACCATAAAAAGACAAATAGAATCATAATCCAAAATTAACAATAATAAAATTAGATAAATATATAAAACCAATTTTTAAAATAAAAAATATGTTTACAATGACATTATAATATGGAAAAAAATGTAAAATATTTTAGTCATGAAAATAAATCTCACAAAAGTTCTAAAATGTAAAACTTTAATTAAAAAATATTCCAATGATTTTACTTCAATACATTTAACTTCTAGAAATCTTTACTTTTTAAAAACAATTTGTAATTTAAATATTTATTTTAATATTTAAAACAATGAATTATTTTGTAAACTTAATATAATTGATGTATATTTTAATTAATTATAAATTATAAAAAGAATAATGTAACAAAATAAATTACAAAATGTTACACTATTAATTTGCCTATCACTAAAATAATTACATTATAGTTACATTAAAAATATAAATTTTCTAAAAATCTCCCCACCCTTATGCCCTAAAAATCCAATATCCTGCTGCTAAAAAAATGTGAAATCTATCATTTTTATGCATTAATACAAATAAAAATGCAAATTTCAACAAATTCATAGTTAATAAATTATATTGCTAAAAACACAAATAAAAAAATTAATAAACATAGAATCAAACACACTACAATAAATTACATAATAACGAATAATATTACATACAACGATATTTTCTAAATCAATATTTTTCACATCGATATTAAAAAAAACACTTAAAACAATATTTTTTTTGCATATCAGGGATATTCATTTTACATTTTCAAAAAACACAAACCGGTGCTTTGAGGGTTTGTGTTTGGCAAATAAATAAAGCCTATCATCCTCCTGTGTCACCATAGCCTGCTGGATGAGCTGGCATATTACATTTTTGTCAAAAGTGACTCCATCATTTTGGCAGAAGCACTTTCGCCGAAAAATCCCTGGAGACTCAGCAGGGAACATTTACTAAAGCAGGCAAGTTGCAATTAGGGCGGGTCAGGTGGAGTCTCCACTGCCACACCCGCTTTGTTAATGCTTTTAATAATGCCTTCTCTTAAGCACCCAGTTTGTGATATTGTCTCCCAGAATACGTCAGGCTCAACTGCAACCTGTTATTGTTCACAAAAGACTTGATGATGACTCCTCCGTGTACACTATGATTTAGCCACTTCACTTTCCAAGATTATCTGATGTATCTTTGTTTGAAAGCTCTAAGTTGGCAATATGGCAAGTTCTGCGCTCTAGAAATACTCCATATGATAAATCATAGATATTTTACATGTCTTTTAAAAACAGAGCAGGTGTAAATTCTGGCGTATGTCCTCTTGGCGCTACCAAACAATGGTCTTGCCTGTCACTGCAGACACCCTGGTCCTCTTCCAAAACTTTCTGAACAATGTGCAGTAGAATTTGTACGGATGCTACTTTCCTTTAATGCAAGTGCCTCACTTACAGTCCATGGTAATTAGAATCCCAAGGCTGTGCATTACTGTGTAGAAGCTAGAAAACAACACTCAGGCGACTTCCTCTTTGGGATCTCTACCTCATCATCACACAAATGCATTGAGGGTGAAGGATGCTATTCCACTTAAGCAACTTTACTGTCTCTGGAATAACATTGCAATAGAGGACCCGATTGTGCAGCTCAGTTGTCTACATGACAAAAAAATACAAAATATGCAGCAAGAGCAAGTGAATTAATTAACAAATTATGCATTGTGTAATCTGATTAAAGGCAAATAATATAAAACAGTCAGTGACATCTATGTCTAGTTAATTTGTATTTTTAACGAACTGATAATAAAGGGATTTGAGTGCTGTAAAACCTACTTTCCTTAAGATAAAAACTATACAAATTCATTCAAAATTTTATTCACCAACATCTACAAATTTTGTTTTGCTAGAAAGCACACGAAAGACATTTTATTGACATGTTTTTTAAGCTCCATGAGTAAAATAGATCATGTAAAACATATGGAAGGTTTCACTGAGCAGGATCCAAGCCTACATGTACACATTTCTTTTAATAAAAGGTGTGTGTAATTTATTCGAAGCATTCAGTTGTGTTCTAAAACTTGTCTTCAATTTCGAATTTACCTAATGTTCACACTAAAGGAGCTCCAGAAATACCTTATTCCATTGCGAAATAGCACTGCAAAACAATATAGTGCATTCAATAGATATTATTAATGTGTTTTAGTAGAAGGTACTTTATGATTCAATATATCAGACTTTAAAAAGGGATGCAACATGCATGGAATATTTCTAAACTCTGCGAGGCCTCTTGAAATAGCTCCTGCTCCAAGACCAGTATCTATGAGGCACACACAAATTTGAGTGACTAATGAAACAACATTTTCCTACCAAATGGAATTCTTGAAATCCTGGATTATTAACTAAGAGGAGGGCAAGATATAAACACCCACAAAGCAAATCAATGCCTTGTTAGGTAAATACAACTTCAATTAAAGACTTGGGTTTATCCATGCTACATATGAGACATAGCAGTGGGCTTTTGAGAAGATTAATGCACATTAAGGGGCCTATTACGATGTCGGTTGGAATTTCCTCCGACCGACACCGTGGCGGAAACGGGACCCACCGACCTCTGGCCTGCGGTCCTGACCGCCTAATTATGATGCGACCACACATGGTGCGTCGCATGCTCCCATTTCCCAATGGGAGCTTGTGTTACTGCCATAACACAAGCTCCCATAGAGAAATGGGATATTGTGTTAATCCCTGCACCCAAGCCCCCAACCGGAGGCCCCCAAACACGCTTTCCGACAAGCTTTCCATGTCGTAAAGCCCGGCATGGGAAGCCTGCCGGAAACCGTGCGTCGTAATCCGGACGGCGTAAAACGCCATCCATATGGATTACTGGCCGGTTCCGACTGGTCGATGGGCTCCTTGAGCCCATCGGAAGCCAGCCGGAATGACCAATTCTGACTGGCTGTATTGTAATCAGCCGGTCGGAATTGAAACCGGCGATGTCGGTCGTAAAGCCTCCGACCTAAGGTCGGAGGCTTTACGACCGACATCGTAATAGGCCCCTTAGTATTTGAGCAGCACCATAACAACCTTAACATCAAGAAATCAATAAACACAATTGCCAAACAACTTTAGTAACAATATAAATGTTGTAATGATGCAAAACAAAACTGAAAGGGCACTCCTAGGAGGAGAGGATCAGGAAAATGATTTTCTGAAGAAAAAGACAAAAAATGGCCGTCAAAAAACAAAGGTGTAAAAGTCAACATTAGTCTATGTGCATTACTAAAAGCAGACAGGGAAGTCAAGGGCACGGTTGGTTACCTCGAAGGATAGCATATTTAGATGTTGCTACACTTCTCAGGTTACTGAATATCTGCACGGCCAAGGGAACGACTCTTCAGTGGTGCTTTGTTACCATAGATGTGGATCCCACCTCTCTCTTCTTTTTACTCCTGACCATCTGAAGATAACATAGGCGCGACAAGCAAACAAATGGGTCGAAGAGGAATAGAATGTGAGGAAGAGAGACAATGAGTTGTGGAGCAGCAGATGTTATCAGTGGAGTAGTCTGCACTTCTCTATTCACTCAGTCTGTGTAGCTGTAGTTACCCTATACAAAATATCAAAATTATATTGATTTTATTTTATAGTCATTTCTTTCTAGATGAATCTCAACTTTGCTTTTACAGTAATGTTGTACACCATACATGGACAGGAGTTATGTGAATACCTGCATAGTCTTCTCTTCTGGGTAGTTCTCCATTTCGGGGAGAATGATTGTTTAGAAAATATCCAAAATGAGTCAAGAGCAAAGTAATATTAAGACGTGTGTAATTTAAATATGTTCTGTTCACTAAGATTTATTCACAAAAACCTGTTTATTTCATAAGATAATTCGATTTCAGCAAGAACTGCATGACAATCCATACAGGATGATTAGTAATCCTTTTCATGCGGGTTAACAGTTCAACATTATATGCAATTAAATATTTTAAGCACACATGAGTTACTTGCTTATAGTCTTTAGATGATTTCACAAAAAGTTGGTCATCACCTATTGTCTTGCTTTCGCAGGTAGCATGATGAATATTTGCACATGAAGGATTCATGGATTCAGTTTGTATTCCAAGGTACCAAGCATAGATTGGCACCTTCAGCCTACTGTAGGAATTGACCATCTTGGGGGTGCTTTCTGCCCCAATTTGTGCTTTACCTGTTTTGCTGTTACAGCAAACAAATGATGGACGGAATGCTGACAATGCAATCATTCTTCCCCAGTCAAAAGATCTGGGCCAAATCCATCGTTCTTTTGCCCACTACGCCACCCCAGTTTGGACCCAGCCATATGCAAATCAGTCTTGACCCTGTGCCCCATGGGAACAGTCCAGACCGAACTGCCAGGCTAGGTCCTCCCTGGACCGGAAATAAGCATCCTGGGACCGGTTTCAGGGTATGTCACACTTCTTCAGCCAGGCTAGCTTGAATCCAGTGGCACAGTGACCAAGGGACCCACGTCTGGGCACACTCATCCCACTTAGGGCAAAAAGTGTTACAGCAAACAAATGATGGACGGAATGCTGACAATGCAAACATTCTCCCCCAGTCAAAAGATCTGGGCCAAATCCATCGTTCTTTTGCCCACTACGCCACCCCAGTTTGGACCCAGCCATATGCAAATCAGCCTTGACCCTGTGCCCCATGGGAATAGTCCAGACCGAACTGCCAGGCCAGGTCCTCCCTGGACCGGAAACAAGCATCCTGGGACCGGTTTCTGGGTATGTCACCCTTCTTCAGCCAGGCTAGCTTGAATCCTGTGGCACAGTGAGCAAGGGACCCACGTCTGGGCACACCCATCCCACTTAGGGCAAAAAGTGTTACAGCAAACAAATGATGGACGGAATGCTGACAATGCAAACATTCTCCCCCAGTCAAAAGATCTGGGACAAATCCATCGTTCTTTTGCCCACTACGCCACCCCAGTTTGGACCCAGCCATATGCAAATCAGTCTTGACCCTGTGCCACATGGGAACAGTCCAGACCGAACTGCGAGGCCAGGTCCTCCCTGGACCGGAAACAAGCATCCTGGGACCGGTTTCAGGGTATGTCACCCTTCTTCAACTAGGCTAACTTGAATCCAGTGGCACAGTGAGCAAGGGACCCACGTCTGGGCACACCCATCCCACTTAGGGCAAAAAGTGTTACAGCAAACAAATGATGGACGGAATGCTGACAATGCAAACATTCTCCCCCAGTCAAAAGATCTGGGCCAAATCCATCGTTCTTTTGCCCACTACGCCACCCAGTTTGGACCCAGCCATATGCAAATCAGTCTTGACCCTGTGCCCCATGGGAACAGTCCAGATCGAACTGCCAGGCCAGGTCCTCCCTGGACCGGAAACAAGCATCCTGGGACTCGTTTCAGGGTATGTCACCCTTCTTCAGCCAGGCTAGCTTGAATCCAGTGGCACAGTGAGCAAGGGACCCACGTCTGGGCAGACCCATCCCACTTAGGGCAAAAAGTGTTACAGCAAACAAATGATGGACGGAACGCTGACAATGCAAACATTCTCCCCCAGTCAAAAGATCTGGGCCAAATCCATCATTCTTTTGCCCACTACGCCACCCCAGTTTGGACCCAGCCATATGCAAATCAGTCTTGACCCTGTGCCCCATGGGAACAGTCCAGACCGAACTGCCAGGCCAGGTCCTCCCTGGACCGGAAACAAGAATCCTGGGACCGGTTTCAGGGTATGTCACCCTTCTTCAGCCAGGCTAGCTTGAATCCAGTGGCACAGTGAGCAAGGGACCCACGTCTGGGCACACCCATCCCACTTAGGGCAAAAAGTGTTACAGCAAACAAATGATGGACGGAATGCTGACAATGCAAACATTCTCCCCCAGTCAAAAGATCTGGGCCAAATCCATCCTTCTTTTGCCCACTACGCCACCCCAGTTTGGACCCAGTCAAATGCAAATCAGTCTTGACCCTGTGCCCCATGGGAACAGTCCAGACCGAACTGCCAGGCCAGGTCCTCCCTGGACTGGAAACAAGCATCCTGGGACCCGTTTCAGGGTATGTCACCCTTCTTCAGCCAGGCTAGCTTGAATCCAGTGGCACAGTGAGCAAGGGACCCACGTCTGGGCACACCCATCCCACTTAGGGCAAAAAGTGTTACAGCAAACAAATGATGGACGGAATGCTGACAATGCAAACATTCTCCCCCAGTCAAAAGATCTGGGCCAAATCCATCGTTCTTTTGCCCACTACGCCACCCCAGTTTGGACCCAGCCATATGCAAATCAGTCTTGACCCTGTGCCCCCTGGGAACAGTCCAGACCGAACTGCCAGGCCAGGTCCTCCCTGGACCGGAAACAAGCATCCTGGGACCGGTTTCAGGGTATGTCACCCTTCTTCAGCCAGGCTAGCTTGAATCCAGTGGCACAGTGAGTAAGGGACCCACGTCTGGGCACACCCATCCCACTTAGGGGAAAAAGTGTTACAGCAAACAAATGATGGACGGAATGCTGACAATGCAAACATTCTCCCCCAGTCAAAAGATCTGGGCCAAATCCATCATTCTTTTGCCCACTACGCCACCCCAGTTTGGACCCAGCCATATGCAAATCAGTTTTGACCCTGTGCCCCATGGGAACAGTCCAGACTGAACTGCCAGGCCAGGTCCTCCCTGGACCGGAAACAAGCAACCTGGGACCGGTTTCAGGGTATGTCACCCTTCTTCAGCCAGGCTAGGTTGAATCCAGTGGCACAGTGAGCAAGGGACCCACGTCTGGGCACACCCATCCCACTTAGGGCAAAAAGTGTTACAGCAAACAAATGATGGACGGAATGCTGACAATGCAAACATTCTCCCCCAGTCAAAAGATCTGGGCCAAATCCATCGTTCTTTTGCCCACTACGCCACCCCAGTTTGGACCCAGCCATATGCAAATCAGTCTTGACCCTGTGCCCCATGGGAACAGTCCAGACCGAACTGCCAGGCCAGGTCCTCCCTGGACCGGAAACAAGCATCCTGGGACCAGTTTCGGGTTATGTCACCCTTCTTCAGCCAGGCTAGCTTGAATCCAGTGGCACAGTGAGCAAGGGACCCACGTCTGGGCACACCCATCCCACTTAGGGCAAAAAGTGTTACAGCAAACAAATGATGGACGGAATGCTGACAATGCAAACATTCTCCCCCAGTCAAAAGATCTGGGCCAAATCCATTGTTTTTTTGCCCACTACGCCACCCCAGTTTGGACCCAGCCATATGCAAATCAGTCTTGACCCTGTGCCCCATGGGAACAGTCCAGATTGAACTGCCAGGCCAGGTCCTCCCTGGACCGGAAACAAGCATCCTGGGACTGGTTTCAGGGTATGTCACCCTTCTTCAGCCAGGCTAGCTTGAATCCAGTGGCACAGTGAGCAAGGGACCCATGTCTGGGCAGACCCATCCCACTTAGGGCAAAAAGTGTTACAGCAAACAAATGATGGACGGAATGCTGACAATGCAAACATTCTCCCCCAGTCAAAAGATCTGGGCCAAAACCATCATTCTTTTGCCCACTACACCACCCCAGTTTGGACCCAGCCATATGCAAATCAGTCTTGACCCTGTGCCCCATGGGAACAGTCCAGACCGAACTGCCAGGCCAGGTCCTCCCTGGACCGGAAACAAGCAACCTGGGACCGGTTTCAGGGTATGTCACCCTTCTTCAGCCAGGCTAGCTTGAATCCAGTGGCACAGTAAGCAAGGGACCCACGTCTGGGCACACCCATCCCACTTAGGGCAAAAAGTGTTACAGCAAACAAATGATGGACTGAATGCTGACAATGCAAACATTCTCCCCCAGTCAAGAAATCTGGGCCAAATCCATTGTTCTTTTGCCCACTACGCCACCCCAGTTTGGACCCAGCCATATACAAATCAGTCTTGACCCTGTGCCCCATGGGAACAGTCCAGACCAAACTGCCAGGCCAGGTCCTCCCTGGACCGGAAACAAGCATCCTGGGACCGGTTTCAGGGTATGTCACCCTTCTTCAGCCAGGCTAGCTTGAATCCAGTGGCACAGTAAGCAAGGGACCCACGTCTGGGCACACCCATCCCACTTAGGGCAAAAAGTGTTACAGCAAACAAATGATGGACTGAATGCTGACAATGCAAACATTCTCCCCCAGTCAAGAAATCTGGGCCAAATCCATTGTTCTTTTGCCCACTACGCCACCCCAGTTTGGACCCAGCCATATACAAATCAGTCTTGACCCTGTGCCCCATGGGAACAGTCCAGACCAAACTGCCAGGCCAGGTCCTCCCTGGACCGGAAACAAGCATCCTGGGACCAGTTTCAGGGTATGTCACCCTTCTTCAGCCAGGCTAGCTTGAATCCAGTGGCACAGTGAGCAAGGGACCCACGTCTGGGCACACCCATCCCACTTAGGGCAAAAAGTGTTACAGCAAACAAATGATGGACGGAATGCTGACAATGCAAAGCTTCTCCCCCAGTCAAAAGATCTGGGCCAAATCCATCGTTCTTTTGCCCACTACGCCACCCCAGTTTGGACCCAGCCATATGCAAATCAGTCTTGACCCTGTGCCCCATGGGAACAGTCCAGACCGAACTGCCAGGCCAGGTCCTCCCTGGACCGGAAACAAGCATCCTGGGACCGGTTTCAGGGTATGTCATCCTTCTTCAGCCAGGCTAGCTTGAATCCAGTGGCACAGTGAGCAAGGGACCTACGTCTGGGCACACCCATCCCAGTTAGGGCAAAAAGTGTTACAGCAAACAAATGATGGACGGAATGCTGACAATGCAAACATTCTCCCCCAGTCAAAAGATCTGGGCCAAATCCATCATTCTTTTGCCCACTACGCCACCCCAGTTTGGACCCAGCCATATGCAAATCAGTCTTGACCCTGTGCCCCATGGGAACAGTCCAGACCGAACTGCCAGGCCAGGTCCTCCCTGGACCGGAATCAAGCATCCTGGGACCGTTTTCAGGGTATGTCACCCTTCTTCAGCCAGGCTAGCTTGAATCCAGTGGCACAGTGAGCAAGGGACCCACGTCTGGGCACACCCATCCCACTTAGGGCAAAAAGTGTTACAGCAACCAAATGATGGACGGAATGCTGACAATGCAAACATTCTCCCCCAGTCAAAAGATCTGGGCCAAATCCATCGTTCTTACCTGTTTTGCTGGCATTAGATCTTTGTTCATGTTACCGCTGCTAAATAGGAGTAAACTACCTATGCTCCCTCTTTAAACATTTTTACATTGGTTTATTCCCGATTGACAAACTGAGACCCCAGTATAAGATCATTATATATGGCGTAAACAAATGCACCATGCCCTGGAAGTTAAATGCCACCTGTGGACAGTAGCACCTATTGTGCCATCCACATGATTGGCCTGTAAAACATGGCGTAAGGCTTACCATGTGTAGCCTGACTGCAGCAGCCTACAAACATGCTGGCATACCTGTAAAAAGGGAGAAAACCCTGCTTTTAAATATTAATACGTCACCCATAAGTACACATTGTCATCCACAACGTAGGGTATCTGATGTCTAAAAGTGAAATATGAGCAAAATTAAGGTTTGCATGTTCCTCCAATGACAAAACCTCAATAGCTATTTTCACTGGCAAGGGTACAGAAGGATCCTAAAAAATGGTGTAGGGCGGGTTATAAACTTTGCCTGGGCCTTTTGACAGGAAATGGCTAAAATAGGCAGTTTTTTTATATCTTTAAAAGTCCTGTTCATTGGTGAAGTTGGATTTTTAATAAGTAATTAGGAAAAGTAACTGTTAGAAAGTTCGATTTTCCCTGCCTGAGGCTACTGGAGGATAATTTGCATTAGCTGCCAGCAACTGCCCAGCCAGTGAGTGCTTGACCATATTAAGGTGTAAGAACTGCACCTAGAGCAGCTCAATGGCTGAGGCATGGTGACAGAATGTACTGGATATGAGGCATGTGATTCCTACCAGCTCAGGAAAGACAGTTGTAGTGGGCCCAGGAACATCTTTAACTTGAAAGAGACAAGGGTGAAGCCTGCACATTCATAGTTAATGTAAGGGGAGATTTGAAAAAGGTAAAGTCTCTGTTGCCAAAGCCCACACTAGCCAGGCTGGTTCCTAACCCAGTGGGAGGGAAGCCATCCCCCGAACTAGTTTTGAGTGAACATGGGAGGGCACTGCTTATTCCCCTAAACACAACTGGCTGGCACACAAGCTCCCTCCAAATGTAATCTTGTATTTCCCTTAGAATGGTACAACATGGTATAGTTTGCAGTAAAGCAAAAAGAATGTGCTGCAAAAGTGGGAAGGGTTGCCCCTGGAACTTTTTCCCGATTGGGTAGGGTGTTTTCCAGGAATCCCCTCTACACACTGGCAAGGACAAACCATAAATGTAGCACACCATGGGACCTTCCTCAGAACACTTTCTGGTCCTGCAGAAGATCAGAAGAGGACTTGACCAGTGTCTGAGACTTAAGAGGAGCCCTGAAGGACTGGACGTGCTCCCTCTTGTACAGAGGACAAAGAAGTAGACTCCAAGGGTAACTTGACTGACCTCCTGTGTGGTCACAGGGGGACAACAAGCTGCAAGAAGCCTTCTTCCTGAAGTGATCAGTTGACGAGTACTAACTGGACCTAGATTGGATCTTACTGGTGACCCCTGCTGGAGTGAGTCCTGGCCACTCATGGATGTCCCTGAGGTCTTCGTAGCCTTAGCAGTGAGTTGGAGACGCTGCTTTAGAAACCCTGAAACATTTTGGGCCTCCATGACCTTCGGAGCAGTCAGCAGGACCTCGCAGCAAAGGTGACCGATTTCGATGCAATCTCATCAGATACAATTTCAGATCTATGTCGCTGGACGAATTTGAGCTCCCGCCATCGTAATCGACCCCAGAATCTTTGTCTTTTTAATTATTTATTTATTCAGATTGGTATTTTAAAGTTGTTTTAATATTTTAAAAAAATAATAAAGTGTGATTGTTTGTTGTTAAAGGAAGTTAAATGTGTTGTTGTTTAGTGTGGCATTTTTGAAGTAGGGTTCTAGCTTTTGAGCTTAGGTATGGTAGACCTTGGTTGTTAGCAGACAGTGTTACTCTGCTTCTAGGAGTTCATGCAGTTCTTTTGTTTGTTTGGATATTTTTGGCTTGAGTTGGGTTAGGGATTGGTTCATTCTTAGTTCCTGGTAGCTTATTTCTTTTTTAAGTATTTCTAGAAATTGGTAGAGTGTAGGGTGGCTTCTTCCTAGTGTGACTTGGAAGAAATTATACCATGTTCCCATTCTGTTATTTGTCTTTGCTTCTTGGGACATGCTGCTGTGGTAGACATTTCACCAAGGCATGTAATACTTGGGTTTTCGTTTGAAGCCTGTTCTGTGCAGGCGATCAACCCCAGTATCTTCAAAATTACCCATTAGTGGGCTAGTTTTGTTTCATGCATGTATCTAATGTCCAAAACTAGTATGTACAGTCCTCACCCCTTAAAGCATGTCCAACTGAGTACAAACAAAGCACCCAATACGTGATATCTGTTGCTCTCCTGGTATAACAGGATTGTTTCCATATGAGTCAAAGTAGCTACCTGTACATGTTGCATTCAAGTGTGTTCACATGGATTTTTTCCGGTTTCTGGTTTACGCCGGCCTCCTTTTACATAATGTACAGTGCAATAACCCCCATCTGTATGATACTGTACACATTTTTTCAGTGTGTGCTCGCCTTGAACTGCCTGTTCTTTTGTCATGAAGTGAGACTGTGTGTGTACTCACCTGCTTGTGTTCAAGCTCTCTGCTTGTGTGTGTGTACATTCCTGAGTGAGCTTATATCTATGGTAGATAGAGCATTATACATGCAGAATTCAGAGCTATCTCATGCACAACAGGTGCTAATCCATGGCATATTGTGCCCTTCTAGACAAAATTACAGGTATACATTGCCTAATGGTGACTAGGGGTGGGCGGAGCTCATGGAGTTTCACTCCGCAGAGTTCCGTGAGTTACCAAAAAACTCTGTGGAATTCCACTGAGTTCCGCGTGCAGGCAGAATTAATCCAACTTTTGTGTAATGTTGTGCGTACAGGGTAACTGTGATCCGACCTGACCACAGAGAAGGTTCTGCTTAGGCAGAGGACCAGACGTTGTGTTTGCACTGCAATATTTTTATCTGGCCAGCTCGTCTTGCAGCTGGCTCGATGAGGGGCATGACACAGGGACTGCTACTAAACACTGCCACTTGAGGCTCACCACGGCCATAGGCACAGCTCAACAAGTGGTGACTAGGGCACAGGCTCTTCCTGGTGACACTGTATGTGTCTGTACTGTCTCTCTAGGGGGCAGTCTCACCCACCTATCACCCACCTTCCCGTGCCAGAAACAGAAAGTGCCTTACCTCACCTCTGCACACAGACGCTTCCGAGTCCGCTGTCAGGAAGCGAGCATTGAACACACAGCCATGGTCCAGCAAAGTGCAGCAGAGCCTTCACGCCAGCTGTGGAGGGCAAGAGCCTTCTCCTGCAGACTCTCTGCTCCTTTTCAGGCTAGATACCCCCGCCTGCAAGAGGAGGTTCAGCGCAGACAGCTTTAGTCTGCAGACCTTGCTCAGAGACAGGGCCTGTCTTCCCCCGCTTCGTTTCGTTCAATGGTGCTTCCCGCGGCGGTTTCAAGTTCCCGGGCGCCAGCCTCTTCCGGCTGCAGTGGTTCGCTAGTTGCTCTGTGGGTGGTTTTTTTAAACATGCTGGCTGCCACACCTAGGTCTTGTTAATTAATGCATCCTGCACCCAGAAACAGAAGTATTGGTATTTCCGTGTGTAGGTGGAGGAATAGTGTGGTTTTCCAACTTTTACGCTGCATATCCTCAAAAATTAGGCATTATCGTATAATTTAGAAAGGGTGCTACGCAAATATATGTAGGTGTGCAGTTACTAAAAATGCTCCTGGTCGTTTCCATTTTGTCTTGCTTTAAAGAAAACATTCTTAAATTCACTGTCCAGTTGCTCCTTTTTTTTTGTTGCTATGGACTTGGACAAAATTGATGGATTGGTATAGATTCGTTTGTAGGCCCATTTATTAGTTCTCTCCTACAAAACACCTTTTAAATGGATATAACACCATTCCAAGATGGCTTCTTGTGTGTAGGAACACGTGCAGTGGCCGTCGCTGAATGATTTTTGATAAAATACAAGAAAAATACAGTCCAGGATGACCACCGTACCTGTGTGGTCACGCACAGAGGCCTTTTGGGGGGAACAATCACTTGGATGTTACAGGTGAGACGTTTTGACTTTGTAAATGCTTGTTATTACTGCCGAGATGAGCTCCGATAGAACTTTGTCAGTGAGCATTTTGCATAAATTGTACTGGTAGCAACAGTACCTTTGCACTGACACTTGCATCACACGACAGGAACATAAAACTACATTTGTGTGTTAATCGGTCAAAGTTCAGTGCTCTAGTTAAATAACCGAAGCACGCACGATATCTTGTTTCCTGGTACTCCACAAAGTAGGGGTGAGCGTGGCACGCGCGCCCTTAAACTCCATTCCGCCGGTGCCCGGAGGAGCCCTGCTGAACTCCACGCTCCAAGCAGAGCACAGAGTCCCAAAAACTGCAAACTCCACCAATCGGAGCGGAGCCTGCTGCCCACCCCTAATGGTGACCCTGGTACAATGGGGTCTATCTCTGAAGTGGTGCATATCCTTGACTCATGATGGCCTTTTTTCCATATTTCCTGCTATCCCTGCCTAATGGAGGTGAAAATCTCTACCCTGTGATGAACATCCCTGGTATTTGAAGATGATGATGATGAAAATGCCACAAAGGCAGATTCTTTTCATGTGTGATAGTAGTACCTATGAGTGTTTGGTGAAAATCACATGCTGATTTTGGGAACCAAAAATCGTTTTTTTAAAGAAAATGCCAAGCTCTTTTTGGAGGAAAATCCACAGTTTTCACCAATTTCTCAAAGTTTTCTTGGGAGGGTGATTCTCAACACCACTAGGGAGGGTATGACCGGAAAATTAAATTTGTGCCTCTTCGGAATCAGAACTTCTGGATTTTTAGCCAATTTACATGTAAACTTGCAAAATACACAACTTGGCGGTGTTTTTCTTTCAAACTTTTTTGGGTGTGTCCCCCAGGGTAATTTAAAAGCGTTATTTAACGCCCACCCACTTTAAAGTTCATTGATTGTAGCCCCTGCTTCCTTTAAACTACAGGGATTGTAATATTGGCCCTTCCTGAAAGCAAATATGGAGGTCCGCAGTACGCTGCAGGGTAGAGGTGTGGCGCAGCGGCGAGGGCAACTGACTCCAGAACCCGCGGGCTCACGGTTCGATTGCCGGTGGCAGATCAGCCCAGCACCATGTGACTCTGGGCAATAGCTCGCTTAATCTTCCCGAAGACCCCCAGCGCCTTGATACCCTCGGGTAATTGTTCGCGCTTTACAAATACTGGACATTTACATTCCATTTCTGCATGCACCCACACTAGCTCGGATTCACATGTAAAATCTGGCCTTGTGAATATTAACCTGGCAGGATTTTTGTGAATCTTGGGAATTGCCAGTCTGCTGTGCTTGTTCAGCAGTTCCTCACAGGGCAAACAACTAGCCGGTTGCATCGCTGATGCTGTACAAACATAGGACTGCAATGCCCCTAGGCTAAAGGACAATCTGACCATTTAGGTCTAAATGTTAGGATTAGAAGGCCAGAATATGTATATGCCCAGGCAACATACATTCATAAGACTGCTCTGGCAAAAAGAGGTTTTAATCCCGCAAACAGATATGAAATTCAAGCACAATACATGCAGAGCCATTATCCTACAAAATATCTCACTTTATTTTAGTGTTGCATCACCACATTATCCAAGGCATTAAAACTGTCATTTCCTTTCAGTTCAGTCACAATTGCTACACCTCACAGCAATTCAAATGGGCATCACACCATTTACCCAGAACTGTCGTGCTTCCGAGGTCGATTACACCCACTCTCAAATTCAATCTTCCAATCTGGCAGGAATGGCTCCTTCTAAAACATGACTTTTTTTTTAAGCGGAAACGCACTACAATCCTGGATTTTCAACATTTTTGGTAAGATGTTCTAAAAGTCAAACTTAATTTGTTTTAAATTTGTTGCTGAAATATACCAAGTCTCTAGTGTAGCTATTATCCTATGTTATCGCAATTATATGTTTCAATGCCTTGTAGTGTTTTTGCCCTGAGAACTTATTTTAAATAGAAAAAATGAGCTGAGCGTTTCCAATGATGTGTTGTAGAATGTAAAATCAAATATACTCAACACTTTGTTAAGACTTTTGGTAAAGAGCACAGTGGGGCATTTTGTGATTCATATATATATATATATATATAATAAGAGTCTTTGGGGTGATAAATGAAAGCAAGAAGAGTCAGTGTGGTAAGAATGGATGACGGGTATTGTATCTACAGGTGCAAGAATCTCTCAGAGAATAATAATAATGTATATATTGAGCTTCATACTGCACGTCTTTTGTTTCTGAGTACTGCAAATAACAGTTGTTATTATTACCCAATTTTCTGCTACTCGTTGTAATAGTAACAGTGTCAAATGCCTTCTGTTATAAACATTGCTATTAATACTGAGGTCTGTTTTCCCACTTTTCCCCCCTAACTGGACCTGATTCACAAAGTCCATGAGTAAGTGTGACTTACACCTATAAATTGAGGAGCAAGTTAAGAGTATGTCAACAGTAGGTCACAACTGTTCACAGAATATTATTTTTGAAGCAGATCCTTTGTTGTCTTAGCCTCAAAAAGACTAGTCCTCCTAGGTAGGCACTTATTTGTGCTGCCCTATTACTGCTTCAGACTTGTTTAAACTAGAATTTAAAAGGGCCTGGCTTTAGGGGCACATAGCATTTGTTTGTGCTCATTTCATTTCCATGCCATTTTTTGTTCCATTGTAAGTAATATAATGACAAATATTTAAATCATATCAAATGGATAATAATTATCGGATACAATGGAGGCATGGCGTTAAGGGTATAAGGGTAAGGGGCTAAGAGTGAGGGGTTAAGTGTGAGAGGTGAAGGAAAAGGGCTAAAGGGTAAGGGGTTAAATATAAGGGTAAGGGGTAAGATGTTAAAGATAAGGGATTATGGAATGATGAAAGAGTATAATGGAAGCTTTTTTTTTTAACTTATCTTTATTGACAAGATTGCTCATGGTAGATTTACATCAATGTTACATCCCATCTTTCATTTTACATCACAGCTCTGAGCTATCCATATATGAACACAATAACCTTCACTTAGATGCTCAGAGCAAATAACAATATTTGGGAAGTGATTCAACTCGGATTTTGCGTGCAACCAGTTTTATATCTAGTATACTAAACAGTAACAGAACTACAGCTTCTTATATAAGAAGTGGTGAGAAAAGGAAGAGGGGTACAGGTGGAGAACAGAGGAAAGGGGGGTAGGGCTGCGAAAAATGGAAGTTTAATGAGAAATGGGGTTAAGGGTAGTAAATAAGGGGAAGGATTAAGGAGATATGGGTAAGTGTAAGGGGTAAGGTTAAAGGGTTAAAGGCAAGGTCTTAAGTTTAAGGGGTTAAGGGTACGGGGATAAGGAAAAGAAGGGAAGGTGTTATGGGTAAGAGACAAGGGGTTAGAGATAACAGGTAGAAGATTAAGGTTACGGGTAATGTAAGGGTAATGGGTTATGGATACGGGGCAAGGGTAAGGGATATGGGTAAAAGGATAAGAGGCTGAGAGTATGGGATTTAAGGGAAAGGGGTAAGGGAAAGGGATAAGGATAAGGTGTTGAGGCTAAGGAAAAAGGTGATGGGCTAAGGGTTAGGAACAATAATTAAGGGTAAAATGTTAAGCGCAAGAGGTTATGGGTAAGGAGCTATGGGTTAGATGCAAGGAGGCATGTATGGAGTTAAGGGGTTAATAGAAAGAGAAAGAGGGAGTAAGGTTAAGAGTAATAGGTTAAGGGCAAAGGTAAGGGGTTAAGGGTAAAAGGTTTAGGTTAAGGATAAGGGGATAGGAGGTTAACGCTGTAAAACTAAGGCGAAAGGTGGTACAAATAAGTGTTCGAGGGATAAGAGATTACGGGTGTAAAGGTAAGGAGTTAAGTGTAGGTGGTTAAGTGTAAAATATTAGGGGTAAGAAATAAAGGGTCTAAAGGTGAGAGGGTAAGTGTATGGTGTTAGGAGTATGGGGTTATAGGTAAGTATTGTGTTCCAGTATTAGAGTCACTGTAGTGCAGCATGCATCAGATAAAGAATTCAAACACTAGACAGGGTAAATCAGATTACTTTATTACACTGAGCCCTACCAAGCATACATTTGTCTACACGTGGTGGCGCTTACCTCCTCCCTGCCTCCCTTTTCTTGTCTCCTCCATACTGCCCTTGTACACTTCCTGTAGTTACCTTATCCAGAAGTGGTATCCATTGTCCAGCCAGTTCACCTGGTGCTCCTGGATCCAGCTGCCCACTCTGTCATGTGCCTCGTACTTATCGATTGATAAGGTTACAGGGTGCAGTTTAAGGGTAAGGATTTAAGGGTAAGGGGTAAAGTTTGGGTTAAGGGTAAGAGGTTAAGGGTTTAATGGTAAGAGGATGTGTGCAAAGGGTTAATAGATAGGAGATAAAAGGATTAAGGGTGAGGGTATTAAGGGGTAAGAATAGTTTGGGGGATAAAATGTACTTCTGGACTCTGCCAGGAACCTGTCAACAAGGTCTAAAGCAAAACACTACCCTGTCCTCCGGTGAGTCTGCTAAAACCTGTGACCCTCATTAGCCAAACTGGGCAGATTGGCATTATAGGACACTTGCGTTATGTTAGTACTGACACCAAGGAATACAAAACACTATACATACAGAAGAAAGGAAGAAAGGAATATAGAAAATGTTTTATTTGACAACTGTAGTAGGCTCAAGAGCTAAAAAATAAACCATAATACATCAATAAAAAGTTGGCAACATGCAAAAAAACAAAAATCACCAGTTCAGTCCTAACTAACACCAAGAGGGGTTCATTGCCTAAGGAAGATTTTGGAGAAACCAAATCTTGCTTGCAAGTTAGAATCATTCAAGCATGGACAAAATGCAGGGAGACTATGTGAATAAGCCACAAGAACCTGATTTGAATTAACCACAGCTGCAATCTGAAAAAAAGATGCACAAGAAACTTAGGTTGGTTGGTGATGTGAACCAGTGTGAAGCCTCCAACCTTGACACTGCAATAACCCAAAACAAAAAAGACAAATTGCAAAAAAGCAACCTCTAAAATTCCCCCATGGAAGCCGGGGCCAGCCAACACATGATACAAAATTGAATGCTGTAACAGTGTCATTAACCTTTGAGGAGACAGCAGTGTTCATCATTTAACACTCGGGGGTCTCCCATCCCACTGGGGTGGCAGAGACCCCCCTCCCAACTTCACACAACTGCTGTATTTAAAAAAAATACGCCTGCCACTACAGGGCAGCAATGTTATCAGAGCCTTTATTTTTGCTTTCCTAAACACCCAGATAGTGTTCTTTGTTTCTAAGAAGCAAATAATCAATTTTCTTAACGAAAAAGGAGTTTTCTCCCTGTGGCTGAAGGCCGTGTATTATTTATCCTGCCTGGGAGGAATACAATGCAGGAACAATGTATAGCAGAAGTTTTGCCTCACAGAGGACAGGCTTTTCTGAAGTACACAAGCTTGCGGCTGTGTGGTAAAAGGACTGACGGTCAAATGTTTCCAATAGCATAATCACCTGAGGCTCCGCTAGAGATAGCCTGTAAATGAGGAATGGGGATCACAACTTTGGCGTGGTGAGATCCCGGCCCATTTCCTGCTGGGTTATTGCTTGGCCTGTATGAAATGATTCCCTGCATGTAACTCGAAGGATGAATTCTCCACACTGGTTGATAGGACTGACTCTGGCTAAAAATTAAGAAGGCCACTGAAGGCATCAGTGCTCTCAGCTTTGAGGCAGTACAGCCCTCTTTAAGCCCTTGCTGTCATTAAAGCAATCATGTCTAATCTTGTTTGAAAAGTGTCAGTCTCATGCCAATTTTTTACCGTTCAATCTATATGCAGTTGATCTACATGGTAATCAGTTACATATCCAGTGGTTATCCTGGGAATCAAGGGTGGATCACTCTCATGAACCAGTCAGCTAGACTAGAGGGGCGGGTATTAAGCCCCACTGCGCTGACCTCATACCAAAGACAGTGGAAGGGGAACTGAGAGTCACTTGTCTAGAGATGAGAGACAGGAATGACCCAGTTCACATGTGTCAGTGACTGGAGACACTGCTGCTCAGGGCACAAGTCCTAAAAAAAGAAGTGGGGGGACTCTCCAACTTAGGTGGTATTACAGGAAGTGACATCACGACAGGAAGTGACATCACGACAGGAAGTGACATCACATGTGCAGCAGATCTATCATTTGCACGTATTGCAAGATTTAACAATTGAAGCTGCTCAGTGCTTAAGCCTGTGACTTAAGGTCCCTGTATAGAGGAATTAACAGCCCAAATGTGGATGAAGTTTGGTGTACAACTACATTAGTAAAGACATTAAGTGCTGTAAGCGAGGCATACTAAAACATGGCACCATGAACAAAAGCAGAGTTTGCGCGTTGTAAAAAAACAAAGAAAACTACATGCTAGAAACTACAATAGTGGTTATCAAAACTATAAAATTTATTACGCTACCTAGAACACCATATTTAAATATACTGACAAGTTTAATACACTGTGACCATGATAAAAAAAATGCAAGGTGCACTCTGTACAGTTTCAACCTAATACTATGTACATCTGTTATTGCAGACATTATGGGACATGTTATATTGCCACAGGATGTTTGACCATGGAAAATTAGTAAGACCGCTTATATCACTGAAAACCATCAATTAAAAAACGCCCATGCATCTGCATATCTTTTATTATGCTGGGTTGTAAGAGAGCGTCGACATGGAGAGCTAAATTAAAAGGAACTTATCATCATTAAAAACCTGGTTCCTTCGGCGCAGAGGTCCTGTATGTTAATAGAGGCTCAGTTTACATTTAAAAAGTAACAAACTGGTACCACAGACTGCATAATGGGCCATGTCTTAAACTTTAGACTAGGCTGCTGTCATGTCCACAAGGTAAATGCATGAAATAAAGCAAAGCAAATCAAGTTAGCAGCCGAATTTTAAACAATTTGTAGTTTCGTCAACACATATGTGGCCAAATTCAGGTAGACGGGAGTTAACATAGATCAAAGGGACTCCAATTATGAAAGTAACAATATCACAGTCCCCGGGAGTTAGGCACCTGAATATACTGTAAAGAATCTAAAGCCCACCGACTTTCCCTTAAGTTTAGAACTGATGGCCAAAATTATTAGCTGATCGGCAAATCCCTTACCTTGTGATGAACTTCACAAAACCGTTGGTCCGTCGCCAAGCCGAAAATACTTTTCCATCTCCAGCAGCAAATTTTAACTCCTCCGCTTCGCTCTTGGGCAGGTCAGGCAGGTCAGGCAGCGGGCGACGCCAGGAAAGGAAGTGGAGTCTCGTCGAGTGGGAGGGCGAGACACGACGATATCCGGATCAGGTGACTCACTGACTCACAAAAAAAGGAAAGGAGCCAGAGTACGGGAGCCCGAAAAATAAAGGGCATAGCAGCAGGGGGCGGGACGGCCGATTTGCGCACACGCTAATCCCGTGACGACTGCTATGGCCACTGATTGGTCGCAGGTCACAACGTCCACTGGTAGGCGCCCGGCAAGGTTACAAGGCGATGGGGGCAGGGTCAAAGGGCAAAGCATAATTTTGATAGGTACCGCATTCGCGCGCTACACAAGAATCTGGGGAGAAAGGGTGTGAAGGAAGCCGGATGTGTGCCGAGAGCAGCTGCGAGCCCTGTACTGGGAGCAAGGATAACCTTACCAGGATTAAAGTCCCGTAGCCGGGAGTGTTGAAACTACGCGGTAGCCAGCCCTGTCGTTGGGAGATCGACGGGTAAGTCAACGGCCGCCATCTAAGGAAGTTAGGGGCGGCCGTGCGGGCAAGTGACGCCATCATAGAAAGCCCAGCTTTTGAGCAGGGGAGACGGCGTCCACCCGGTAAAATAAGTGGGGGAACGCCGTCCACCCGCGTGGTACCCCGACTCGTGCCCTGCTGCTGCTCCGTGGGGCTTGTAGTTCACAAGCTAACATTTGCTAGTTACTTGGCTGTTTAAGGCTTAAACTACCAAATGGTCTCTCAGAACTACTTTACTAGGTCAACGGTGCAGGGTGCAGGCTGTTGTGCATCGTGGAAGGCTAGTAGCCACAGATGCTGACCGTTTGACAGGTTAAGAAGAGCCAGGAAGACCCCATTCCAGCATAGTGGCCTAAAGCTACTAAGGGTGGGTGGAGCTGGAGCGGCGTTTGAGAAGGAAGACAAAGCTCATTATCACTGCCTGTCCAGTGCAGCTCCACAACCCGACTCTGCAGCTGAGACATTTGTAGAATACAATTTAAAACTGCATTGATTGCTTTGACTGCATTTACATGCATTGCATTAATTGGCTTGTCTACATTTACATGCATGTCAGAGGTGGCTCCTCTTCAGGGGATTCAGGGCATAGCCATGCCACCCGTGAGCCACCACATAATCACAGATCCACTGCTAAATTAATTACATTTGTAATAATTTAATTTAGAAGTGTTCATGCAAAAAATGAGTTTCCTATCACTGGTGCAGTTGCACCAGGGCAGAGGCACTATTAAAGCAGAACACTGTATCCCAGGAGTTCAAACTGGACTCCCTGTACACCAGTAGCTGTGAGTGAGGGTCAGTGATTGTGAAAGTGTGAGTGTGCAAGTGTGTTTGTGAGAGAGAAACAGTGAGTATGAATGTATGGGTACATCTGTGTGTGAGGGCACCCAAACCAAATTTTGAAAAGAATGAGACGAACCCCTGGCAATTATTTCGCCCTTCCACTTTCAGGGATCACTAGCCGCCACTGATACATTGTTACAAAGTCTACTCCAGACACGAGGATGAATGACATCAAAATGAAGATCGTTCTCCTCCCCTAGACTTAGCAGTTACAATTAAACACAGAACAAGAACATTTAAATATGTCTAGCTGACTGCAGCCAATGATCAATTTACTCCTAGCCTGTAACCTGACAGCATCCTTCAGGCCAGTTTCTATGGCCTTATAATATACTATCATGATATTGTATTACCTCTAATGAGGTGTTGGGCTTCTTTGAAAAAAGTACTGTGTGCGAATACAGGGAAGACAGTGTTACTAAAATGGAAATGGAGTGCTCCACCTTTCTTACAATTAACTTGTTCATGGAAAACGACACAGATGTATTGTTCATATAATGTAGTTTGCTTCAGTACTTAATGCTAAGTTTGCAGATAATCGTCTGTGATTGACTCACTGCAGGGTCATCATGCCCCCTTCTAGAAAGATTCCTCACTTGTTGTCAAGGAGGTTTAGCACGTGATTTGTATACGGTGGAAGTCAACGTTAATGAGCGCATACTGATACAGCACTTGAAACACAACTGTGCGGAAGCACTTATTGTCCTGTGAAAACTAGAGACAGGAGGAAGGAAAAATAGCTTGTTTTAATTTAGCGCATCATAAAGCACTTCTTCTATTTTAAAGTGTTGTAAATAACAGTTGCTACTGTTACCCAATATAAGAGTATTCGATTTACCAAACCCTACAATAATGGATTTCAAATCAGCCTTGCCAGAATTCAATCTTGTGACCTGCAGATCACTGCATGTTTCAGCGACGTTCGTTCAATTCACTGAGTTCTTCTGCCAGCGCCCCCCTGAGGCTGAATTACAGACTAGACTGACTGACTGGAAAACCTAGGCTAAAATCAAGGTTTCCATGGTGAGGCAAAATGTGTGATTCTGGGCAAACAAGTTCTCATAGCTTTACCCATTTGTCCCTGGGGTAGCATAGATCATCATAGTGCAATGTTACTCCACGCTTTTGACCATTTCTATAACGTGCACCAAAATGTAACTTTCGCTTTGCTCGTGCATGGCAACGTTGTCTGTTCCTTCTTTCCTAAATGATTTAAAAATATATGTTCATGAAATACAAACTTTAGTAAATGTCACTCAGTGCAGTAATCTAATGTAATGCATTAGTTAATCTGAAAAACAAGTGTAAAAATAAAATAAGTTGCACTATTTTGCTATATATATCATTTGCAATGTGAGCCTTGTGATGGGTCTTTCGGTGGTTGAGCTTGAACTTTGGTTCTTTGGCTCAGGCTTGACTCTTCCTATGAATTAGGTAGCATGACCACTTCCATGACTGTTCTATGGTCTAATGCCCTATATTTTGTCACCTTATATAACCCCTTGGAGACTATCAAAGTGCTATGCCAGGCCATCGAGAACAAAGCTTCCTACTCACCTAGGCACCTCTGGTCTCCGGCATACTTCAATGTTTCTCCTCCCTCAGGTTATACAAATACTATAATAAATACCTCCCTCCTTCATGGAGTCAGTCATGGCCCTTTAAAAAAAATTATTACCACCCCCCCCCCACCCTCCACTCCTGAAGAGCACATGGACAGACCTGACAATTCTGACAAAAAGCATCCGAACTGTACCTCCCCAACCTCAGCAAAATCATGAAAAGAAGGTGATATTTCTACCACAGTATCCACACCATTTATCTGGGTTCAGGAAATGCAAGGAGACCAAATCTGCCTTAGCCAATAATACGAATGTTCTTGTTCTTTCAATTGTTAAGGGCAAAAAAATAACTCTTATACTCTTTGACCTCTACACAGTTTATGACAAATTCCACCCACAAATGTATAGGACAAGCTGGAGCCAAGGGAAGGCATATCCATAAAAGGTCTGCTATGGATACCGTCCTTTCACAACCAATCACAGCCTAAATATCAGAATTGGATCCTTCAAGTTGTCCACATGCCCAGTATCTTGTTGCATACTCAAAGGATCACTGGGCTCACATCTGCTTCTCAACATCTGTGTATGCCCCATGGAACAGCTTATTGGACAGGTGATAATGCTCAGGTGAACTTCCAAATGTACACCGAAGACATCCAAATCCACTTCTGGTTAGCCAACAACCAGTGAAATCAACCAATAATATCTAATGTTTGGACCATGCCTTCCAATGAATTAGTCAGGAATTTCTCTTCATGAATTAGGCCAAAACCCTGTGTCAGCAATGGGATAAACTGATCCTGACACATTAACCTTCCACAGCCTCCGGTCATTGGACTAACTTCATCAGCTGCTCCAAAAGCAAAAAAACCTGGGGATAATCCTCGACCCAGAACTTGTACTCACTCCCACGTCAGTACAGTTGTTTAAGCTGTCAATATACAGCATTCTCTGCTCCAAAAATAATGCTTCCACCCACTGCTCCAAACGACCCTACAGTGTAAGTGAAGAGAGCACTCATCATGGCATGTCTTGGCCACTGCAATATGATCAGCAGTGCAACATTATATACACTGATCTTCCTAGTTCATTATCAGGTTTCAAAGGCTACAGAAACAGGCAGCCAAATTGTGCATAAACTTCTTTAAGCATAAGCATATGAAACCTGTCCTCAAATGACTGCACTGGCTTCCATTAGATGAAAGGATCAAATTCAAACTCCTCCACATCATTATTGAAGCCTCCTGTCGTGATCCCAGAACCCACAATGTTGGATTGTGTGCCTGTATATGTGGTGAAGACAGGAGTCATGTTAAGGTAAACAACGTGCTGTATTATTTTAGCCTGAGCGTGCACAACATCATCATAATTAGTCAGACTTGGTTAGATAAGCATAGGCACACCAAAGACTTCCAAGTCTCACAAGACTTGGCAGCCATCTCAGGCTTGGCTATTCTATTTAAGCCTTCTCGTGAAGCTCGTCTCTAAGGAGAAACACTTACCAGTTTCCTTTGTCTGCAACAGTGGTATCGGAGTCCCTCGTTGGTTGCTCGTGGCAAAAAACTCCTGTTAGAAACAAATACTGCCATAAGTAAGAGCAGAGTCGTACTTGAATTAGGGTAAGGCGAAGGTGCCTAAAAGGTTAGGTACTTACCTTACTTCTGATTCTCTGGCAAGGCTGCGAAGTGGTGAATAGTTGCAAGGTGAAAGAGAAAGTTGTTACTTCAATGTGTTGTCTCTTGAGACCAAGGGAGTAACCAGAACATTAAAATACCTCCCACTTTGAACCAAAGCACTGATGGCATCAAACAAGCGAAGCATGAGAGCCTGAACTCCATAGAAGAACTCCCTCGTCTCTACCATCCAAGCATCCATCCATTCATCCTTTCCATTTTCCATCCACCTGCTGATATCCACCATTTCACCTTTATGTTCTGTCATCCATTTGTTCTTTAATCCATCATTTAATCTTTCACCATTCCATCCATCCACTGGCCATTCCATCTATCCGTTCATATCTACCCATCATGCATCTATCCTCTCAGATTTCCATTTACTTTGCCATCCATCCATCCTCTCAAATTTCCATTTACTCTGCTATCCTTTCTCCACCCATCCATCCATTTTCCCATACATCCATCCATCCAACCATACACCCATCCTTCCTCTCAGGTTTCCTTCCTTCCATCCATCCGTCCATCCATCCACCCACCCATCCGTCCATCCATCCAACATCAAATTTCTATTTACTTTGTCATCCATCCATCCTCTCAGATTTCAATTTACTCATTCATCCATCCTCTCAAATTTCCACTTACTCTGCCATCCTTTCATCTGCTCATCTACCCATCATCTCACCCACTCATGCATCCATCCTTTCACCCACTTATCCACCCATCCAACCATCCTTTTACTCACTCATCTACCCATCCGTTCACCCACCTATCCACCCATCCTTTCACCCGTCCATCCTTTCACCCGTCTATCCTTTCACCCATCCATTCGTCCACCCATCTCAGGTTTCCATCATTCAATTCATCCATCAACCCATTCATCTAGCCATCAGAAGATTTCCGTTTACTTTGCCATCCATGAATCCATCCATCTATACATACATTCATACACCATCTATCCATCCTCTAGAATTTCCATTTACTCTCCCAAGCTTTCATCCACCTATCTACCCATCATCTCACAGACACATGCATCCATTCTTCCACTCACTCATCCACCCACCCTCTCACCCACCCATTCTTTTACTCACTCATTTATCCATCTGTTCACCCATCCATCAATCCTTTCACCCATCCATCCTTTCATCCACCCATCCTTTCACCCACTCATCCATCCATCCTTTCACCCACTCGTCCATCCATCCTTTCATGCACCTGCCCTTTCACCCACTCACCCATCCATCCTTTCATCCACCCATCCTTTCACCCACTCATACATCTATCTTTTCACCCACCCACCCATCCATCTATGTACCTACTCATCCTTTCAACAACCCATTCATCCTTTTATACACCCATCGTTTCACCCTTTTATCCATCCATCCTTTCATTCACCCATCCTTTCACCCACTCATCCATCCATCCTTTCATGCACCTGCCCTTTCACCCACTCACCCATCCATTCTTTCACCCACTCGTCCATCCTCTTTCCTTTTTCTATCAGTAGATCTTTCGTTCTTCCTTCTAGCATTAATTATGAACTTTTATCTTCCAAGTTGCAGATAAAAGAGGCTCATAAAGAACCCTGCCCCAGCTGTAGCTGCTAAAGCGGGGGTTCACAACGCCCCTGCTTGAGACTTGAAAACTTTCTAAATCACAGTAAATGTTGAAAGCTTGTTAACTAAGACAATCCTTGCCTTGATGCATGAGACCTAAAACTTTCTAGAGCACAGTAAACACAGAAAAGGTTTACTAAGACAATGTTATCACTTCATGAAAAGATATTGCGATGCTTGTTCTCCCCCACAATTTTGTACTGATGCTGCTGGTTTTTCGACTCTGAGAGTGCACTGAGGTCTGCAAACCAGACCTCAGTGCCAGTGTTCCAACCCTATACAAAAGATAAGTTAAATTGGATACACACAATTGGCAGGCACTGACTTACTTATAAGTCCCTAGTACATGGTAGCCAAGGTACCCAGGGCACATAAGGCAGAGTGTTCACCCAGGGCTGCAGCACTGGTTGTGCCACCCTGAACGTGAGAAGGAGACTGCAAACTGACAGAGCAGTGTTTAAACTGTTAGTTCGACTTTGCCCTTAAAACTGACGTCAAACTGCCCACTTCCCTTAATTATATATGTAAGTCTCCCCTAAGGAAGCCCTATGGAGCCCTCTGGCAGGGAGCTCTATATTATTGAGTAGGACATACATTTTTGATATGTCTTAAGAGCAACACTTCCAAATTGTCATATTGCTGTGGAAAGGTTAGGAGCCCCATTGGTTAACACAGCCATCCCAGCCTGGCTAACCGCTAATGGGACTACCTAACAGGGTCGAGTAAGGTATCAAATTAATCGTGGAATTAATCCTGATATGATGCCCAGGTCGAATTTAAGTTGAGTATTAAAGTTAGCAACTTTTAGAAAGTTGCCACTCTGCACTCCAGCTAGTCCAGTGACCCCACAAATGACCCGACACGCAGACAGGTTTCTGACCACCTGGGGAGATGGGTGAATGACTCCCAGGTGCAGGAACAAAGGCAGATGCCACAGAGCAAGGTGAGACCTATTCGCCCAGGATGGCCACTCAGGGTGTGAGCCCAAAAGGTGAGCTTCAAATGGGAAGCCGCCTTTGAAGGGCCGAACGCGACAACACCCCTGAGCAAGATGCCTTTTGTTCCTGCAGACAATTAGGGGACAGAGCCAGAGAAGGAAAACCCGTCCCAAAACCAGTTTTACAGTGGGTGTATGGCCTACTGGTAGCCACACCTCTAGGGTGGCCTACCATGGTCTTTATGACCAAGGAATGTCATGACATTTTAACAGGGGCAAGAGTGAACCACTCTGGGATAGGCAGATGCCACACATTGCAGGAAACACGTCACTAGGAAGGAGGGGACCCAGTAGCCCACTGGCTAGTGGCCACCTGGTGCCTTTGGGGCTCCTTCCTGGGATAAAAGTGGCACCCCTGGGACCCTGCACCTCAGATCATGCTGGAATGAGAGAGAGGACTGAAAATGGCCTGCCCTGCTGCCCTTGAAAGAGCAGAAAGAGTAGCTGCACCATCAAAGGACTGCATCTGTTGCTCTGTGGGCTAGCAAAGTTTAGACTGAGCCTGCAGCTCCTGGCTTGGGGAAAAGGTGATTTCCAGTCTCATCCTACAGCTGTGACTCCAAGGATCAGTCGGCTGATTCCCTGAAACCAGCTCCAGGGACACAAGTGCAGAAAAGGCACAACCCAACAAGTTGGTAGCCACCGCAGAAGTTTTGCCGTTACCAGTCGTTGGGAGCACAAAAGGACAAATCTTACATAGCCAAAAGTCGCACCTGTGTCTGCCAGACCCAGGAGTGCTATCAAAGTCCAGATTCATAAATACTCAAGGGACACTAGTCCCCACCTAAGGATTTCACCCCAACCATGGTGCAAGGAAACTATTAGCCTAGCATCGGCTAGCCTG
Source organism: Calotriton arnoldi (assembly GCA_963921515.1). Classification (NCBI taxonomy): domain Eukaryota; kingdom Metazoa; phylum Chordata; class Amphibia; order Caudata; family Salamandridae; genus Calotriton; species Calotriton arnoldi. The sequence goes on from CAWUFW010016065.1 coordinate 232,346, forward strand.
CTAATGCAACATAGAGGACTTTGAAGGACCCGGATTTCTTGACCTTGACATCTCTGTGGTTAAAGTTGCCGCTCATCACTCATGGACTGAGCAATCACCACAAAGACACCCCCATTCACTGCACTACAACCAGAGCATCCTTTGAGGATCTTTCACCTGTATCCTCAGCATCAGGACCACTCCATTGATGTCTATGGTGGTCGTACAAAAAGTTTGGAAATGGCCTTAAAAATTCTCTGGTGGCCAGGTAACTGTCCAAAGTATCCTCTCTGGCACCCTAGACCTTTTACCTGTCAGATTTGGTTACCCAACACAAGCCGGAGTACTCACACTATCTCTTTCAAACTTTTGAAAAGTTTACAAACTTTTTGTTGACCAATGTTTGTTTGTTGTTGCACTTACAAGTGATAAAAATGTCTAAAATGTGCATCTCTAGAACCCTCCTGTGGATTTTGATGATCAAGGTATCTCAAAGTTTATAAAAATACGCTCTATGCTTATAAATTGTTGTTGTTTCTCTTTCTTGGTGTGTGACTTTCTTATTTCATTGTTTCGTGCTGTTAAATGTTTAACACTAAGTTCTTTTGCCAAGCCTTACTGCTCACAGCCACAGCTACTCAGGGTTGAGATAAGGTTAAGTAAACGAGACTGACTGGACCAAAGAAGGTATTTGCGAGAGTGTACTCCACGATACGGCCCCAAAGCCAAATCATAAAGTACACCCTAATACTCACATTGGTGCCTAGCTGTGGGATCCAGAACTTTTGTTTAGCTGTACCAGACATCTAATAAATTGGTAACCACTGAAAGAGACTGCCAAGTCGACATCCAGAAAAAGTTTACAAAGTTGCCAAGTAATGAAATTTCAAAGGGGCCTGTTCTCTTGAAGAAAAATCACGAAGTTGCAAAAAGCGGTCAACACAGAAATGGGTTGATTTTGTAGATGCCTCTGTGAAGTCTTTGGAAGCCTGGATTAAGGGTAACAAGGTTGATACCTGTCAGGGCCTATACATTTTAGTGGTAAAAGAACACATACTTACAAATTGTACCTCAGAGAAGTTACACCAGTATCAGGTAGACTCTAAGCCAGAGGTCTTCAAACTGTGGGGCGCGCCCCCCTGGGGGGGCGTGGATGGGTTCCCAGGGGGGCGCAGATGCCTCTGCAAGTATATGTAAATGAAGATGGCCTGGAAGTGCGAGCGATGTTTATTTGCTGCATTATCCAGGCTGTCTTCATTTATTCCGAGCCCGTGATTTGAGCCGTGGGGGCAGGGGTCAGGGGTCAGTGAGTGTGGCATGTATTTTCTCTATGTTTCAATAAGTAAAGGCTGCACAAATACTTAATGTGAAATCAGTTCGTGGTGTGTTTGTCCTGATGAAAACTATATTTGTTTGATAGTTTGTTTGAATATGCGTTTCAACTGTGCAGTGATAAATACAACTTTTGTACTTTGCGTTTTCCCTCGTTTATTTTTTGATGATTTTGGTTGTGTTTCACGAGGATGAGTCTAGCCTGGTCAGTGTCTTGGTTTTGAGCACGAGGAGGGATTACTGCTTTCACTTTTCTCGGTTCACAGTTGTCATATTATATTATGGGATGAAGAGTTAATAATTTTTTGTTTCAAAAGCTTTATTAACATTTAAATTGCACACATCAAAGAGTGGGTAGTTCTAACATTCGGGAGGAATGTCATAGGTGCCTGAGAGCTACCGGGCCTAGTTCTAGACTTGGCGAGCACCTGTACCGCACACAAACCTAGAATGCTTAGCTTGAGGTCCAGGGTATAACCAAGGTCACTGGAATTATGCGGCAGAAGAGGGCCAAATTATGAGACAGAGTTGAGTAAATGATGCGGCAAGAATAGGCAAATTATGCGGCACTTTTTTTAATAGTATTGCTTCATTCTTTTTTTCATTTAAAAACTTGGTAACACTGTCTGGGCATTGATTGCACCTCATTAGGCCCAGTTTAATACTGAAATATAACTATAAGCAACAGAAAGAAGACCTGGCCAGCTTTGCAAAGTGCCTTCCACCGCGCGGCACCATGTGTCATGGCATTTTTACTAACTTTGGAACCGTTTGAGCTAGAACCATTTTTTTGTTGTTGTTAATATCAGCAGATGATACGGCAGATGGTGGATTATGTGTCAAATCTATAAAATACCTAAATACAGCAGTAAGCAACTACAAGATTACCAGTCAATCTTTGCAAAGGGCCTTCCACTGCTCTGGAACACTTTGCCACGTTTTAAGTAAATTGTGTTCCGTGTGAGCTAGAATCAAGTTTCTTTTGTTGGAATCTGCAGATTATGGATTATGTAGCAAATGCAGTAAACTCATAATTATGTGGAAAACGCTGCTGCTGCAGAAAATCTTAATTCCAGTGGCCCTGGCTTTAAGTGACTCAATCAATTAACGGCTGGTTTCTTTTTTAACTTTCTGCACTACCTCCACACCCTTCGCTTTCAGGCAGAGGCACCTCAAAGTCAGCATTAACCATTCAGGGGCAGTTTTTTTTGTGAAAGCAGAGTCCATGGGGTGGCAGGTAGAAGGCCAGCAGGATTGCATTCAGATGTAGAGCCCTAATCCTCTTGACCCCTGGGGCCTCACAGTAATGGTCTAAGAGACAGAGGAAAGGAGTGAGATTCATAGATATTGTCAAAGAGAAGGCCCAGAATAGGGAGCACTGTATGGGGACTCATTTTTATGTTTACAAATGGCCAGAGACAGCTTTTTCAGAGAGATACCCCAAAGAAGGGGACAATAGAAGTGTTTTTAAATTTTTTTTTTTTTAAAGGTTCATTCATTAGTGAAGCTGGCACTGCTGCCAGGAGTGTAAGTGGCCACTGCTGATTATCATTAAGGAAGCAGATGCAGCAGGACTGGGGCCCAGGGGTTTGAGGGGCCCACTGCATCATAATTATGACTGTCTTCCTTTAAAAAATGGGCATGGCAGCTTATTTTCCTTTCTAGCATTAGGACCGAGGTGATGGTCCGTCATGGTGGGGAACAGGTAAAAGATGCAGAGGAGTAGCCTGCTACTCAGGACTACAGTTATCTTTAGCGCAGCAGGTGTAGTTGCTTTGGGGTCCAAGAGTGTGAGAGGCTCACACCACCCCAATTATGAGGATATGTATGTTTGGGGTAATGCATGTTTTTGTCTGATGCATTTGCTGTTTTATAAGTCTCATATTTAGTGCAGTTTATAAGCTATAGAAAAAGTACTCCTGAAATCATCTCATAAGACCTGCCACTTGCATGCAACCATGTCCCTCCTGCTCCCCCAATCCTTGCCATAAAGTTTTGGAGGGGGGCCCGACCTCAAAACATTTTGCTTAGGGGGGCTCAGAGCAAAAAAGTTTGAAGACCTCTGCTCTAAGCTATCTAGCCCTAGAGAGCTGGGGAAGATAGCTGATGAGTGAGTATGCACTAGAGTACCCAAGAAGTCCCATGGTGGTGAACACAAAATGGTGGGACAGGCCCCCCTCCAGGGGAAAGATGGAGCAAAGTTAAAAAAGACAGATAAACTTAAAGAGATCCGAAAGATACCCAAGGTGGGGAGCCCAGAGCCACACCCTAATTCAAGGGGAGGGGGTATCCGGGAAAGAACTTTGACCTGTCAAAGGCTGGGGTGTTCTATGACTGTAGGCAGCAAGGGCACAAGAAAGGGGATCCTGCCTGCACAAAGAAATCACCCACTGGTGAAAGTTTCAATGGAATTGCCAGTGTAGGGATTGGGGTGGATATTTTCCCTGGGGATTGCAGGGCTTACACTGAAGAAACATTTGTTTCCCTGGGTGGTGAGGAAATTGAACTCTTGGCCCAATGGCCTGCCAGTATGGCAAAGTGCAGGCAGTGGCCAAGAATCAATGGGGTGGAAGTCCAGGCCCTGAGGGATAGAAGTGGCACCATAACGATAGTTATTCCCAAACTGGTTTCCTCAAAGCCATATTCTACATTATGATGTGCATGAGATTATTAACTCTGACAATGTTACAAAGTCACATCCCATAGCTGTGGTAGACTTTGAGTGTGGAGGGGATCCTCACCCTAAGAAAGTAACTGTGTCCCCTACCATCCCAGTGGAGTGAAATTATCTTGAGACTTCAGCCTGGGTGGAGGCGGGGAGAAGGACTCATGTAGAAATGCTGGATTTCCCTGAGCGAGTGGGATTGTATCTCCACTAGAGCACAGAAGGCCTTAAGGGAAAGTCAAGGGACTGTGAATCCTGAAAGAGTGGACCATGTCCCTAGTACCAAGAGGAGAGAGAGGAAGCCAGGGAAGGCATCTTTCACCGGTCCACGGAGCCAGAAGCAGCCTAATCCTCAGGGGGAAGGCCTGGTCTCTGAAGAGGAGGGTGCTGCCCTGAAGGACTGGCCTGACCTAGCAGAATTTCAAGAGCAGGTAGTCCCTCCAGAGAGGACTTAAGTCAGAGACAGAAGACTTGCCTCACTTTTGAGGGCCTGAGACAGTTGGCTGTCAAACAGGTGGAAGGAGATGTCAGTGGTACCCATAAGGTATACTGGGAGAAGGGAATCCTGTGCAGTGAGGCAGGGGAACTCAAGCCAGTGGCAACCAAAAGAATGGTGGTCCCTCAACAGTACAGAAAAGTCCTCCTTAACCTGGCCCATGACACCCCCTTAGCTGGACATCTGGGGCAGACCAAATACTGAGACGGGTTGGTTTATCACTTTTATTGGCCTCAAATGTCATAAAAGGTGAAGGAGTTCTGTCGCTCCTGTGTTACCTGCCAATTCAGTGGCAAAGCAGGTAGCAAACCAAAGGCTCCCCTTATACCACTTCCAGTGGTTGGGACTCCCTTTGAGAGGGTGGGGATTGATATAGTCGGTCTCCTTGACCCACCTACTGCCTCTTTGCATAGGTTTATCCTGGTGGTAGTGGACCATGCCACTAGATATCCAGAAGCAATACCCCCTAGGACAGTCACTGCTACTGCAGTAGCTGGAGCCCTACTTGGCATTTTGACCAGAGTGGGCTTCCCTGAGCAGGTCATTTGAGATACAGGCACAAACTTTATGTCTGCTTACCTGAAAGCAATATGGGATGAGTGTGGAGTGACTTACAAATTCACTACACCTTACCATCCCCAAGGTAATGGACTTGTTGAAAGATTTAGCATGACCAAAAAAGGCATTTTTCCAGAGAATCTCAGGAGGAGATGGGATTTTCTTCTCCCATGCCTGTCTGTTGGTTGCCTACAGTGAGGTTCCTCAGAAAGAAGTACTTTACAGTCCCTTTGAACTACTCTTTGGACACCCTGTAAGGTGTCCCTTAAGTTTGGTAAGAGAAGGGTGGTAGAATAATCTCAAAGAAGCCAACAGGACATCCTAGATTATGTACTAGCCTAAGCTCAAGGATGGCTGGATATATAAAAAGGCAAACAGAAACTTAGGGTCACATGTACGACCGTCAGGTTTTGCGACTCGCAAATTGGCATTTTTAGTGACTCGCAATTTGCGAGTCGCATAACCTGATGTACAACAGTGTCTCAGACACTGTTTGCAATTCCCAAATGGGTCGCAAGGGACCTGCCTCACTAATATTCATGAGGCAGGTCACCATTTGTACTACTTTGAACTACTCTTTGTACACCCTGTAAGGTGTCCCTTAAGTTTGGTAAGAGAAGGGTGGGAGAATCATCTCAAAGAGCCCAACAGGACATCCTAGATTATGTACAAGGCCTTAGCTCAAGGATGGCTGAATACATGAAAAGACAAACATAAACTTAGGGTCACATATACGACCGTCAGGTTATGCGACTCGCAAATTGGCATTTTTAGTGACTCGCAGTTTGCGAGTCGCAAAACCTGATGTACAACAGTGTCTCAGACACTGTTTGCAATTCACAAATGGGTCGCAAGGGACCTGCCTCATTAATATTCATGAGGCAGGTCGCAATTTGTGACCCATTAGGAATGGCCGGCACTCACAGGGATGGTGGCTTGCTGGGGTCAGCAGACCATCATGTCTGTGACTGCTTTTTAAGTAAAGGAAAACTACACTGCATGAGGTATAGGTAAGTCACCCCTACTGCCAGTGGCGGCTCCTCCGCAATGGCGGAGGAGCATCGCCCCCCTGCCTGGCACACAGCCAGCAAAGGAAAAATAAAAGGATGCTCTAACATTGTTTTATTTTTCATTTGCCAGCTTGTGCATGGAGGGGCGGGGCAATGGAGGGAGAGGAGGAGTGCTTGTGCACTCCCTAGTCCCTAAGTGCTCAAGTGTGTTTGGCCAGCTGCCTCAGGCCGACCAAAACACACATGAGCACTTAGGTTTCTCCAGGCCGGCTGTATTCAGCAACCGGGCTGGATAAACCCCCACCGACTCCCTGGTCTGAGCAGGGCATCTTTTCCGCCCGCTCAGACCAATCCCTGCGCTGCTCTTCAGCACAGGGATTGGCTGGGAATCTGTCCCAGGGGATGCTGGGACCCAGGAAACAGGCAGCAGGAGCAACGTGATGCGGGAGGCGGGCGGCGGTGTCAGGTACGTTTTTTTAATTATTATTAATCGCCCCCCTCCCTCCATGCTCGCTCTTCCCCCAACCCCGCGCTCCCCCTACCCACCCCACCACCCTTTGTTACTGGCAGCCGCCACTGCCTACTGCAGGCCTTATAGCCCCAGGGCAAGGTACACTATATCCCATGTGTGGACATATCTGCATGAGCAGATATGACCCTGCAATATCAAGTCCATTCTTGGATATTGTAAGTGCCCAGGGAAGCCATAGAAAGTACATGTGCTGGATACTTGCCATTACGAGTTTCCTAGCTCCATGATGGCTTCATTGTACCCTAAGATGTTTGGTACCAAACATCTCATCTTCATTAATCTTCACTGATGCCAGTGTTGGATTTATGATTAAATGCACACAGGAGACCCTTTACAGGTTCACTGAAAACCTACCACGCACTGGTGTGGTACCTGACTAGTTGTAGCCAACCTGCCAACACCAGACATGTTTCTGATCTCATGGGGGGAGAGCCAGCACTCTCATAGGCCGGGAACAAAGCATGCTCTGGGCACCTCCTCCAGACCGGGATGGCCTTCCAGGACGGGAAGCTTGAAAGGTGATGCTGCCTTTAAAATGCAACCCAGGCAGCTCCAGATAGTGGAGGATGCCAACCCCCATTCCTGCTCCTCATTTGGCGGGAGGAAAGGTGCACTTTCCATTGGTGTTATTTCTAAAATTACCTCCTGTTTCTTAGAACAAATATTTTAATGAAAGTGAAGTATACATGGGTAAGACTAAAAGGTGAAGTGGTGACATTCTTCGGATGTGTAAATTGTCCTCACATCACAAATTGGTGGTCAACATGTTTCAGCCTTTATCGCCCATAAGGGTCTGGGCTTTCATCAGGACCAAAATCAAAATTCAATGGATCCCTAATTGTTGGTTATTCATGTAGAACCGTAAGTCTATTACTCATGTGTCTTCATTCCGAAACACTCTGTCGGAAAGGTAAATGTGCTTTCATTGAGGCTATGCCTTACTAAGTCTCCTGTTCTGCCTCATAGGTACAGATGAGGCAGGGTATCTTCTCAACTTGCCTACGGTCGATCCACGGTGACGTGACCTATGTCTTCCTCATCCATCCTGGAAGGATGAGGAAGACATAGGCTCAATGAAAGAGCATTTAACTTGTGACCTGACTTCATTTTATTGGCAGATAGCCCTCACACAAGGAGCCAAGGTGAGGTTTGCCTTTTCAACCCCAGAAGTTCATTTTCAATTCAAGGTGATGCCCTTTGGGTTGAAAAATGCACCTGCCACCTTTCATAAGTTGGTGGTGAATATAGTACTTTCAGGCTTGGAAAGCTTTAGTGCAGCACATCTGGGTGATATTGCTGCCTTTAGTTCCACCTGGGGGATCACCTGGTCCACCTCAAGGAAGTGCTTCAAGCCCTTCAACAGGCAGGGCTGACTATCAAGACAAGTAAGTGTCAGATAGGGCAAGGGTCTGTAGTGCACTTGGGCCACCAAGTAGGTGGAGGCCATGCACAACCTCTCCAACGAAAATCCAGACAGTTCTGGCCTGGGAAGCCCAAAAGACACAGACCCAAGTCTGTCTGACTGGGTACTACAGGACGTTTTTCAAAGGATACGGTACCATAAAGTCACCTTTAACAGAATTAACCTCCAAGAAACAGCCTAGGAAAGTCATATGGACTGACTTGTGTCAAAAGTCCTCTGAAACCCTTAAGGAAGCTATGTGCTCAGCACCTGTTCTAAAGGCACCTGATTTTAGTAAATAGTTTGTTTTCCATACTGATGCTTCAGAACATGGGATTGGGGCACTACTGTCACAGCTGAATGACCAGGGTCAAGATCAACCATTTTCCTTTATAAGCAGGCGACTCCTCCCCAGCGAGCAGTGTTGGAGTGGCATTGAGAGGAAATGCTTTGCTGTGGTTTAGTCCCTAAAGAAGCTAAGACTCTACTTGTTTGGGACTCACTTCCCATTTCAAACTGACTACAGGCCTCTCAGATGGTTAATGCAGATGAAAGGAGTGAACCCCAAATTGTTGAAGTGATCCATTTCCCTACAGGGTATGGACTTTAGAATAGAACACAAACCTGGGACTGACCATGACAATGGAAATGGCCTTTCCAGGTTCTTCCCTTAGATGATGAGAATCACCAGGATAAGGTTTAAGTTGCTCATCTCCTTTCATCTGGAGAGAGGCCATGTAAGGAAGTGCCTCTTTTTGCATGTTCACCCCAAAACTTTGGACTGATACTGCTGTTTTTCCTACTCTGAGAGTGCGCCGAGGCCTGCTAACCAGACCTCAGTGTCAGTGTTCTAACCGTATACAAAAGATATGTTAAATTTGATACACCCAATTGGCAAGTACTGGGTTACGTATACGTCCCTAATATATGGTACCCAAGGTAACCAGGGCATGTAAGACAGAGTGTTCACCCAAGGATGCAGCACTGGCTGTGCCACCTTGAACGTGACAAGGACAAAATGGACCCCAGCCTGCCACTGCGGACTGAAAGAGAGTTCGACTTTGCCATTACAACTAATGGCAAAGCCCCCACTTCCCATAACGATATATGTAAGTCTCCCATAACGAAGGCCTATGGAGGCCTATAGCAAGGAGCTCTATATATTTTTAAGTAGGACATACATTTTTTGATATGGCTTAACAGAAACACTTCCAAATTGTTGTTTTGCTGTGGAAAGGTTAGGAGCCCCATTGACTAACACAGCGTTGCTGCTGAATGGGACTACCTAACAGGGTCGAGAAAGGAATCAAATTAATCATGGCATTAAACTCGACCTGATGCCCAGGTCGAATTTAAGGTGACTATTAAAGTTAGCAACTTTTAGAAAGTTGCCACTCTGCACTCCAGCTAGTCAAGTGGCCCCACAAAGGCCCGACACATAGACAGGTTTCTGACCAACTGGGGAGATGTGTGAATGACTCCCAGGTGCAGGAACAAAGGCAGTTGCCGCAGCGTGAGATGAGATCTACTCTCCCAGGAAGGCCACTCAGGGTGTAGGCACAAAAGGCGAGTTTCAAAAGGGAAGCTGCCTTTGAATGGACGAACGTGACAACATCCCTGAGCAGGATGCCTTTTGTTCCTGCAGACAATTATGAGAAAGAACCAGAGAGGGAAAACCCATGCCTAATCCAGTTTTCCTGAGGGTGTGTAGTCCACTGGTAGCCACACCTCTAGGGTGGGCTACCGTGGTCCTGACGACCAAGGAAAGGTCATGCCATTTTGAAAGGGGCAAGAATGGGTCACTCTGTGATAGCCAGATGCCACACAATTCAGGAAAGACGTCACTAGGAAGGAGGGAACCCAGTAGGCCATTGGCTAGTGATCGCGTGGCCCCCTCAGGGCTCTTTCATGGGATAAATGTGGCACCACTGGCACCCTGGACCTCAGATCACTCCGGAGTGAGGAAGGAAAAAGGACTGCCCTGCTACCCTTGAATGCGCACAAAAAGAGGCTGCACAGTCAGAAGGACTGCACCTGCTGCATTGTAGGCTAGCAAAGTTTGGACTGCATCTGCAGCTCCTACCTCTGGGAAAAGTTGATTCCCAGCCCCAACCTACAGCAGTGACTCCATGAATCAGTCGGCTGATCCCCAAGAACCAGCTCTAGGGACACAAGAGCTGAAGTTTTGCTGCTACCAGTCACTGGGCGCACAAAATGACAAATCTGAGATTGCCAAAAGTTGCGCCCATGTCTGCTGGACCTGGGAGTGCTATCAAAGTCCAGATTCGTTATAATCAAGGGACACTAGCCCCTACCTGAGGAGTCCGCCCTAACCTTAGAACAAGGAGACCAGTAGACCAGCATTGGCTGGCCTGCTACTGCAATGTAGAGTACTTCGAGGGACCCAAATCTCTGTAGCCAAAGTCGCCCCTCATCACCTGTGGACTGAGGGACCATCACAAACACACACCCGTCGACCGCACCACAACTGGAGCATCCTTTGAGCTTCTTTCGACTGTATCCTCAGCATCAGGACCACTCCATTGATGTCTATGGTGGTCGTCCTGTAAAGTTTGGAACTTACCTTAAAAACGCTCTGGTGACCAGGTAGCTGTTCAAAGTATTCTCTCTGCCACCCTAGACCTTTTCCCTGCTGGATTGAGTCACACAACCCAGGCCGGAGTACTCGCACTAACTCTTTCAAACTTTTGAAAAGTTTACAAACTTTTTGTTGACCAATGCTTTCTTGCGGTTGCATTTAAAATTGATAAAAATGACTAAAATCTGTATCTTCGGAACCCTCCAGTGGATTTTGATGTTCAAGGTCTCTAAAAATTCATAAAAATATGCTCTATTTCTATAAAATGTTATTGTGTCTCTTTCTTGGTGTGTGACTTTCTTATTTTGTTGTTTGTTGCTGTTAAATGCTTTACACTAAGGGGCACAAGCATCAAGCTAGGCAACTGCGATTCCTTAATAGCGATTATTAAGGAATCGCTATTAAGGAATCGCAATTGCCTATGCATGTAGGTTTTACAAAAATATTTGCGATTCCTACACATTCCTTAATTGCAAATCGCAAATTGCTATTCGCAATTAAGGAATACCTTCCCATTCATTCCTATGGGCCTAGAGGCCCATAGGAAGGAATGGGAAGCCATTCGCAATTTGCGAGTACCAAATAGGTACTCGCAAATTGCGAATACCAAATAGGTACTCGCAAATTGCGAATGCAATTTGAAGGGTGCTAGGGGGCCTTAAAGGCCACCCTGCTGCACCCCAAATTTGGCATCTGTGCTCATGTGGAACACACATATGCCCTAATATATGTGTGCGCCACATGGCATATGTGTGCGCCACATGGCACTTTGAAAAATGCACTTTTGTGCATTTTTCAAAGTTTTTGTAAATTACCATCAACTTGCAATTGATGGTAATTAGCGTTTCCTAAATACAAAGTCTCCTTTAGGAAAGGATTTGATGCATCCCAAATAGGGAATTGCAATTTGCGATTCCCTAAAAGCTTTCGCAATTTAGGTAATCGCAAAATTTGCGATTACCTATATTGCGAATGGGTTTTGGGTTGATGCATCCCAAATGCCTAAATACCGGTCGCAAAGTGGCCGATTCTGCGAATCGGCCCGTTTGCGATCGGTATTTAGGTTGATGCATGTGCCCCTTAGTTCCTTAATGCCAGCAGCCACAGCTACCCAGGGTTGAGCTAAGGTTAAGTAACCAAGACTGACTGGACCAAGATGGTATTTGCTCCACAATAAGGCGCCACAGCCATATCATATAGTACACCCATATCCTCACACAACCTCACCTGATGGTTCTCTAACTTCCCCATTGCCACATTAAGATGTATTCTAGCACTATCTTCACTGCTTTGAAGCACCTACATGCTACATGCAGCATGCTTAAAAAATAAAAAAGAATTAAAAAATGCCAGAGGACATAGCCACTTTCTTCTCCAAAATGTCACACAATAACCCCAAAGCTAAGGGTTCAGAGCAGGGTCTGTGGCTGTAGTCTGGCCAGTGAAAGCACTCTGATCAAAGAGACCACTATATCAACCATTGCTCTGCCTTGGACCCTACTTCTTGTCTCACTAAGCATAATGATTCATCTGTCCTAACAGCCGAACCTGTAAGAAGAGACCATATGCATCTTTAATATTTCATGTGTCCATAGCCACCAGAGGATAGCAAATGCAGCTATGGAATCAAGTCACACTGGTTGGAGACCATTTAACCACAACTTGCTTCAATATAGACTCCATTCACATAAATCATGGCTCCCATTCTCTCCAGGGGCACCTACTTTTAGGCTATGCTACAGCTCCCAGAAATCCTTTTGAACACTGTACCTGCTGATTCTTGTTTCACAACTACTAGCCCTAGTCTTGTGAGTTATTTTGGTTGGCCAACTTATCGTATGGTAATATGTAAGATATCGTTCTTGGCAAAGGTAACACTGTTACAGTTAGAAATCCATCTCTCATAGTTGGCTCAATCAGCATCATCTAATTTAGTCTCACCAATGTTATCAATGTAAATTCTCTACTAAATTAATGTTCTCTAGTTCCAAGGAAGCAAGTTCAGCAATAGCCCCATGGAACTAAGCATGAGTTATAACCAAATATTCGTTTGACATATATTTCAGAAATGCAAACATTTTGTCTCAAAACATAAACATGCTAGTTTCTGAAATGCCATATGTTTTGCTATCGAATGCAGGCTTTTATAAACTTCTCCTGAATCTTTTTTACAAAAAACTGCTCTTTGTCCCCAAATATATCTGCTTTTCATTTGTAGGTAGCACATGCTTGTCAACAAATATCAGCTTGTCACTTTCATGAAATACTCACATACATATTTGTGAGACATGGGTTTATTCTGCCTTTCTCTCCCATACTTCATACCAGCCCCTCCTGCTGCTGCACGAACAGCCGTTTGTGCCTTCCCTGACTTCCTTGTTGTTTAGCCTGAATGTTGCCCGTTTTGATTTGCCATACTGTTGTCTATATTTAATTTTCCTTACTGTGGCCTGTATTTGATTTGCCTTACTGTTGACTGTATTTAACTTAACTTATTGTTCCTGTATTTGATTTGCCTCACAGTTGACTGTGTTTAAGTTTCATTTCTGTTGCCCATATTTGATATGCCTCACTGTTGCCCGTATTTATTTTGATTTACTGTTGCCTGGATTTGATTTTGCACTTTCTGATGTAGTTGTATTTTCCTTCTTGTCCATTTCACGCTGTTCCCTGCATCGCCGCTCTCCTGATGTTCTTTTTCCAGCTGTTTTCACCTGCTTCCTGCCTGCCCCGCCTCAGCGCCCCTCCTCCCTCCTCCCAGGACCTACTTAGGGGCATATTAACAAGGCGGCGTTAATGAATTATCGCCGCTTTAGCGTCCGTTTTCGGACGAAAAGCGGCGATAATTTTATCGCCGAATTAACAAGGACACGCTAGCGCGTGATTCCTGACTTAGCGTCCGTTTTCTGCACGCCTCCCATCGCATCGCTAATGAGATGCAAAGGGGGCGTGCCTGTGAAAACAACAGGGGGAAATATCGCTAACCCAGGTATCGCCATATTAGCAACGTGGGTTAGCGATATTTTAAATTGCGTTAAGTATGCCTTAACGCAGGAATTTAACGTCTGCTAAATTCCTGACTAAGGCATACCTAACATGGGGGTGGATTGTGTGGCTAAGACCACAGGCCCTATCGCCAAGTATATCGCCGTTTTCCATGGGACATCGCTGGAAAACCAGCGATGTTCCATGGAAAACATCGCTATCACTGGAAAATTATCGCCTTTGCGCTAAGCGTTGTTAATACAGCGCTAGCATGGCGATAATTTCCAGCGATAGCCGGCGATAGGATTCCTCACGCTAAGCACGGCCAGCGATAATTATCGCTGGCCGTTGTTAATATGCCCCTTAATTGGGGCCGCAGCGTGACCCCATTGAGCAAGTCCTCATACTAGCTACCCCTGCTGCTGCGCGAAGAGCCGTTTGTGCCTCTTGCCCTGACTGCTTTGTTCTCCAGCCTGACTGTTGGCCGTTTTGATTTGCCTTACTGTTGCCTATATTTAATTTGTGTTACTGTTGCTCGTATTTGCCTTACTGTTGACTGTATTTAAGTTGCCTTGCTGTTGCCCATACTTGATTTGCATTACTGTTGACTGTATTTAAGTTGCTTTACTCTTGCTAATATTTTATTTGCCTCACTGTTGCCTGTACTTAATTTGCCTAACTGTTGCTTGGACTTGATTTTGCACTTTGGGCCGTTCTCTGCATTGCCGCTATCCCTGTCACGCCCACTGTTTCAGCGCCCCTCCCTCCTTCCAGGACCTACTTAATGCAGGCCGCAGTGGGGTTGCATCCATTTGCGCCTGGACCGCGCCCAGAGCCAGGAACCGTGGTTCTTCCACCCTGCACAGCTACATCGCCGCAGACCTCCGAGCCCTGGACCCTGGACGCATCAACAACTGTTACCGCACATCTCCACGCACCACCAGAGGGCAATTCTCTTGCCAGCACTCACCAGCAACACCGAAGCGACCAACAACGCCGGAGGCACCACAAACTTGACTGAATCCAGCACGCCAACCGGGACCTCTACAACACAACTCCAGTGCATCCTACTCAATGCACGATCACTTGTCAAACATGCCATGGAGATCTGGGACACGATCTCATCCCTCGCCCCGAACATCATCTTCCTCAGAGAGACCTAGCTGAACCCTGCCTCCGCGCCGGAGATTGCCATCGCCACCCCCGAGGTGACAAAATAGCACACCGGGACCAAACCAACAAACACGAAAGGGGTATTGCCATCATCTTCAAGGACTCCATCTACTGCACGATCTCATCTGCGACTCAACCCAAATAATGGAGCATCTCAACTTCAAACTCCACACAGACGGAAAAAGCACCATCAGAGGCACCCTTGCCTATAGACCCCCATGACCATGCCCTAGCTTCTGCAACACCATCCCTGACCGCATCACCCCAATCACCATTGACTCCGAACACTACATCCTCCTAGGGGATCTCAACCTTCACCTAGATTACTCCAGCGACACCAACACAACCTACCTCCTGGAAAGCATGAGCAAAATAGGCCTTAAGCAACTTGTCACCAACCCCACCCACATAGCAGGACACACGCTCGACCCCATTTACATGTCCAGTGACAAGGTCAAGCACACCCACTTCTCACAGCTCACCTGGAACGACCACTACAGCATCCACTTCACCATCTCAGGACCCTTCAATACCGGCATCATGCTCCCCAGCTCAATGCACCGAAACTGGAAAAATATATCAGAAGACCAGGGAAACATCACTCTCAGCTCCCAGAAACAACATCCAACCCAGAACAGGCTGTGAAGAACTTCTCCCAGTTTATCACAGAAAGCACCAACACAATCACCCTCGCCAAACCAGCCAAATCCAGAGGATTTGCCAGAAGAGCCAACTGGTTCACCACTGAGCTGAAATCCGCCAAACGCAACTGCCCACAACAAGAAAGGAAGTGGCGCACCAGGAAGGAAAAAGAAGACCACACCTCCTTCAAGACTGCACTCAACCAGTGCCACCACCTTCTGAAAGAACCAAAGAAAAACACGCTAACAGACCACACAGAAGCCAGCACAAACCATAGCAAGAAGTGCTTTGTCATCAAAAAGGAATTCTCCAACACCGCAGCTGCCGGAAACAACATCACCCCTTCCCAAGAACTGTGTGACCGACATGATCTCAACCATCTACGAAAACTTTGAACACCAACCCTCTTCCGCCGAAAGCATCTGCCTGCTCACACCCACAATCACAAACCCAGAATACCTGCTCACCTATTGGGACCCTCTTACGACTCAAGCCACAATCTCCATCATGAACTCTGTACACTTGGGAGCACCCATGTACCCTTGTCCCAACTACTCCTTCAATCGTAGTGTTATGTGGCCATTAGGGTCATTGTCGACATTGCTAAGTTAGCTAGAGCACGGCTGCCATGATGCTGCTTTTGCGCACTTTACTGCATGACTTTGTTGTGCAAGACTCTGTTTGTGCTTTTCACATGAGAACTGTCTGCTTTCTGCGTTCTCTGCCTGCTCTTGGGGTTTAATCTGAACACGATGTGCAAGGTCGATAAACAATGCTCCTTGTTATTCTGTTCTGGTCAGTTCCTACCATCGAGACAAAACATGCTAACACAGCTGCGCTGCTGAAAGCCTGTGCTTTGATATTATGGGGATACATGTTGTTCTGAGACACTTGGAGAGGGTCCTTTCCAGGGAGAAGAGCTATGCGGTTCCTATGATGTAAAGCTTCCATCTAGGCACTAAGGTAGGGGGTCTGCTGACAAAGCCCAGAGATCTTCTATTATATATTAAACATCATTTTGCCAAGGGGAGGGTGGTTAGGCCTTATAGTCCTTTTTCCACTGTCTATATATAATGACTTTCCCCTTCATATTCTATGGCATTGTAACAATGCTAATTGTTCTAGGTTTATGCATTTCGCTGCTGGTAGTGGCTCGTATACTGCATTATAGAGCACGATAGTTAAAATAAACATTTTGAACTATAACAGTGACTCTGACCATTCTTATTGTGGACAAGTATGAGTGAGCGAGCGAAAGGGTATGTCTTGCTACCGCGATTCCTGAGAGAGTCGGGAGTGTTGTGTTCTGGGTTGTCTAATCATTTGTAGCTTCTTGATTTTGGAGAAGAGCGAATGAGACACTATAGCTAGTCGGTTTGGGGATTTTGGGTACTAAGGTGGTAGGTTGGTACACCCCTATACACCGAGGTCCTGTTTTCCTGCGCATAGTTCTGTGTAGGTGCAGAATCCCCCCAACATGGCGCCGCCAACGTTTGGTCTGGTTCTTATCTGCGAGACTCTTGAGTAGCGTCCTTAATCCCCTCACATCTGTTTCCGGAGACGGTTGTGACGGTGTAACCTCCTATATTGATGTTTTATAGGTTAATTCAAGCTTAAATTTTAAAAGGTTCCTTCTCTTTCTTGTTAGCCCATTGTTGCGCTGCCACGCTTTAGGTTGTTATTTTTTGTTATTCATTATGGCGGTTGCCATTGCACCGCCTAATCGGGCTGCAATCACAGCTTATTTGACTCAAAATGGAGTCCCTGATGATGGTATTGCGCTCATTTTTGTAGTCGAAGCGAATGCAGCTTACCGCTTCGAAGTCTTTTATTCTTGGGTCACCTTTCCGGCAGCGGATGGAACAGATAATTTGTTTCACATATATACTGCCACGGCCCTACCTCAGGCTTATCAGCCTTATAGGTCTCTTGAAGTTCCGCTAACGGCTTGGCAACACCAAATATGGTTTAATGTCGCCCTTCCTCACCCAATAACGCCGGCCCGTTTAGGCTCTTTATCAACAGATGGGGCCATGTGGCCCGTTTTGGCTGGGTATACCTCACACCCGCGTTATCTAACAACTGCGACACTCGCAGAACTTCGGGTATTGCATACATCTCTGATACGTATACATAGATCTGTTATACAGTTCGTGTCGCGCAACTTCCAGGTGGGAGCATCTGGCGTTGCTGAGCAACCAGCAGCACCTGCTGGTGTCACCATCAGTCCTGATGATGGTATTGCGCTCATTTGCTGAAACATTTGGACAAATTGAAGCTGTTTTTCCGAATACCACTCCGATGGAGAAACACAGAATATTAACCATAAGTTTACCTAAAGACTTAGTTCCCGAATTGGCTGATTGTAACACTTGGGGCAAAGTGTTTGCAGCTGTATATTCGATGTGTTTCGGCACCCCCTCCATGACCATACTCCCTTCCGTGATAAAACGTGTTCAGGATGAACACGGGCCGAAGCGGCTCTGGAGTTGGGGATGAGACTGGTCGGGGTGTTCGACGTGGTTGCTGATATGATCCTTGCTAATGTTAAGGGTGATGCTGTCAGCTTACAAGTGGCTAACCACTTGGAGGCTGTGGCAGACGCAGACAAGCCACGCAAATTACCAAAGATTATTGCAAAGGCTTATAAGACCTTGGGCCGCAATAGTCTGGGAGTTAAGCCTTTTACTCAAACGCAGACGCAATCTCAAACTCAACAAAAAGCCCAGACTGATAAAGATGGGCGCCCGTTCTTTGATAAAAAGAACTGGAAAAATAAAAAACAGGGGCAGCAACAGCAGAAGCAGTGTTCGCGTGCTGGTTCACCGACACCTGAGTCTTCTGAGCGTACTTATGACTTGCACGGCCACACAAAAATTAAGACTCCTGATAGATTTCAGGTCCCTGATCAGCGCTCTCCTCGTTCTTTTTAGGACTCATCGAACTCTTAAGTCGGTGGAGGGGAGCGCCAGGAGCATGGCAAAGGTCCGACGAAACAACAGGGAAGAGATCTACCTCAACAGTTTGACGTCAAAGCCAAACAAGAGGAACTGCCTCGTTTTCGACCCCCGTATCAGAAGAAAAAAGTTGCCGCTTTAACAGCGAAGTATGCCTCAGACCATGAGAACGCGACTCCTAGACTCGACATGGGTAGTGACTCTGCTCGACAGCGCAGCGGAGGTTACCATAGTGCGGGTGTCACGACTTGCTCCCTGCGTTCTCGTGTCCACCACCAGGGGGCTGAACTGTGGGACTCTTCAGTGGTCTAATAAGCTTCCAGACCCTCCCCTACATGTACATACGGACTTCCAGCCATTTGGATTCTACTTGCAAATTGCGATCCATTCCCAATCCATACCGGGTTTTGTGGAAGCCAGTCTGCTAATTCTGGAAACTCCATTACCTAGAATTCCCTGCTCACTGCTTCGTCTCCACCCCTGCAGGCCAAGGATGGGTGGAGGAATTCAGCTCACCTGTGGCTCGCTGCTGCTAGCCTGCTCACACCTGATGCATGTGATTACTGTGAGCTCTTTTAAAGCCCCAGCTCCCTTCAGGCCAAGGTTGGTCATTGTAGCTGTGCACCGGTGAGACCGATCCTTGTTTCCAGTGTTTCCAGAGCTTTTGATATCTTTGTTTCCAGTGTTTCCTGAGCTTTAGTTAGCTGCTGTTTTCCTTGTTTCTCAATTAGCACTGCCTGCAGTGCTACCTTGACTCCTGAGCCTTAGCATTCCTTGCTCCTTCCTGCAGTAGTTTCCCTTGTTGCTGAACTAGCACTGCCTGCAGTGCTACCTTGACTCCTGAGCCTTAGCATTCCTTGATCCTGAACTGCAGCAGTTTCCCTTGTTTCTGAACTAGCACTGCCTGCAGTGCTACCTTGACTCTTGAGCCTTAGCA
Organism: Calotriton arnoldi; assembly: GCA_963921515.1. Taxonomy (NCBI): domain Eukaryota; kingdom Metazoa; phylum Chordata; class Amphibia; order Caudata; family Salamandridae; genus Calotriton; species Calotriton arnoldi. Next base: position 251,613 of record CAWUFW010016065.1, read on the forward strand.
TTCCTTGCTCCTTCCTGCAGCAGTTTCCCTTGTTGCTGAACTAGCACTGCCTGCAGTGCTACCTTGACTCCTGAGCCTTAGCATTCCTTGATCCTGAACTGCAGCAGTTTCCCTTGTTCCTGAACTAGCACTGCCTGCAGTGCTACCTTGACTCCTGAGCCTTAGCATTCCTTGTTCCTGAACTGTAGCAGTTTCCCTTGTTCCTGAACTAGCACTGCCTGCAGTGCTACCTTGACTCCTGAGCCTTAGCATTCCTTGTTCCTGACCTACAGCAGTTTCTCTTCTCCTGAACTAGCACTGCCTGCAGTGCTACTTTGACTCCTGAGCTTTTGCTCAATTCTAGTTCCTGCTCCAGCACTGCCTTCAGTGTTACTTTGTTTTCCTGATTCCTGAACCAGCACTATTCTTGTATACCCTTGTAGTCCCCCTTTATGTATATCCTTTACCAGTCCCTGCTTTTCTTCCCATTTTCTTCGTTCCAGTTCCTAGTTTGCTGTCTCTCTATTCCTGCTGTCTTGCTTCTATTACCTTGTATGTTTGTTACTTGCTTTCTGCCAAGTGTGCCCTGTGATTTCCTTACTTTCTTGTTAAGCACTCCTCCTTGCTAGCTCCTTGTCTATTGTGCTTGTATTTAGTTCCACCCCCTTGCTGTTACTGCCTTGCGTGTTCCTGTTTGATCGCCAGGATCCGTGGGCACAGCTGACTACCTAGGTGGTGTTTCTTGTTCACTGTATTGTCTTTGAGTTACATTTATAACATCACCATAGGTATCAGCTCCACAGACCCTGCCTTTGCATGCATATCCTATATGTGGGTATTTGCAGTCAGTATCTGTAACAGCAATTGTGGGTGAGGAACTTACTGAGCTTCAGTCTTACCGTGTGGAGCTCCCGAGTGCTTTACCCCACATTCCCTTTATTGTTAATGTTGTTTTATATTAATGTCTTGCACGTCCGTCCTGGGTGTAGTTAGTCTGAATGCTAAATTGCCTCGTGAGTGCCCTTCCTTTCTGAGTCTTAGCCATCTTGTTCACTTGTACAGGCTTCCCCCTCTGGATCCCTTTTTCTCCTCTGACTCCCTGTGTGATCCTGGGCAGCGCTGTACTACTCTTTCTGTGCACAGTACGTTTTCTACCCAGTCCTCAGTCCTTGCTCAAGTCCCTGACTGTGTTACCGACTGACAGAATGACCAACCCACATTTCCAGGGTCACTTGTGAGGTTTCTTTGCGTTCAGTTAGCTACCATTTTTCTGTTACATTTCTGTTTGAACATCTTGAAGGTGTGTCATAATGAGAGGTTTAAGAAAGAAACACACCAGTACATCATTTAAGTTTGTGCAGGGCATTTCACCAGTGCCCACCAATGAGAGGCATTTAGTGTCTATTTTATAATTTGAGAATGTTCACCCTAGTCCTGAAACAACGAATCCTCTTATGAGAAATGGACATTTACGTTCTGAATATTTTACTCATTGGCTCTCAAACACCTCTTTGCCAGATCCTGACTTAATCTTCTGTTCTGATCCAGATTCAATGTCTGTGTCAGCATTGCAAAAGGAGAACGATACCTTACTCTGCCTGCTGAACAAGAATTCTGATTCTCGCATGTCTGCTGTAAGTGGTTGTAAAATACAATATTCAACCACACAACCAAAGAAAGAGCAGATTAATTTCATAACCTCTGTTCTCCATTCAAATAATATTACCCTGCCTTGTAGTCCAGTAAAGATCAGTCCCGGATACTAAAGGGACCATGTTAAATACCACATTCAAAGTAAACAATAATCAGTTTAACAAAACAGAGAAAAGACCTACTAGAACACAGGCGGCTAATAGCCAGTTTGAACAAAATCCAAGTTGTAGCTCTGTTGCTTGTTGTGAAGTTGCCAAGTCTACAACTGTCCTTGTAGAGAAAGATCTGCAGTCTTCACAGGATATAATTACATCTAAGATTCATGAATTACAACGAGCGAATAAAATGTTTCAGACTCTGTTAAAAAACTATAACCCAGAGTTCAAGTGGGAATCTAAAACCCCTGTACAAGACAACCTTTCCACCTCTATGTTAGCCTCCTTAGAAATGGAGAATAAAGCCTTGCGCTCTCTTTTGCGTTCCCCTCAGAGCTGGTCAAGCGATTGTGTGAATAATACTGTGGCTGATCACTCAGATTCCACTCAGAAAAGCCATAGTACCTTGTCTCACAGTGCAGTTATTCAAAGTATGTGTTTGAAGTCTGAATTGTCTAACTCCTCTGGTGTTTTGTCTTCTAGTGCTAAATTACATCTAGGCGCTACATCTGAGATGTGTCCCTCCACTTTTCAGGGTCCCCATATGCCAGGCAAAACAAAAACATCTCTTTGCTTTCTTTTCCTGGTAGTGAGGTCAGTTCTTTCTCAGAGATAACCCATAGACAGGCCATTGACATACAGACAAAACCTGAACCAGTGACCCACATAATCCCTGATGTGACAATATCCTGTGGCTCTTGATTTAACTGTTGTGACTGAAGTCAACCTCCTAGCTGAGAAGAAACAAAATCCTGACCCCTTGTTTGCTGTTTTGCCTTCAAGCACACCACATATTGAAAAGTCAGGAAATAATACTCTCTGCTCTGATGCACCTGTACCACCTTGTGATGCAGAAGAAAATGTAAAAATTTCCAAAGACCAAGTGATCTTTGACCTGTTTCCTCTGACTAAGACATGTGAACTGCCAAATGGTAAAAGGAGTCTGGTCATCAGAGACTCTAAGATAAGCAGTATTCTTAGCCATCCTGAAGAAAGCGCTTCAGTGTGTTTTAATAAGCCAAGGAACTGTGAAGATTTCAATATTGACATTAGGGAATCTACTGTTCATGGGCTATCGCCGTTCCCAGAATTTAAAGTCCATCATCCTTGTGCCTCTCTGTCATCAGCTTGTCTTTTTGCAGAGTCTCCAGAATCCTCAGCCAGCCTGCTGCTCTCAGAGTCTCCAGAATCCTCAGCTGGCCTGATGGTCTCAGAGTCTCCAGAGTCCTCAGCCGGCCTGCTGCCTTCTGAACTTCAGCCTGCAGCCTGCCTGCCATCGGAGCCAGAGCTTCCAGGCTGCCTGCCATCAGAGCCAGAGTTTCCAGGCTGCCTGCCTTCCGAACCAGAGCTTCCAGGCTGCCTGCCTTCCGAACCAGAGCTTCCAGGCTGCCTGCCTTCCGAACCAGAGCTTCCAGGCTGCCTGCCTTCCGAACCAGAGCTTCCAGGCTGCCTCCTTCCGAACCAGAGCTTCCAGGTTGCCTCCTTCCGAACCAGAGCTTCCAAGCTGCCTCCTTCCAAATCAGAGCTTCCAGGCTGCCTGCCTTCAGCACCAGAGCTTCCAGGCTGCCCGCCTTCAGCACCAGAGCTTCCAGGCTTCCCGCCTTCAGCACCAGAGCTTCCAGGCTCCCCGCCTTCTGGCCTTGAGCCTCTATCTTGCCAACTTTTTGACCCTGTGCTTCCAGTTTGGCAGCCTTCAGAGGTCTCAGTACGTATACATTTAGAAACTGAATCTCCAGCATCAGAGACAAAACTCTCAACATGTAAGTCTCCAGGGTGTGGGTCTCCTCCATACCTGTTTCCAAAGACTCCTGCATGTGAGTCTTTTGTATGTTTTCCTCCAGGGCCAGAACTTCAGGTCTGCTTCCTGTCACCTCCTTCGTTTTCAGCCAGATTGCCTTTGACCTCTGTGCCTCCAGCCAATCCGTTATCTGCTTTTGACCTTACAGTCAATCTGCCTTTGTTTTCAGAGTGCTACTCTAGCCTGCCATCATCAGGACTTCAAACACCTTTAATTCAGGCTTCTAAGCCCCTGTTACTGGATTTGGACTCTTCAGGTTCTGCCTCCAATACTCCTGTTAACTTGCAGCCTATTATCCTACCCTCCAGAACAACACAGTTTTCCTGCAGTCCTCTGGTATCTTGCACTAAATCTCTCATGGAAATGGACTTAATACTTAGGAGCAAAGGCTTTGAATCCAGTTCCAGATTCCGGGAGCCGGTCTTTGGATGCGGTGTACTGTCACGACTTGCTCCCTGCGTTCTCGTGTCCACCACCAGGGGGCTGAACTGTGGGACTCTTCAGTGGTCTAATAAGCTTCCATACCCTCCCCTTCATGTACATACTGACTTCCAGCCATTTGGATTCTACTTGCAAATTGCGATCCATTCCCAATCCATGTCGGGTTTTGTGGAAGCCAGTCTGCTCATTCTGGAAACTCCATTACCTAGAATTCCCTGCTCACTGCTTCGTCTCCACCCCTGCAGGCCAAGGATGGGTGGAGGAATTCAGCTCACCTGTGGCTGGCTGCTGCTAGCCTGCTCACACCTGATGCATGTGATTACTGTGAGCTCATTTAAGCCCCAGCTCCCTTCAGGCCAAGGTTGGTCATTGTAGCTGTGTACCAGTGAGACTGATCCTTTTTTCCAGTGTTTCCAGAGCTTTTGATATCTTTGTTTCCAGTGTTTCCTGAACTTTAGTTATTCCTTGTTCCTGAGCTGCTGCTGTTTTCCTTGTTCCTGAATTAGCACTGCCTGCAGTGCTACATTGACTCCTGAGCTTTAGTAATTCCCTGTTCCTGAACTAGCAATGCCTGCAGTGCTACCTTGACTCCTGAGCCTTAGCATTCCTTGTTCCTGACCTGCAGCAGTTTCCCTTGTTCATGAACTAGCACTGCCTGCAGTGCTACCGTGACTCCTGAGCCTTAGCATACCTTGTTCCTGAACTGCAGCAGTTTCCCTTGTTCCTGAACTAGCACTGCCTGCAGTGCTACCTTGACTCCTGAGCCTTAGCATTCCTTGTTCCTGACCTGCAGCAGTTTCCCTTCTCCTGAATTAGCACTGCCTTCAGTGCTACTTTGTTTTCCTGATTCCTGAACCAGCTCTATTCTTGTATACCCTTGTTGTCTCCCTTTCTGTATATCCTTTTCCAGTCCCTGCTTTTCTTCCCATTTCCTTGGTTCCAGTTCCTAGTTTGCTGTCTCTCTATTCCTGCTGCCTTGCTTCTATTACCTTGTATGTTTGTTACTTGCTTTCTGCCAAGTGTGCCCTGTGATTTCCTTACTTTCCTGTTAAGCACTCCTCCTTGCTAGCTCCTTGTCTAATGTGCTTGTATTTAGTTCTACCCCCTTGCTGTTACTGCGTGGCGTGTTCCTGTTTGATCGCCAGGATCCGTGGGCACAGCTGACTACCTAGGTGGTGTTTCTTGTTCACTGTATTGTCTTTGAGTTACATTTATAACATCACCATAGGTATCAGCTCCACAGACCCTGCCTTTGCATGCATATCCTATATGTGGGTATTTGCAGTCAGTATCTGTAACAGCAATTGTGGGTGAGGAACTTACTGAGCTTCAGTCTTACTATGTGGAGCTCCCGAGTGCTTTACCCCAGATTCCCTTTATTGTTAATGTTGTTTTATATTAATGTCTTGCACGTCCATCCTGGGTGTAGTTAGTCTGAATGCTAAATTGCCTCGTGAGTGCCCTTCCTTTCTGAGTCTTAGCCATCTTGTTCACTTGTACAGGCTTCCCCCTCTGGATCCCTTTTTCTCCTCTGACCTGGGCAGCGCTGTACTACTCTTTCTGACACAGTACATTTTCTACCCAGTCCTCAGTCCTTGCTCAAGTCCCTGACTGTGTTCCCGACATAGTCCCGGACAGTCCCTGACAGCGGGAGGCACTGCGTCCCTGTCTGGAGGCGACAGCAACTGATATATTTATTACAGTAGAAACATCAGATACCCGGGTTTACCCCCCGGATAGACTCTATGAGATCATAATTCAAATTGAAGGTGATATACTGCATCCTAACAAGGCGGTTTTCTGGGAAAATCTTACCTCCTCATACAACATTTTGTTGGCGGAGGCAGATTGGCCTCCACCCTTTGTGCTAGCCGCTTCTAGAGGGGAGGACGTGATACTTACGTGTTTTTCGCGTTACGTCCCTGAGGAACATGCAAAGGCTTACGCACCTGAGTGGGCTTTGGCCCTTGCCCCAGCGGTGTACCGTAATCAGGTGGGCTGGGATATTGATTCACCGGCACATGAAATACCTTTACTGTCTATGCCACAACCACAATATCCAATCAGACGTGAAGCTAAGGTTTGTGACATTCTAACATAGTTGGAGTATCAAGGAGTGATTGAATCCTGTGTATCACCGATGAATAATCCTCTTTTTCCGGTATCAAAACCTGACAGTTCATATCGAATTGTATTGGATTATCGAAATTTGAATAGTCATTGTCGCACGTTTGCAGTGCAAAACACACACAGCTCTGCGATGGTAAACAACCTTGTACGTAAAAAATATCAAAGTACACTGGACATATCCAATGGTTTCTACAGTCATAATTTGGCTCCTGAGAGCCGTGACTTGACAGCATTTACCGCCGTCGGAAATCAGAAAATTTACGCGTTTGCCTATGGGGTATAAATAGCCCCGGGGCATTTGCTGCACGTGTTGTGTCTTTGTTGCACGACATAGATCCCGATGCGTTCTCGTACGTTGATGATATTTATCTGACGGACGCCGAACTAATACTACATCTTGTCCGAGTCGACCGCATCATTTTATCCTTTGCCGACTATGGATACAAATTAAATTTTGCAAAATCGCACATCGCTCATTTGGCGGTGCTCTTTTTGGGCTATGAGCTCAATAATGAGGGTCGGGGGTTAGCCCCCCCCACTTTCTGGAGAAATGTGCACAATTGCAACCTCTTTCTACGCTGAAGAAACTTCAGACTTTGCTGGGATTTTTGAATTTCGGGAGGACGTACATTCCCGATTATGCCCAGCGTATCAAACCGCTTTATGCGTTGATACAACCAACATATTCTTCTGCCAACTGGCTTCCGGAACATACCACTAACCTACAATCTTTGCAAACTGATATGCTTGCAACTAACTACTTGTTGACGCGCGATAACACCACGAACCTGGTGATATGTATTGTGCCAGGGAAAGTGGGTTTCACCTACTTGACGTTCAATGAGGGGGACACAGTTCCTATGGCATACAAATCACATTTATACACTGCGGCTGAAATGCGTTTTTCGAATGTTGAAAAGATTTTGACGGCGGTCCAAATGGCGATTCTAAAAGAACGCTCACTGGCGCAAGGTAACGGCATTCTTATGGTCACGCCTTTCCCTGCTTTGGAAGCAGTGACTGAGGCAAGTGTACCTAACTCTAAGGCACTACATCCCCGTTGGATACAATGGGCTACTTCTTTGACATCACCTGATGTCACGTTTATCTTTGACCCTGCACTTCAGACACAGGAGTTTTTACAGTATGAACACGTTCATCCTCCTCCGCTGTCATTGCTTCCTTTACATGAGTATAAATGTATCATTTACACCGATGGCTCGGCTCAACCGGCCACCGGTTCCAAACACGCTTATTCAGCGGCTTGCGCTATTGTGGCTGGTTCCATTGTCAATGGAGAATTCAAGCCTTCCATAGTGCATACTCAGGCACTTGGGGACTGTACAGCACAATTAGCGGAGCTGCGTGCTCTTGTTCTTGCCCTTGAGTTTGCCGATCCTAATGTGAATACTCTTATTGTATGCGATTCTTATTACTGTGTCCAATCTTTTAATGACAACTTATTCTTCTGGTCTCAGAATGACTATCGAGACTCTAAAGGCTCGCAATCAAGCATTAAACGCTTTGGGTTCGAGTGGCAGACCTTAAACAGCGTCTGCCCCTCACGCATGTTATCCATACTCTTGGCCATCAGCGTGTGGGAGCACATGCTCTTGGTAATTCTTTGGCTGACGAAGCGGCCAAATCTGCAGTAGCCACGTGTGCCGTAGCAGCAGTTACAAGGTCCATGACTAAAATAGATAATGATATTCTGGCAGCGGTTGCTGCTACGAAGGAGGGAACTGCTTATCCTCAGGGTTTCCCTTCGAAATACTCTTATCATATATCTCCCGAACAGGTTCCTTATGCTTCTATTCCATCTGTTGGGGATCGACTGATTCCCAACATGGACCGCAGACTTGCTTTGATCAGAGCCGCACACGAGGGCATGGCTTCTGCACATGCCGGGGTGTCTGCGACAGTCTCGATTTTACAGCAACGTTATTGGTGGCGTGGTTTATATAAACAAATCCGTAATTATGTGCTTTCTTGTGACATTTGTCAGCAAATCAAACCATCTACGGTGTCACGCCCACCACAAACACAGCTATGTATTTCTAATCAACCATTTGGCTGTGTATATCTTGATCACTGCGGCCCGTTCTCTTCTGATACTGCATTTAAATACATTTTAGTTGCAGTTGATTCATGCACTAGATTCCTGTGGGTTTGGCCACAACGCAGTGCTGACGCTCGAAATGTCATCAGGGATTTGCGCGTCTTTGTCGGGATGTTTGCCTGTGGCACCTTCCATTCAGACCAAGGTCCGGCGTTCGCCTCTAAGGCGTACAAGGATGCGATGAAGTCGATGGGGGTGCTGGTGCAGTTTTCGTCTCCATACAGGCCTGAGGGCAATTCTATTCTGGAGCGAATGAACCGCGACTTAAAGCAATCTTTGACAGCTAGAGTCTTAGGTACTGGCAAGAACTGGCTGGCCCATTTGTATGGGGTTCAACGTGCACTTAATAATCTCCCTAGAAGATCTCTGGGAGGGCGGACCCCCTACGAACTGCTCTTTGGCATTAAAATGTTTGTGCCTGACCTTGATTGTCTAGACGTTGTGGCGGCAGCTGCAACCTTAAACGTAGATAATCATTCTACTATGTTACAGGACCTACAAAAGACCCGTGACAGCTACGCGACTGAACATTTACCCTCTTCCAATGACACATCGATGCAGATTCCGGTTACCGGCTGGCTTCCTAAGATTGGAGATCTGGTACGAGAAAAGCTGGAGAACAAGAAAGAATTTGGTCCCTCTTATTGTGCACCGGTCCCGGTTCTTGGATTGAAGGGTACTCGTACAGTGATACTACCACCTTTACCTGGTCGCAAAGACAACAGATATATTTCAGTGGACAATGTCAAGTTACACCGTCTGGCCGATTCTGAATAGTGACTCCTGCTGTTTCCTGCAACACTAGCACAATGAATTCGGTGCATTCGTCCACTTCAACTCATCCTCATGTTACAGAGGGTGACATGGAAACTAATATTGACCTTTCACCTGTCCCCACACCTCCCTGTTCACCTGCAGACGTTGAGTACACTTATCCTGCGGAAGAGTGCTCGAGTGAAGTGCTGGACAGACCATCTCGACATCACACTGATACCGCCCGACCGCCTTTGATGTGTATGGGTTCAATCGGTTACTATGGGGACTGTCCGAGCTTCTCCTGTGACTCTTCCTCCTCGTCTTCCACATTGGCCCTTCCACCGACAAAATTAAGCATTTTCAGTTCATGGTTCAAAAAAACTTACATGGTCGCACCCTGGACATACATCTGGATGGTGCTTGTCCTGATTTTCCTCTTCATGTCAATCGGATTTGTGACTGTCTTTTTCTTACTCATCAATGGTCATTATTTGCCGGAACGCTCTGCAGTGAAATTGGTCGATGGAATTCTGGCCCCTCATACATCATCCCATATCATGAAACGAGATCAAGCCCTTGTGAACATTTCGGCTTTCCCAGTTGCAGATGGCATCGTTTGGGATAAAGTAGCATTTGAAATCCATGGTCCGACGGAGGTCCTCAACGTGCCATACGTGTTTTGAGTCTCTTTAGGAGACGTGGTGACACAGGACATACATTCGGATGATTGGGATGTACAGGCAGTACATTCATTGTTTTCAGATTTGAAGGATTATGCTGCTTTTGATGCTGAAGATTTATATTCAAATTCGGCCAATTATGCAGATTTATTCTGTTACCAACATTATGGGCATCATTACTTGCACAAGACAAACACGTTAAGACCTGTTTTTAATTACACACAATGGGAACATTGTCCAACCCCTTTGCAGAGAACTTCTAAAAAGCTTAGGGATAAGTTCACCTATTTTACGGATTATGACATGTCCAATCCTGAATCCTATTTTTTAAAAATTACCTTTGCCATCACAATCTAAATTTATTCTTACCCATTCTAAATTGGTCTATTCCAATTCCTTTAGAGATGAATTGGCCACGCAGGGTTATGATCACTGCAGTGCTACCATTGATTTAAAAATAATATGGGGCACTAAGGATTGGCAGGTTCAGGGAACTGAGGCCTTACATCGTGCCTGTCTGATACCTACACATATGTCATTTTTAAATGATACGGTATATCAAACTACTTGCCTTGGCCTGGCAACTGCTAAAAATTTGAATAATCCATCCTTTCCATCTTTGGCTAAATATGATAATTGGCGCTCGCACACGAACTATTCACTTGAAGTTTTACAAGCTCTTTCTCATAACGGCACCTTCAATGCTTCTAGTGTTGACCCTACAGGTTGGCTGCTGTGGCAAACCAGTTCAAATTCATGCCAACTGCGTTTTTATAATATAACGCCAGGTTTTACACAGGCTAGACCAGATCCACGTTTTCCGCAATCACATTCGGTCACAACATATTCGGTGGGTAAATTGTGCCAACAATGGTTGGAACACTCAACGTTGTCCTCAGTTAAAAAACACTTGTCTCAATTGTCGAGTGATATCAATTTGGCTGATTTTCTTCTAGGCCCTAGGACCCCCAGAAAGAAAAGATTCTTCTATGCTGCTTACAATGAAATATAGAAGTTATCGCAGATGGAGGCAGCATTTCGTCTGCGACAAATTGATAAAGCAAATTTGGAAAAAGTGCTTGCAGCGGTTGGCAATAGCATTAACACTCTGTCTTCACGCATTTATACCCTTGATAATATTGTTTCATCTGTTATTGATATAGTTCGGACTGATGTATCTGTATTATATCATGGTCAAAATCAATTACGATCCATAATGCAGTTTGCATGGACGTTGCAAACTCTAAAAATGGGTAAAGTACCTTGGGATTATTTGAATGCTACAGCTTTGTTCTTACCATTTAATTTAACTGATAAACAACGTTTTATGTCCATGAAAGATGCAACATACACATTATTACACATTGATTAATTAGAACATTTGCATTCTCTGTTGCGGAAACAGATTCTGCTGTATGGTTAATACACGGGGTTATCTCTCGCCCTTTCTTACTATTTCAATTTAAATCTTGCATGAGACATTTCCCGATTAGCCGTTTTGAACCCCTGGGTAGTGCATTTCTCCATGAGTTATGGTCCCTATCTTTCACTTACAGATGTCACCGGGAGGATAAAGAAGTTTTCCTAACAGGGGAGGACTGCGATTCTACGGTGGGAAACTCCTTAGTTTGCAAACACGTAAAATTGCACGGCGCTTGTAATGTATCCGCACCTAATCTTGCTTGCTTTTTGAAAGGAAGTCCAGTCCCAGCAATAATTCCCGCTTTTACATTGCTTACTAACGGCAGTTATCTTATTTTGAATAACCACGACTGCTGTGGTTTACGGGCAGGAATCCCGTATATAGTAACAGTTTCACAACGGGTTACTTCTTGTAGCAATGTGCTTTTCCCGCCCCCGCATGCGAAAGTAGATATCTCTATTTGGCCTTCCATTCTGACTTTGAAAACAGATTTCAACAAATTAAGCAGGCTCAAAGTGCTAATGTTTCAACAAGATGTGGCTCTCACTTCAGCGTGAGAGACCTTCGAATTACAGGTGGCTCGAACTTCGAGCGCGATTCAGTCACTTCTGAACACGAATCTCCCACTTCATTTTGGGGAGCTGATACATCGAATATTTAATGCATCTGACACAGAAGGCCTTGCTCATTTTTTTAAACTGGTGGGATCCGGCCTTGTGACTTCTTTTCAGGCTATATTTGGTGTAATACCGGCATTTATTAATTCTATTTTTTCCAGTGCCTTCGGAGGATTCCCATTGATACTGGCGCTAGCTGGAGGACTCTTGCTGCTTCTGTTCCTGCTACGCAATGGCTGCTCATCTTGTGGTAATGCACAGACCAGGCCAATTGCAACTGTACCCTGATCGAATGCAACAAGTTTTTGGATGCTTGCCATTAGCGACGCTTAGCGTGAGTTATGGATTAACTTTTCGCTTTGCCTACTTCACTTGCGTGCAACCTGTGTTCTACTGTCAATGGTGGCCCTTCTATTGGGCCTTGGATTTATGCCTTTCCAATACGTCATGTCCAGTCCCGGATTTTAACCAGTTAATGGGTCCCTTAGAGGCCCATGACCGAGCTTGTTCTGGGGATGGCCGTATGGTGTGTGCTGCTGCACTTGGAATCTTGGCTGAATGGGATATCTGTGCGGCTGCACAGAACCTACTGCAACGGAGCTTTATTAAATATCATGCAAGTTGCCCGGATATGCTCTTGGAAGCATCGGATTACGAGGAACATGTTTGTTCCTTCGGCCTACTTGATTGGATGGCATCCCTTTTTGCTGCAAACGATCAGGGTGACTTTTTGGAACGCATTGCATTGACAGGGTCACGTGCCTTCATGGATACGCCACCTCCATGTTAGTCAATGAACAAATTTTATCAACTTACAAATATCATATAAAAACTTTTTTTTAACTTTTTCCAATCTGGTTTTTTTTCAAGCGTATTTGAACTCTGCTTACCCTTGAAATCTGTTTTGGTCCTTTGTCTATATACTATGACCTTACCAAGGAGAGGGTGTTATAGTGGCCATTAGGGTCATTGTCAACATTGCTAAGTTAGATAGAGCACAGCTGCCATGATGCTGCTTTTGCGCATGTTACTGCATGACTTTGTTGTGCAAGACTCTGTTTGTGCTTTTCACATGAGAACTGTCTGCTTTCTGCGTTCTCTGCCTGCTCTTGGGGTTTAGTCTGAACACGATGTGCAAGGTCAATAAACAATGCTCCTTGTTATTCTGTTCTGGTCAGTTCCTACCATCTAGACAAAACATGCTAACACAGCTGCGCTGCTGAAAGCTCGTCCTTTGATATTATGTGGAAACATGTTGTTCTGAGACACTTGGAGAGGGTCCTTTCCAGGGAGAAGAGCTATGTGGTTCCTATGATGTAAAGCTTCCATCTAGGCACTAAGGTAGGGAGTCTGCTGACAAAGCCCAGAGATCTTCTATTATATAATAAACATAATTTTGCCAAGGGGAGGGTGGTTAGGCCTTATAGTCCTTTTTCCACTGTCTATAGATAATGACTTTCCCCTTCATATTCTATGGAGTTGTAACAATGCTAACTGTTCTAGGTTTATGCATTTCGCTGCTGGTAGTGGCTCGTATACTGCATTATAGAGCACGATAGTTAAAATAAACATTTTGAACGATAACAGTGACTCTGACCATTCTTATTGTGGACAAGTACGAGTGAGCGAGCGAAAGGGTATGTCTTGCTACAGCGATTCCTGAGAGAGTCGGGAGTGTTGTGTTCTGGGTTGTCTAATCATTTGTAGCTTCGTGATTTTGGAGAAGAGCGAATGAGACACTATAGCTAGTCTGTTTTGTGATTTTGGGTACTAAGGTGGTAGGTTGGTACACCCCTATACACCGAGGTCCTGTTTTCCTGCGCATAGTTCTGTGTAGGTGCAGAATCCCCGCAACAGTAGGAGTAAAATGAACAGCCATGAGCTCAAAAAAATCCTGAATGCCTCCATCACCTCGGCCTCCTTCCCTGAGGACTGGAAACACACTGAAGTGAGGCCCCTCCTGAGAAACCATCCGCCAACCCAGCAGAACTGAAGAACTACCAGCCAATCTCCCTGCTCCCCTTTCTTGTGAAGGTTCTCGAAAAGGCAATCAACCAGCAACTCACTGAACACCTGGAACATAACAGCCTCCTGAACTCTTCTCAATCTGGATTCTGAGCCAATCACAGCACTAAGACAGCCCAGATCGCAGCCAAAGATGATATCAGAGCCCTCCTGGACCACAGTGAGACGGCAGCCCTCATCCTCCTAGACCTGTCAGCCGCCTTCGACACCATCTCCTATCACATCCTGATAAACAGACTCCACCACATCGGAATTCAGGGAGACACCCTTAAATGGATCGCCTCGTACCTCACCAGAAGAACCCAGTGAATCTATCTCCCACTGTTCAGTTTGGAACCCAAGAAGATCACCTGCGGCGTCCCCCATGGATTGTCCCGCAGCCCCACCTTTTCAATGCATACATGACCCCCCCTGGCCAGCACAGTCAGATCACACAGACTTAGCATAATCTCCTATGCCGACGACACCCAGCTCATTCTCTCGCTCACAGAGGACTTCTCCACCACCAGAGCTAACTCTCACAGATGTATGAGACACTTCGCCAACTGGATGAAGAACAACTGTCTCAAGCTCAACATGGACAAGACGGAAGCTCTCATGTTTGGGAACAATTCCTCACCATGGAATGACGTATTGTGGCCAGCTAAACTCGGCCCATTCCCTGCCCCGACATACCACGCTCGCAACCTCAGCATCATCTTAGCCAGCAAGCTATCCATGAAGAAACAGGTCAACGCAGTCTCCTCCGCTTGCTTCCACATCCTACACATGCTCCACAAGATCTTCAGGTGGCTCCCAGTCAACACCAGAAGGACAGCCATGCACCAGCAGGCTGGACTACGGGAACTCACTCTCCATAGGAATCACCGCTTGCCTCCTGAAGAGACTACAGATGATGCAAACCTCAGTAGCAAGACTCATCCTCGACCTCCCCAGATGAACCCACATCACACCTCACCTCAAGAAGCTACACTGGCTACTGATCCAGAAAAGATGCCAGGTCAAGATGTTGACCCATGCATACAAAGGCCTGCATAATGAAGGACCAGCATACATCAACAAATGCATGATCTTCTACCAACCAGACACCTACGATCTGCCTCCTTCTTCCTTGCAGACAACTCCCAGATCCACTGAGGCAACAGCGGAGGACGCTCCTTCTCACACCTGGCGGCCAAAGCTTGGAACAACCTTCCCCTGCACCTCAGGGAACCATCATCACTCCAGCAATTCAGGAAAGAACTCAAGACCTGGCTGTTTGAATGTGAGCTACAATTATGTAAAGAATGTTCAAAATATGTCAAAGGTAGGCACCATCAAGCCAGGGATACTATTATGATAGGGCTAGCCACAAGTATGTCAAGTGTGTCTACCGGGTTGCCGAGGAATGCATTCATGCTAGTGCCATCCTTATTCCAGAAATAGCCAAAATTATGTCACAAATGCCCCCAATATGTCAATGATAGCCACCATTAGCCTATTAACACAATTATACCAAGGAAAGCCACATAAGTCTAGTGAGCCCACACCATGCCAAGAAAGGGCACCACTATACCAGAGATGGACATAATAATGTCCAGTATGTACTCAATAAGTCATAATGATCACTATTTGGGAGGGAATGGCCTAGCGGTCCAACATGGCGGACGCGCTCTAGGCAAGCTCCACAAGCCCATCCACAATCCTTCCATATCCTACCAGATATCTGTCATCCGGATGGGATTCGACCCCCTGCATCGACATCGGGGCTGCTGAAGTGCCACTCGGGGCTGACCCATGCAGCTGGGCCGGCGGCGTGTGAACGTGCGGGCTGCTGCTGGATCCCGAGACGCAGCAGGCCTTGCAGGACGTGGTGAGCAGCAGAGAGGGGCAATGTCGGCAGGTGTGGCCCGGAAGTGGCGAGTCGTGGCCCGTCGGCCGGAGGCTGTGCCCTGGTTCCCGCATCTTTTGCCGCTTCAGCCTGGCCACACCAGAGCCCGTGGTTGGAGAGGCCCATGCTTGGCTGGTGGCCGTGGAGCTGAGACGACAGCAGCTGCGGGCCTGGACACGGGCCCGGGTGTGGGCTGACTGGTCTGGGCCCAACCTTGCCAAAGATCCGACGAGTCCTGTAGTTCCTATAAAACCTATACAGGATCTGCGCGTTTAGACAACATACACTGCGGGCTTGGTGTCCGGACTGATTCCAGACACCCCCACCGGGTATGTTGGTCTGTATACCAGCTAGCTCACAGTGCCACTAGAAACTCCTCTTACCAAGGAGAGAATAGTTCTTGGCAACTATCGAACATGACAACCCTGATCCCTCCGAATCGTGGAAACAGTGCAATGCTTTTCGCTCAGTCACTCGTGCTCACTTTGTCTCAGCTAGATACACAGAATAAACAATATGGACGTTTTTCAATAAGCATTTATTGAACATTCGTCATTCTAGTGTAAAATAGGTGTGCTGAAACAACCACTAGACAGAAACAGATATAAATGATTAGAAAAGGTAAAAGGATGGTAGTTTTCTACCATCTTGCTATAACCATGAATACAGGCATGTATATAAAATGCATGACAATAAAATGCGTACTTCTACGATGCTTTCCTACCTAGATGTACCTAAGTGTACCTAGCCTGTGTGTAGGTGTTATGCCAAGAATCCCTCTAGGATAAAGTCAACCCCATTACCTGAGTGAGAGACTGTGGGACCCCGTCTTGGTCTCGAGCTGGACACCCCACAAGGGATGTTAGACCACTGCGAGCTGGAGTAACTGCATGCAGGAACCTCAGCGTCTCGCATCAGTGTGTCGGCATGGAAGTCGTGATCTCCTCTCTCTATCTCAGCAAGATGTGATGTTTATATACCCGAAGGTATCGCCAGGGGTTCTACCTTGCTGTGCCACTGTCGGACTTAGGATGACGTCGGGAATGAACCTTGTACATAGTTATTATGCAGGAGATGGTAGCAGTGGCGGCTCCTCCAGGGAGTGCTGCGGGGCGGAGGGCGGGGCGGGGGAGGGGCAGGGTGGGGGGTAGTAAACTCCGGCATATGGCCGAACGGAGGTAAGTACATAAATAAATAAATAAAACGAATTACATTGCGCGAGCTGCAACGCCAAATGGCGATGCGGCGCGCGCAATGTAATTCGTTTTTAAAATGTATTTATGTTCTTTCCTCCGTTCGGCCGTATGCCGGAGTTTACTACCCCCCACCCTGCCCCTCCCCCGCCCCACCCCGCCCCACCGCCTCGCAGCACTCCCTCCAGGAGCCGCGACTGGATGGTAGTCCTGCTGAGTTTCCAAGAATCCAAGGATCCTCATGCATAATGTATGAGGCTATTGTTCAGGGAAAACCCCACGTTCTGTAAGCAGTACTGTAACTAGGTAAAGGGTCAATCCTAGCAGCCCGTTATGTATGTAATGTAGGGATGAATATAGGTGAAAGGTTGGGATGTTACCCGAGCCTATATTGGGGTACCTTTATGGAATATAACACCCACTCCTCATCCGACTGGATGACATAATCTAATTCTAACATACTACCTGTCTAGATACTGGTACGCAAACGTCTGTAGTAAAAACCATAGTTCTGCTAAAAAGTGTTAAAAAAATGTTAAACACTCTAAAAAGTACTAAAACAGAAAAATTGTCACTCAAGCAATAGCACTAATGTGTCCGTATATATAGTTCGAACAACTACAAGCATCGGAAAGCCATGCAGGTCATAAAAAGTGTCAATTCTTTTGGATTTTCAATTGTGAGTTTGTTTAAAAAAGGCTGAATTTTTCCCAGCACACGACGAGCCAAATGTTTGTGTCCTGGCTGGTAGATGCAACATTGCTGTTGCCTGCCTTCTCAGACGACGATCCCTGTAACACCTTGCAGATTACGTCAATTGAGCACAGATGATCTTCCATACTGCCTGCAGCCGATGCTGGGGCAGCTTATGCGCCATCCAAAGCCTGGGTGTTAGTGAAGGAGCCGGTGTCCATTCCAACAGGAGCAGAGACTTCCTGTGGTGCCTCTAAGAACACCGCCATCAACATACGCTGGGGACACTGCAGAACATGGGCCGTTATCGGGTCCAGCAATGCATCAACGTCCAGTTGCGCAACTGATGGAAGTGTCAGACAGAGATCCAACACGCATTCTTCTCCGCAGAACAGGCATCAGAGAACAGGTAAGATGCAGTCCATCCAGACTGGTATAAATGACAGGAACCAAGAAGCACTTAGTTCCCGTAAGCGAGGTGTGCCCAGATGTTGTACCATGTGATCACGGTATTTGCGCTCCAGGAGTCCTTTTTCCATCTCCTTGGTGACTGGGACGTCCATTGCGTAGCAGAAAAATTACAATCAGGATACCTGCTATTAGAAACAGGATCAGCGGAAGTCCTCCAAAAATGCTTCTGAATACGGAGTGTATAAAGTTTGACCGTCTGAAAGGTGCTTAACAGTCCCGAACCTATGGTCTTAAATAGGTGTACTATACCCGTCGTATCAGATATGTTAACGATACGATTTACCATTTCTGTGAAATGGAAGGGGCAGTTCGTACGTATGAGTGCCTGTATCTCTGCCGAGGACCTTGCTATTTGGAGATCAAAAGTCTCCCGGGCGGAGATTAAGGGCACGGTTTTCTGTAGAAGCATGGCTTTCATTCTGCTCAGAGTATCAAACCGTATAAAGGAAACATTCAACAAAGGCCATAGCGGCGCCTCCCTGACTGTGTGTGTCGGTGGAAACAATACTTGCATACAGCAAGTAACCCTGGAGCTCACAGTGACTAGATATGCGATGCCCGGAAGCATCCCACAACAACCTTGATCGTTCAGCATCAAGTAACTCCCATTTGAAAGGAGCCTGAATACTGGGGTAATCACGGTTGCCGGGGTACCCCTCAAATGACAGGATAGGTTAGCTACTGAACCATTGCAGGCCACGTGTAGCATGATATCCTGGCATATGAGAGATCCGCTTAAAGCGTTCTCACAGTTTGTACCGCTTAGAAACACTTCTAGATCCCCACTCCTGCATCGAAATCTATATGGTAATTCCCAAGATTCCTTGATGAACTCCTTACCCATCCCTTCATATCTGCCTGCCTGTTGTTGTTCTAGGTAATTTGGAAACTAGAAAGTTGTGACCGGTAAGGTTATATGGCCATGGATTAACCACTCTGTGGACGGTGATTCTGCCACAGTACATGGTAATCTGTCCAGTTTTTCAATATGCAGCATTGTATATTTTGCTCCCCTCTGTGCCATTTTCATCTGTTTTTCCATTAGATTGTATGCAGAAAACAGGGACGTACTGTTGATAAATTGCCAAGGCACATAACCTGCGCGCAATGATTGTAGCGTCCAGCTTAATAACATAATAGAACGTAATTGCGATTGCCCGTGCTGTAGTATGGACAAGTCTTGTTCTAGTACATCAATAGCAGAAGATACAATGTTGCCCAGTAAATAAATCCTAGATGTTAACGTAGTCATACCATTGTCAACTACAGCTAACGCCTTTTCTAAGTTAATCCTATCTATTTTTCGTAGTCTCTCCGCTGCTTCTTGTTGGGAGATTTTCCAAATTTCATTATAGACAGCATATAAGAAACGTTTTTGATGTGGCTTTCTGGGACCTAGTAAAAAATCTCGTAGGTCCACATCTTCTGTAAGTAAGGATAAGTGTTGTTTTACCTGTGGTAGTGTTGAGGTCTTTAGCCAATCGAGGCATAACTTCCCAACACTGTATGATGTCACCACCCCCGGATGTTCCCTTTGTAAATAGCGTGGGTCTGGCCTATGGATACTGAACCCTTCGGTGGTACCCCTGAATCTTTCCTGACATCTATTAGTGTCTGTGGGCCAAACCAACCATCTCTTCCAATTGGGGTCTGATCTATTGTATTGTAAAATGTCATCTATTGTACCCCTTCTTCTGATGTGAAATTTTCCTCGGTATGTGATGGTGTTGGAATCCGAAGTGTGTTCAAATCCTTGTTCTTGGCTATCCCAAGACAGGAAGTCTGTTGCACAGTTTCATTTAGAAATATCATCTGCTGAGGAATGAGGCATGCTCTAAATAGCGCTTCTGTTCCCTGGACTTGCCAATCCCTAGAACCCCAGACTGATTTTAAGTCTATAGTGACGAGTGATTGCAGCTACGGATGCAGTTCGTACTGCCCCCTTTGCGGCTTCATCAGCCAATGAATTCCCTTCAACGTGAACGCCATCACGTTGATGACTCAGCACTTGTATCACGTGAGCTCTTGGTAGTTCGCTTTTCAACTCAGCTACCTCTTCCCATACCATTTTATGCTTAATTGTGCCACCTTTTGAGTCTTTGAACCCATTTTGTCCCCGATAGTGAAGATATTCGTTGTATGACTGGACACAGTAAAAGGAATCGCACACAATTAGTGTGGGGAATTCTCGATCTGTAATAATCAGTGCCAGTAAAAGAGCTTTTAATTCTGCTAGCTGAGCCGTGCAGTCTCCTAGAGACTGAGTTTTTGTACAGCTTGGATGGAACTTGCCATCCTGCATATGACCTTTTACAATCGCACATGCAGCGCTGTATTGTTGTTTACTTCCAATGGCCAGCTGAGCAGATCCGTCAGTGTAAATTATGTATTCATACTGATCTAGAGGCATAATTTCATTCGGGAGAGGATATTCTTGTTCGTATTGCCGGAATGCTTGTGTTTTTAGACTTGGGTCATATCTGTATTCTACATCTGATGCAGTGAGAGAATTAGCCCATTGTATCCATCTCGGATGTAAGGCTTTAGCATTTGGAACGCTTGCCTTTGTAGCAGCCTCTAAGGCCGGTACCAGAGTCACGACAATTATTCATTTCCCCTGAGCCAGTGCTCTTTCTCTTAATACAGCAGTCTGTACAGCTGTCAGAATTTTTTCTGTAGATGCAAAACGCATCTCAGCGTTTGTGTACAAGTGTGATTTGTATGATATGGGTACTGTTTCACCTTCATTGTATGTTAAGTAGGTGTACCCAGATTGACACGCAACTATACGGATTACTAGACGCGTGTCTGTAAGTGTTTGGACGCTATCATGTCTGCTTGTAGGGAACGAAGGATATGTGTGTGTTCCTGTGTCCATTGCCAAACTGAAAAATCAGGTCTTTTGAGGTCGTGGAAAGGTTTAACCCTTTCTGTGTAATCCAGAATGTATGTTCTGCCAAAATTTAGGAATCCCAGTATGGATTGTAAATTTTTCAATGATTTTGGAGGTTGGAGCAGCGCACACTTTTCTAAAAAATTAGCTGCCAGGCTTTTCCCTTCATTTGAAAGCACATATCCCAAAAATAGGACATTGAGGTGGGCTATTTTCGATTTTTTAAAGTTAAACTTGTAGTCCTCAGAGGCAAATCCCAAAATTATGGTGCTCACCCTGGTCAAGTGTTCCTCCAGGTCATCATCCGTCAGATAAATATCATCTACATAGGACAATGCCTCCTCGTCCAGATTCTGAAGTAACTCAGTTACCCTGTGTTAGAAATGGGGGTCTCTAGTTGGAAGAGGTAGGTACCTTTGTCCAAATAGGGACCCTTGCTTCTAGTCAGGGTAAGGGGGATACACTCCTAAAATAACCCCTGCTCACCCCCTTGGTAGCTTGGCACGAGCAGACAGGCTTATCTCAGAGGCAGTGTGTAAAGCATTTGTGAATACATACAGTAATACAGTGAAAACACTACAAATGAACACCACACCAGTTTAGAAAAATAGTAAATCTTTATCTAAACCAACAAGACCAAATACGATAAAAATCCAACATACAATACTCTTGAAAAATAGTACTTGTGCAAAATACCCTTTAAATTGCAGGAAAATCAATAGAACACAGTTCTTCCGACTAAGTAGCTCCTCCTGGGGCTACCGCAATACTAAATACGACAGAGTCTAAAAATTCCAGCCGACCGCGTCGATACGGGCCAGCTAAAGCGTCGACAGACTCGGACACAGTACCTTTCTTGTTGCGACCAACACGTCGGTGCGACTCAGTCGGGGCAAATGTCGCAGTCGCGTTGTGAAGCGGAGCGTTGCGGCGGACGAAGTCCTCACGATTCGGTGCAGGCAGCGGCTTGTTGACGGAGTCGGTGAGACCAGGGCTTGCGTTGAAGGGTGAGACGGTGCTCGCTGCGGTGCTGGCAGGTCACAGTGCGGCGACGGTCGATGTTAGGGTCGGGCAGCGACCGAGTCGATGAAGTCCTTGCAGCGTGTAGCGAAGCGTTGCGGAGTGCGGTGCCCACAGGACGCGGTGCAAGCAGCGGCTCATTGATGGAGTCGGTGAGACCAGGGTTGTGTTGCGAGGCGTTGCTCTCGGCGGTGCTTTTAGGACACGGAATCCTGCGACAGACTCGATGACAGAGTCGGTTACCCTTTTTCTTCTGCGGAGACGATCAGGGACGGTGCCCACAGACACGGTAAGGTCTTTGCTGTTCCTGAGACCTCTAGAACAGGGGGCAAGCTCAGTTCAAGCCCTTGGAGATCTTTTCCTCAAGCAGGGGGACAAAGCAAGCAGCAAAGTCCTTTTCTCCTTTCCTTGGCAGCAAGTAGCCACTGCAGGCCAACCCCAGACAGCAAACAGCACAGAGCCAGTATTCCTCCTCAGCTTCTCCGGCTCTTCTCCTTGGCAAAGGTTCCTCTTGATTTCCCAGCAGTAATCTAAAAGTCTGGGTCTGGGCCCCTTTTTATACACCAAAATTCTTTGTTCTCTGAAGGCAGAGAGTGTCTGTACCCAGCCAAAACCAGTTCTGTCCTCACTGGTGCAGTTTCCTGGCAGGAGGTGGAGACAGCATTGTTGAAGGCAGACCAGGCCCATTCAGGTGAAAGGAAATCTCCTCCCCCTACTCTAAATGCAGCCCAGGTCAATTCAGCCCAGCCCTGACTCATCAGACGTCTGGAGCCGCTGCCCCGCTCCAGCCCCTGTCATCCAAAAGCCAGACATGCAATACACAAACCTAGCAGAGGCACACTGGATGGTTAGGCATGAAAATACCTACTTTCTAAAAGTGGTATTTTCAAACACAGAATGTAAAAATCACCCTCACTAAAAGATGCATTTTAACACTCTGAGTTCAGGCATACTAAACTTTATTTTTCTACCTTGTTCCCAGGGCCAGTTATGTTTATAAGATGTTATAAACAAACTCCCCATTCTGTCCTATGGGAACAGGTAGCCTTGCAATAGTGAAAAACGAAATTGGCAATATTTCACTATCAGGACATGCCACACACATCAGGGCATGTCCTACCTTTCACATACACTGCACCCTGCCCACAGGGGTACCTTGGGCCTACCTTAGGGGTGACTAATATGTAGAAAAGGGAAGGTTTAGGGAGTGGCAAGTGTGTGCACTTGCCAAGTCGACATGGCAGTCCCAGACTGCACACAGGCTCTGCAATGGCAGGCCAGAGTTACATTTTACAGGCTGCTTCTGTGGGTGGCACAATCAGTACTGCAGCCCACTAGCAGCATTTGATTTACAGGCCCTGGGCACACACAGTGCACTATACTAGGGTCTGACAAGTAAATCAAATATGCCAATCATGGAATCACTAATCCATAACAACAATTTACAAAGGGAGCACTTGCACTTTGGCATTGAACAGCAGTGGCAAAGTGCCCAAAGCATCTAGACCAGCAAAACGGAGTCCAACACACAGCAAAAACACAGGAGGCAAAGGCAAAAAATGCAGGGGAGACCCACGCCAATGGTGCCAGGTCTAACACCCTGGCAGAAAACAACCCCAGGCTGTTCTTATACCCCTGGGGGAGTCGACAAAATTGATGCTGGGACCCCAGCGCTGAGAATGCTGTCAAATATCTGCTCTCAGGCGCTATATTTTCCATTCGAGATGTCAAGAGTTGTTTTGCATTTTTTCCGCACAATATTATTCATTAATGTGGCACTGTGTGCATTCTGTACTGCAAATGTTTTTGTGCATGAGTTCAGATGTCTGTAATCTAAAACTAGACGATATGAATTGTCGGGTTTCATCACGGGAAACAAAGGATTATTCATTGAAGAGGTGCATTTTTCAATTACACCTTGGTATTCAAGTTGATCTAAGATCTCCCTGACCTGTTTTTTTGCTTCCTGTTTTATTGGATACTGTCTCTGTGGAGTTGGAGTAGATTTTAGTGGTATCACGTGGTGAGCTGACTCTTCATCCCACCCAACATGGTTGCGATATAGTGCAGGAGCAAGGGCTACATCCCACTCCCGCACGTATGTGTGATTTAAATATTGGGGAACGAGGTCTGAAAAAGCTGGCATAATTACCGTTTCTCCCTTTGGGCAATCCATAACAATAGTAGGCAGCACCATCTCTTTCAGCTAAAAGAATGTCATAGCCAAAGGTCAGGTTCTCCCAAAAGAGACCTTTAACTTTTCTGGGCTTGTCCCCTTCCATTTGGAGTATTATTTCATGTAACCTATGTGGGACGCTTACCCTAGTATCAGGTGTTTCCACTGTGATATATTCACTCAACTCCGCTGTCACCAGAAATTCCATCAGGTTCTGGCGAGCTATTGTTACTTCTGCTGCGCTGTCTAGCATCGTCAGAGTCCATTCCCCGTTCAGTAGTTGAGTCCTCAGAATTCTGGGCATGTCTAACTTTAAGACCTGCTACTTTCTTCTTTTTGAATTGAGATTTTGCTTTAGGCTTTTCTTCTTTTTTGGAAGCGTAGTCTGAAGTGCATTGCGTGTCTCTGGACTTTGTATGCTCTTCTTGTCTGTGTTCCGACCGTCTTTCCCTCTCAGAGTTGTTTGATGAACCATGAAAGAAACGAGAGGAATGTGTATCAGTGTCCTGATACCTGTCAGGTTTTTTTAAATTATCTCTATTCCCAAGGTTGTACCTCCTTTCGGAGGGCTCCTGCTGAGGAGACCTACCTCTGGATTGAGATCTATTCTTTTGTTGTTAGTTATTATCCCATTTCTTCTTTGAAGAAACTGGTGTTTGCTTTGCCTGTTATTTTTCTGGACCTCCCATTAGTTGAGGTTTTACTGGTCTAGCTCCCAAACTATCTCTACCTAATTCTGCATAAGCAGTTTCAATAATTTTAGGTAATTCTGTCTCCTGTTGTGAAGGAGTGAAATCTCTCATGCGTTGGTGTATTGCCACTGATGCTGCTTCCCCTTTAATGTTTGCTAATATTATAGCTGATACCTGGGCAGAGTTATTTAGTAACTTCATCCCTAAGTTCAGAGCAAGTTCTGCTCCATACTCGTTCTGTATTTGTCTCAATACATCTGGTATTACTGCTAACGAAGGGATACCATGGGTTCTGGTATATATTGCAGCGAAGACTGTACCCCAAGAAGTACAAACCTCTATCGGGGGAGCTAGCCCCATTGGTAAGCAAATTGTCAGCATTCTATGATTTTCTTGTGAACAAGTGTGTGGAAATACTGCCTCCAGCTGTGTTATTTTTGAGCTATCCAAAAAGGCATTTGTTCACGTTTAGTGGGCATTTTACCCATTACACTGTGTGTAACGTTTGTGATGTAATTTATGTTTTCGATGTTTGTATCGGACCTATTGGTATATTCGTGGTTGGCTGGAGTGTGAGTGTTCTCATCACGAACTGTCATGTTTCTGTAAAGTCTTATTAGTTCTTTGTGAAGTGTAAGTAAGTCCTTTTTCCTGGCATTGTTTCAATGTCAGGGTGTGGTGTATAGGCCGCTAGTACCGGCCAGGTTGCTCCATCTCTTCCGAGTGGACCGAGTCTTACTTTATTTCTTGTATGGGGGAGGGCGCCTTTAAACCAGTATATGTGCTCCTGGTAAGTGAGCGGAACTTCAATGTCCTCATACGGACAATATTCGTTCGGTATTTCATCTTCTACGTAGTAATGAAATGTTTTTGTTCGTGCATTTGCCTGTGGGAATCTAACCCATGAATAGAATACCTCTGTTCTATATGATTCGTGTGCCTCAATCACGAAGGTTACTGGCCCACCCCTAGCTGTTAAACCATATGAAACTAGTTTTAGGGTGATGGCATTTCTAACATTTTCTGAAAGATGTATTGCGTCTGCATCTTCTTCTTTGGCTGAGAGATTTAGGTCACGCACAGCTTCGTCTTGCTGCTCAGTCATTGTTTTAGTAAGAAGAGTTTTTCAAGGGAACTAAGATAAGGTGTTATGCACAATAGGAACAATGTGTCCTTCAAGCTTGATTAACCAACAGCCAATACATAGGAGTTTGCCTACTCAGCTGTGGCGGATTTTTGTTCCCTCCCACTCCAGACATCTCTGGGGAAATGTGAGTAGGGGGTCTCTGAAAATAGCAAGACTGAACTACTCAGATTTGACTGTTAAATAAGTACCCAACCAACGTTGGGCGCCATGTCGTGTAGTTCCTATAAAACCTATACATGATCTGCGTGTTTAGACAACATACACTGCAGGCTTGGTGTCCGGACTGATTCCAGACACCCCCACCGGGTATGTTGGTCTGAATACCAGCTAGCTCACAGTGCCACTAAAAACTTTTCTTACCAAGGAGAGAATAGTTCTTGGCAACTATCGAACATGACAACCCTGATCCCTCAGAATCGTGGAAACAGTGCAATGCTTTTCGCTCAGTCACTCATGCTCACTTTGTCTCAGATAAGATACACAGAATAAACGATATGGACGTTTTTCAATAAGCATTTATTGAACATTCGTCATTCTAGTGTAAAATAGGTGTGCTGAAACAACCACTAGACAGAAACAGATATAAATGATTAGAAGCACTAAAAAAGTAAAAGGATGGTAGGTTTCTACCATCTTGCTACAACCATGAATACAGGCATGTATATAAAATGCATGACAACAGAATGCGTACTCCTACAATGCTATCCTACCTAGATGCACCTAAGTGTACCTAGCCCGTGTGTAGGTGTTAAGCCAAGAATCCCTCTAGGATAAAGTCAACCCCATTACCTGAAGTGAGAGACAGTAGGACCCCGTCTTGGTCTCGAGCTGGACACCCCACAAGAGATGTTAGACTGCATGCAGGAACCTCAGCGTCTCGCGTCAGTGTGTCGGCATGGAAGTCGTGATCTCCTCTCTCTAGCTCAGCAAGATGTGATGTTTATATACCCGAAGGTATCCCCAGGGGTTCTACCTTGCTGTGCCACTGTTGGACTTAGGATGACGCCGGGAATGAACCTTGTACATAGTTATTATGCAGGAGATGGTGTCCTGCTGAGTTTCCAAGAATCCAAGGATCCTCATGCATAATGTATGAGGCTATTGTTCAGGGAAAACCCCACGTTGTGTAAGCAGTACTGTAACTAGGTAAAGGGTCAGTCCTAGCAGCCTGTTATGTATGTAATGTAGGGATGAATATAGGTGAAAGGTTGGGATGTTACCCGAGCCTATATTGGGGTACCTATATGGAATATAACAGTGGGGCTTGGCGGGCCGCACTGTCTGATACGTGAGGGCCACCAATAGTTGAAATATAGAAGCAGCATACCCCAACCGGCTGCGGGATCGAGAGGAAGGCTGAGCTTGAGAAATCCTTGTGCTGCTGGAGACGCAGAGGCTGCTTGCGGCATCCATAAGAAGTGAGGCACCCGCTAGGGGGAGGGGGATATACTCCCATCCGCGGAAGTGGCCGGCCTAGGCCCTGGTGTGACTTGTGGCTGGTGGGAGCCCCCCTCAGCATTTCCTTAACAGAAACACATGCATTGCGGCCTAAGACCCACCAAATCCAGCCCTGGCAACAATAGGACCTAGTGCATACATATCCAGAGACAGTTTGGACTCCGGTGACAGGTTGGATAGGGTCCTAGTCTGCCTGGTGGATGAAGGTTTTTGAGTCTGGCAGATCTGCGCGGTCCCGTGTGGCCCATAGCCTCACGCCATGACAAAAGATAAGCCCCTTGGACACGGGTCAAAACAAAGTACAATGGATTGCTTCACTGGGGCGGGATCTCAACAGGCTGACAACAGGAGAGGTACTACAACTCTACCTGGTAATGCTGCTCTGCTTGCTACGATAACACAATCTAGAGAGGCTCTTGAGGCCAGGATTGGCGCTGTGCCAAGACCTCCGTAATGCAGTGGATTGCGTAACTGAAGCTGAAACTAGAGTCTCTAGCATAGAGGACACCGTCTCTACACTTCAAACTAAGGTCTCTTGAAAAGCTCACAAAAGGCGGGTGGAGGACGCGGAAGGGCAAGCACACAGAAATAACCTCCGCTTTGCTGGCTTTCCCGAAAACTGCAAAGGTGAAGACATAGGGAAATTCCTAACCCACTGGCTCGCAACAGGGATTCCACCGGCACACTGTCCTCTTTCTTTATTATAGAATGCACACATAGGGCCTCGCTGCAACAACCACCTTCCGGTGCCAGGCCGCGGCCCGTAATCGCATGGATTCTGAACTTTCATGATCGTGACAGGCAAGGTCACGGACTGAACTCTTATATGAGTCCCACCGCATACTGATATTCCCGGACTGTACAAAAATGGTGCAGCAACAGCGCCAATCCTTTACGGCTCCCAAGGGCTGACTTCGGGATCTTAAAATCCCATGCATGCTCCTGTTTGCCACCCGTCTACGAGTGGTGTACAACTCCTGCACCCTATTCTTTGAGACTCCAGAGGAGGTCTTCACATGCATGGATGAACAGAGACACTTGAAGCCACACACCCCACCACGACTTGATTCGGACTCCTCCTTGGGAGAACCCAGCCGATTACAAAACAAACTGTCGGACAAACGCAGACTCCGGTCCAGGTCAACGTAGCCTTCAAAGCTCGTAAGTAAGATCCGGAGAAGGTCCCCGTAAATAAGAAATCGAACTCTAGCAAATAAGCAGCTCGGGGATCCTTGGCCGGACGAATCCCTCTTTACTATGATATGACTTTTGCAGCATCTTGGTTCTTTATGGGCTGTTCAGAAGGGTACATTTCGATCCCCTTAGGCTCCTGAAATGAATATGGGGAGTTTGGGGATCCATTGGAGGGACCCTATGCCGGCCTCCCATTGGTGTCAGCGTGGGGTACTCCCGCGATAGATACTTCAGCGGTTTTGAGGTATTGGGGAGGGGGTGGGGGATGGGAGTTGATGGTTGTTATAATGATACTGTTTGTTATTACACTACTGTGATGTCTGTTTTCCCTCATGGTGGAGACCCTTCCTCCTACTTAGCTGTGATGTACTTTCACGATATCAGTATGACAGAACATGACTTAGTGTCCGCCTCCGGACGTCTATGTGTGGTGAGTTGGAATGTTTAGGGAATGCTTGACAAGGTCAAAAGTGGTGCAGTCCTCCGTCAGGCCAAACATATTGGGGCAGACATATTTCTGCAAGAAACACACCTATTGGGCACCAAGACCCCCTGTTTGGCCCGCTATGGGTATATACATACATTCGACGCAGGCTTCACACGGAGCTCCAGAGGGGTAGCCATTATGATACACCATAGAATCCCCATCACTTTTGTACAGAAGTGGACAGATACGCATCGTAGGTACATATTGGTACATGGGATTATATCAGGGAACACATAGTGCTGGGCAGCATTTACTCTCCTCCAACCCTTGGCCAAAGTTATGTAGACCACCTAGTGGATGTGTGGGGATCCTTGCCCGAGGGAGGTGGTTATTGGCGGGGACTGGAATGATATGATGTGCTTTGAAAAGGACAGGTGGCGAGCATCCAGTGTTGTAGGAGGGGTCCAAGAGTCTCGACTGAAGTCCCTTGTGGAGCTTAAGCGGTGTAGACACACTTTAACACAATTAGAAGCCCGTATTATTGAATTGGAGAGGCAGGGACGGGAGAGTGATGGGGCCGTGGCACGGCGGCAATTATGTTTGACCCAACAGCAATATCAGGGGGAGCTGATGGAAGAAGCATGATGCACATGGTTAGCCACACACAGCAGAATTTATCAATGGGGTGATAAGTCGGGGAAGCTCCAACACAGATTGTGTCAACAGGCGGGGATGCCGACCCAACTGCCTGGGATCTGCGACGCGAACAATGCAGTGCTGACCAACCCGGCGGCGTTAGCAGGCAGTTTTGCTACCTACTACCAGACACTATATGCTCGGCGAGAGGTGCTGGATGCCCCCAGATCGAGCAATTCTTTGAGGATATTCCCCCGAAGGCCCTGTCGAAGAAGGCTCGAGAGTTCATGGAGGCCCCTCTAATGCTGGAGGAATTGGTGGCAGCACTATCGGAGCTGCGCACCAGGAAAGCGCCAGGCCCCAACGGCTTCCCAAGCGAATTCTAGAAGGCATATATGTCCCAATTAGGCCCACATTACGTCGCAGCCGTTCAAGAGGCGGTTCAGACTACATGCCTGCCCCCAGACTGGAGACACGTGGAAATCGTGGTCTTTTTGAAGCCAGGACGCCCCCCAGAACATCACGCATCATATCGCCCGATTTCCCTCTTGAATGTAGAGGCAAAGCTGGTAGCAAAAGCCCTCGCCAATAGACTACAGCCTCATCTATTGGATCTAATACATCCGGATCAACCGGGCTTCATGCCCCGACGGGCGACATGCCATAATATTAGACTAGCGCACAATGCGGTTGCTGCCGTTGATCGCTTAAACCATCCCGTTGCCCTGCTTCTCGCCAACACAGATAAGGTGTTCGACTCGGTCAGTTGGACATATCTTTTCATACAGCTAAAACGCCTGAACTTTGGCCCACGCTTTTTGACATATATTCGGTTGCTTTACACTGGATTGACAGTGTCCGTGCGAATAGCTGGTAGTGTCTCCCCTCTCTTTCCCATTGGCCACGGCACGCCACTCCTGTTTGCGCTTGCTATCAAGCTGCTGGCCGTGTGGGTCTGCTTGGACGCCTTGATCCGGGGCTTTGAATGGTTGGCGGGAATATCCGACCACATCATCTTATATGCAGATGATGTTCTCTTCTTTGTTACCGACCCCCACAGATCATGTAGATCTTCATAGAGACATTGGACCTATTTATGAATGTAGGCAAATCCATCATATGGCCACTTAGGGGGACGCTCGGCGATGGCTGCTGGGCAAAAGATCTACTGCAGACCAGGGAGGGTATGAGGTATCTGGGAGTTTTTCTGTCTGATAAACAATAGGTGTCCTGGGAGCGAAACATGAACACAACGATAGACAAGGCAAAAGCCGAGATTAGATCATGGTCGGGCCTGCTGCTGTCCCTATATGGACGCTCTGCTATATTTAAAATGGTATACCTTCCGTGCTTACTCTATCATATGCCAAACCACCCGTATCCCATCACTTCCTAATGGTTTAGACAGGTTAATGCTATGCTGGGCCAGTTTCTTTGGGGGGAGGGTCTTACAGAGTGGCGCTACGTATATGCTTTCACTCTACCTACTGCAGGGCATTGCAGCAGCAGATGTTCAGTTCTATCATGCAGTCTCACACCTCCAAGTGCTGAATGACTGGTGGTACAGTTCCAGGGATGATCCTGGCTATGCAGTGGAACGCTAGCTGTTAGGTCACCCCACCCTATATGCATACCTATATGATAGATCAGATATTCAGATTCTTCTCCAGCCACTAAGGTTGTAATAATTGTGTGGTGTCAATCTCTCCATCGGATGCAGTGATGGGGTTGCCTCACGCATAAAACTCCGTTATGGCACAATAGACTCCTTCCTCAGCTGGCTGCTCTCCAGGGCTTTCGGGGCTGGCATCAGATTGGGATTTCCTCCTTAGGAGACGTCCTACATGGATGCACCCTTAAATCTTTCCAAGAGATGCAGGCGGAATAGTCTATGCCCTGTAGTCAATTTTACAAATACCTGCAATTCCGTCATGCAATACTGCCATACATTGCTAATCTATCGACCCTCCCCGACTTTAACCCGCTGGAGGCCAACCTCCTGATGGGAGATCTTGGGGAGCAAAAAATCTTGAAAATATACTAATTGTTAGTCACAAACAGTGCCTCTATGCTCGAGGCTGTCCGGGAGGCGTGGCAGTCAGATCTCAGCCCCATCCATAATGATGACTGGACAGAGGCCTTGGAATCCCCAGGGGAGCAGCGATCTCAACACGTCTGCGCTTAATTCAGTTCAAATACCTACACAGGGCTTACTACACACACCATAGGCTCTGGAGGGCGGGATTGGTGGTGTCCCCGATGTGTCTACGGTGCGGCAGTGAGGATGGTACCTTCCTACACACTGTGTGGACCTGCCCCACCCTAGATAGATTTTGGAAAGGGGTGATTGCATGTCTGACAGAGGTCCTGGGGTGGGAGCTCCCTAGATCGCCAAGATTAGCTCTGTTACACAACATGGAAGGGATCGGGGGAAATAGATACAGACGTCATCTCTTATTCCTGGGCCTAACACTTGCTAAGTAAGATATAGCTCGATTATGGAGGGCAGATACATCACCTCTGGTGGGCGTCTGAAAGAGAGGCATGGACTTCTGCATGGGGCTGGAGGTGCCGGTGTTTCAAGCCAGGGGATTTCCCCAGAAGCATTTACGCATTTGGAAACACTGGGCGGACTACAGGGGTCTCACCTTGGACTCACAGCCATCGATGACTCTAACACTTGATGCAGAGGTTCGGTCCTATGGTCAAGATAAGTAACATGATGTAATGTTCGGTATTTGGGAGGAGGGGATGCCGCATGGGGTTGAAACGAAGCAGCACAGACAAGTTTTCTCGCAGTCTGTTACACTGGTCTGTATTTATATCATTAATTTGTGTCATAATGCCAACATTTTTATATATATATATAAATGTATATATATATGTATATATATGTATATATGTATATATATATGTGTATATATATAAACAAAGTTCGCCGCCACAATCGCCTCACACGGACAAAGGACGAAGAGCGGACCCAATGGTTCTTGGTGCAAATCAAGTGTAGTTTATTACGTGCCCAGCAAATCCGCCATTACGCGTTTCGACCCCCACTCGGGTCTTGTGTATATATATATGTGTATATATATGTAGCCGAGTTGGGCACTGCAATGGCAAAAATTCAATAAAATATGTTATGGAAAAAAAATTACCACCATTGGGACAAGGCTGCTTTAATGTCAGGGTTAGTCACAAATATATAAAATGTGTCCACAGTATGCCAAAGAAGGCACCATTATGACAGGGCCATCATTATGCCAGGGGTAGCCATTATTAGGTTAGAATGCCACCAGTATGGCAAGGATGGGCACCACAATGTCAAGGATGGCAACAGACATGACATGTTTGGCCACAATATGCAATGACAGGCACCATTGTGCCAGGGCCGCCATTAGGTCAAGGACTGCCACAACGTTGTAAAGAATGCTCCCAAGAAGTTGGACTGGCACCATTAGGCCAAAGAAAGATCTGGATGAGGAATGAGGGATGCAAGCAAAGAAGGAAATGTGAAAGGAAAGACGGAAAAAATTGTGAAATCTATAATGGAAGTGTAATGGAAGGAGGTAAGCATGAATGGCTTGATAGGTAAAAGTATGAATAAGTGGAAGGGTGAGAAGATGGAAGAGTGAAAGAAAGAATAGATGTCATGGTAAAAGGATGGATGGAAAAGTGAGAAGGTGAACGAAGGGAAGGATCAAAGAATGGGCAGATATGTGAGAGTATGGAGAAAGGAAGAGTAAAAGGATGGATGGGTGCAAGGGTGGATGTATTGATTCATGGATATACAATTGAATGGATTGGTGAAAGGATGGATATATATGAGAGGGTAAAGGATGGCTGGCTGGGGAGAAGGATGGAAAAGAGTATGGTTGGATGGATCCATAGTTTGTTTAAGGTGGATGAAAGTGTGTAGGGATCTCTTCTAATAACGGCTGTTTTTACTCACTTCATGTGCTCTATGTGATTATAGGCAGGGCCACTGGAATTATGTGCTTGAGAGGCCGCTGTGATTTTTGCATATTTATAGATTTGCCTCATAATCCATCATCTGCCGCATAATCTACAGATTTTAACCAAAAAAATTGTTTTTAACTCAAACGGTTTAAAAGTTACTAAAAATGCAGCAACACATGTTGCCATGTGGAGGAAGGGCCTTTGCAAAGCTGAACTGGTCACCTTTCTGTTGCTTATTGCTATATATGGGTATTAAACTGGTACTAATGAGGTGCAACAAATGCCCAGTGTAACCAAGTTTAAAAATTATAATATAATGAAGTAATACTATTACAAAATGTGCCACATTATGCTGTATAATTAGCATTTTTTTGCTGCATAATTTACCCAACTCTGCCGCATAATTTTGCCCTCTACTGCTGCATAATTCCAGTGGCCAGGTTATTATAGGTATGCTTCAAGTGTGGGGTATTTAAATTTTCTGGATACACCCTTGCTTATACATGTTCACGGGTGATGATGGTGATCTTAGCTCAGCAGCTAACCATGAATTATTTTTCATATCTCCATCATCCTCTCGTCCTGGTGGCACAGAGATGCTATCACTCCCATTGTAGACAGGACACTCCTGTTTTTTTTCTTTAGATCTCCCACTTTGGTGTTCCCAAATGTTGGTATGTATGGTGGTGGCCTGTGCAGGAAGTCGTAGGCCTACTGTACCAATCCACACCTCCTCAGGGCTAAAAGACAGTTACAGTTGGTAACCACCTGCATCATGAGACCTGAGGGGGCCTAAGCACCCTCACAGAGTGTATAGTCCGGGGACAGGAGGAGGATGGCAGTAATGAGATCAAGTACACGTGCAGGCAACAATGGCTGCCTCACACTGAGCACCAACCAGTACTGATAACTATCTGACCCTCTGAAGGCTCTGACAATTAGAGGAGAACGAGGGACTCTGGGATGTGGGCTCTGCTGCTGTTGGAGCTCAGGGCCAGTAACTAACCTGCTATGAACATTGGTAAAACTTTCATTCGTGTAGTCACTCTACATTTACACACATGAGCATTCTCATATACACACACACACACACACACTCACACGCATACACACACCTATTGAATGCATTATTTTTCCAACACTGATGGCGTCCATTCTTGTATGAGCAGAGCGTCTTTGCAACACGCTGATCTGCCTCACTTCTAGTGCTATACCTAGCGGTGGAAGAGCAGCAGTGTAGTCTGTCAATCCCCTCCTTTTCCTTCTCTGTTTGGCATGGGGCGTGAATCCTAAATACCTCTGTGGGTCAACCACTCCTTTGAGAGGTAAACAAAAGTCTTTAACTGCAGACACACAGGCAGTGCTCTTAAATTTCCTAGACCAATGTGTGAATTGCTGTTGCAGTGCATGTTTTTTTGCAAATCTAGGACTGTTAGAAAATCAGGACTACAAGAACCAGAATGCATAAAATACACCTAGAAAGGATTATCTACTCATGCAACTTGAGAACTCCTGGCAGAGAAAAATTGTTGTTGGACGCCCTGAGCCCCACATCATTGAATTTATTGCACAGCACTAGGCACCCCGTGTCTCATATGATATGAAGTCACCGGGCAGCTATGCATACATTTTATAATACCTTAACATAAATGACATACCTACCAAGTAGGTTCTTGTCTCGACATCCAACCAAATAAAAGAGGTCATCCAATTGTACAAATGGCATTCCAAAGTATTTGACAAGCTGAATCCTCTTCAAATATCCATGCACCCTAAATGGCACCCAGAAATTGTCTGGAATTGTTAATGGAATAAAGAAGACTGGATAAAGAATAGCTGTTCTACAGCATGAAAGGGTGAAATCCAAAAGCACAATAGGCAAAGCCCACCTCAACAGACTCAACAGAATCTAGAATGCCTCCATCAAGAAAGCAAAAAGACGAAACTCCACATCCAGGTTCTCCAGTGTTGAGTGCCCAACCAGAGAACCTCACAAGAACCACACATAATTACATAACCCAGAGTAAATAAGTGAAGTGCATTCTTTTATTATCCATAAAAGAAATGCAGCAGACAGACAAGTACAAGTTGTATTCACTTAACCCCTTGCATGCTCATGACGGCTGGGAGCCGTCACGCGTCACGGTGGGCGTGTGCGCAGGACGGCCCCCGGCCGTCCGAATCCCGCCCACTCATTAGAATCCCCGCACAGCGCGAAATTTCGCGCCGCACGCAAGGGGTTAACATGTACAGTTAAGGCATGAATAACATCAAGGTCCCAGACAGATGCCTGGGGTGGGTGCTAACTCATTGTGATGAATGTATAGGTAGATGTTAGAAATTAGGTTTCTGGTTGGCAGAGGTATGCACCCTGTCCAAGCAGGAACCACAATCCTAGTCAGGGTGAGCTAGATACACACTAAAAGATAACCTGTGCTCACCCTCTGATTGCTTGGCACAGAGCAGGCAGGCTTATCTAAAGAGGCAAAGTATTTGTGCAACACACACAGTAACACAATGAAAACACCACAAAAAGACTCCCCACAGTTTCAGAAAAATAGACAATAATTATCTTAATAAATCAAGACAAAAATGACAAAAATCCAATAAGTAGAAGTTGAGTTATGATTTTTAAAGAATAAAAAGAGTTCTAGTGCTTAGAAGCAATAAGCAGGCAAATGGCCAGGTTTGGTGGCTTGGTGGACTAATGCATCCACTGTAAGGGCCTGTGTTCAACCTCACAGTCACAGGTTCAAATCCCAGCGAGTCCACTCAGCCTTTCATCCTTCTGAGGTCTGTTAGACCTGGCACCATTGGCGTGGGTCTCCTTTCCATTTTTTGCCTTTACCTCCCGTGTTTTGCTGTGTGTTGGACTCCCTTTTTGCTGGTCTAGATGCTTTGGGCACTTTGCCACTGCTGTTCAGTGCCAAAGTGCAAGTGCTCCCTTTGTAAAGTATTGTTATGGATTAGTGATTCCATGATTGGCTTATTTGATTTACTTGTCAGACCCTAGTACAGTGCACTATATGTGCCCAGGGTCTGTAAATCAAATGCTGCTGGTGGGCTTGCAGCACTGATTGTGCCACCCACAGAAGCAGCTTGTAAAATGTGACTCAGGCCTGCCATTGCAGAGCCTGTATGCAGTCTGGGACTGCCATGTCGACTTGGCAAGTGCACACACTTGCCAGTCCCTAAACCTTCCCTTTCCTACATATTAGCCACCCCTAAGGTAGGCCAAAGGTAGGACATGCCCTGATGTGTGTGGCATGTCCTGATAGTGAAATACTGCCAATTTCGTTTTTCACTATTGCAAGGCTGTCTGTTCCCATAGGCCAGAATGGGGAGTTTGTTTATAACATCTTATAAACATAACTGACCCTGGGAACAAGATAGGAAAATAAAGTTTAGCAGGCCTGAACTCAGAATGTTAAAATACATCTTTTAGTGAGGGTGATTTTAACATTCTGTGTTTGAAAATACCACTTTTAGAAAGTAGGTATTTTCTTGCCTAACCATCCAGTGTACCTCTGCTAGGTTTGTGTATTGTATGTCTGGCTTTTGGATGACAGGGGCTGGAGAAGGGCAGCAGCTCCAGAAGTCTGATGAGTCAGGGCTGGGCTGAATAGACCTGGGCTGCTTTTAGAGTAGGGGGAGGAGATTTCCTTTTCACCTGAATGGGCCTGGTCTGCCTTCAACAATGCTGTCTCCACCTCCTGCCAGGAAGTTGCACCAGTGAGGACAGAACTGGTTTTGGCTGGGTACAGACACTCTCTGCTTTCAGAGAACAAAGGATTTTGGTGTGTAAAAAGAGGGGCCCAGACCCCAGACTTTTAGATCACTTCTGGGAAATCAAGAGGAACCTTTGCCAAGGAGAAGAGCCGGAGAAGCTGAGGAGGAATACTGCCCCTGTGCTGTTTGCTGTCTGGGGTTGGCCTGCAGTGGCTGCTTGCTGCCAAGGAAAGGAGAAAAGGACTTTGCTGCTTGCTTTGTCCCCTGCTTGAAGAAGAAGATCTCCAAGGGCTTGAACTGAGCTTGACCCCTGTTCTAGAGGTCTCAGGAACAGCAAAGACCTCACCGTGTCTGTGTGCACCGTCTCTGATCGCCGCCGCAGAAGAAAAGGGTAACCGACTCTGTCATCGAGTCCGTCACAGGATTCCGTGTCCTGAGAGCACCGCCGAGAGCAACGCCTCGCCTCGCTTCGCAACGCAACCCTGGTGTCACCGACTCCGTCAACGAGCCGCTGCTTGTACCGCGTCTTGTGGGCACCGCACTCCGCAACGCTTCGTTACAAGCTGCAAGGACGTCACCGACTCCGTCGCTGCCCGGCCGGAACATCGACCGGCTCCGTCGCCGCACCTTGACTTGCCAGCACCGCAGTGAGCACCGTCTCACCCTTCAACGCAAGCCCCGGTCTCACCGACTCCATCAACAAGCCGCTGCTTGCACCGCATCGTGAGGGCACCGCCCGCCGCACCGCTCTGCTTCACAACGCGACCGCGACGTTTGCCCCGGCCGACTCGCACCGACGTGTTGGTCGCAACAAGAAAGGTACTGTGTCCGAGTCTTGCAACGCTTTAGCTGGCCCGTATCCACGCGGTCGGCTGGAATTGTTAGACTCTGTCATATTCAGTATCGCGGTAGCCCCAGGAGGAGCTACCGAGTCGGAAGAACTGTGTTTTATTCATTTTCCTGCAATTTAAAGGTTATTTTGCACAATTACTTTTTTTCAAGAGTGGTGTATGTTGAATTTTTGTCGTTTGGTCTTGTTTTGGTTTAGATAAAGATTGGCTATTTTTCTAAACTGGTGTGGTGTTCATTTGTAGTGTTTTCACTGTGTTACTGTATGTGTTCACAAATGCTTTACACACTGCCTCTGAGATAAGCCTGTCTGCTCGTGCCAAGCTACCAAGGGGGTGAGCAGGGGTTATTTTAGGAGTGTATCCCCCTTACCCTGACTAGAAGCAAGGGTCCCTATTTGGACAAAGGTACCTACCTCTGCCAACTAGAGACCCCCATTTCTAACATTGGTGGTCAGCGGTGAGGATCCTGGACTTGCATTTGTGATTTACATACAGTGATTGGTGTACACTACTAGTGAGTGCAGACCATTACGCAACCACGTACATTTTTGTAGAGTTTTTTTTCCTTGGAATTTTTTGCATCTTGGGAACTGCCAATTTTCACCATGAGTAAACCAGCATCCATTGCATCTGTGGATATTGAATTTGAAGAGGAGAGGGTTGATACCTACACTGTGCTACAACTTAAAGCCATCTGCAAAAAAGTTAAAATCTCCGTGAGAGGCCTCACCAGAAAGGAGGAGTTCCAAAAGGCGCTGAGGGCCTGGTTGGAAGCAAGGAATGCCAGTGGGCAGACCGAGGATCCTATGGTGGAGGGGGAGAATTTAGAAGGGCAGCAGGATGGGCTGGTGGGCCTAACTGGAGGGGGAGTGCCTCCCAGGGAAGGCAGCAGTGTGTCTTTAAGGGGTCTGTCTCCAGAAGAGTTGGAGGACATGGAGTAAAGCAGAGTGCATGAAATGGAGCTTGCTAAGCTCAAGCTGGGGAGCCAGGGTAACTTAGAGAATAAGAGGTTGGAGTTGGAGAGCAAGAAATTGGCCATGGAGGAGAAGAAGATGCTTTTAGAGCATGAGAGAGTGTTGAGGGAGCTAGAGCTGAAAGTGAAGAGCCTAGAGATCACTCCCTCTGGTGGCAGCACACCATCAGTGCCTGGGGAAGGAAAAGTATACATTCCCAAAGATGTTATCAAAGATTTCATGAAGCATGAGGACATTGGGCAGTGGTTTAAGGCCTATGAAATAGCAATGAAGTCCCACCGGGTCCCTGAGAGAGATTGGGGAGCGGGGTTGTGGGGCCGCTTCATA
This sequence comes from Calotriton arnoldi, assembly GCA_963921515.1. Lineage (NCBI taxonomy): Eukaryota > Metazoa > Chordata > Amphibia > Caudata > Salamandridae > Calotriton > Calotriton arnoldi. Next base: position 291,097 of record CAWUFW010016065.1, read on the forward strand.
GGTGAAGGGAGGGAGACCTTACTAGCTTTGCCCACTGAGGATCAGATGTCCTATGGCCCCATGAAGGAAGCCTTGATAGCCAGGTAAGGGTTGACCCCAGAGCTTTATAGGAAGAAATTTAGGATCTGCAAGAAGCTGGAGTCAAGTACTTGGGTGGAGTATGTGTCGTACTTTTTCAGAGCACTGGATGGATGGATGAAGGGTAGCAAGGTAACTGACTTGCAGGGGCTCTATGATTTGGTTGCATGGGAGCACTTGTCCAGTAGTTGTTTTCCAGAGCTACACCAGCACCTGATTGATAGTAAGCTGACTGACCCCAGGAAGCTTGCTGTGGAGGCAGACCGCTGGGTCAGTACCAGGGTCAACAAAGGTCTTGTGGGAGACTCCGCCAAAGGTGGGCAGGGTCCCCAGCAGAAGAGTGGGGGGGACAAGGGTAAACAAAAGGAGTTCCAAAAAGGGCCCCAAAGTAATCCCCAAGGGAACCAAGGTAAGGGTTCCCAGCCTCTCACTGAAAAGAAACCATGGGTCCCGCCAGGTAAGCCTGTGCAGAAGGGTCCCAAGACCTGTTTTAGCTGTGGTCAGGTGGGCCACTTCCGGGGGATCCTAAGTGTCCCAAGCCGGTTACCACTGCACCCACTGGTGCACCGCCACGGGAACTGGCTAGTGTAGCCTTGGGGGAGGAGTCGGGTGCCCAAGGTGGGTGGGGTCCTGCAGAGATGTCCCTGGTCTCTTTAGGAGACAGTGAGATGGTCCCAAGGACTCATCTGCCTGATAACACCAAAAAGTACAGGCAGTGGGTGACCATCAATGGCCATAGTGTGGAGGCTCTGAGAGACACCAGAGCAAGTGTGACAGCTGTCAGTTGTTGGCTGGTGTCTGAAGAGCAGGTGGTCCCCAAAGCATTCTACCCAGTAGTTGCCGCTGACAATTCAGAGTGCCTCTGCAAAGTGGCACAGGTTCCCTTTGAGTGGGGGGGTCTCAGGTACCTTGAGAGTAGCTGTGAGGCCAGTCATGCCTGTTGACTGTCTGCTAGGCAATGATTTGGAGAGCTCCCCTTGGGCGAAGGTGGAGTGGAAGTCTCATTTAGAGATGTTGGGTCTGCCTGAGTGGGCATGTGTGACCACTCGGTCAATGGCAGCCGGTAGGGGCATTCAAGAGTACCTGGAGCCTGAAAGAGTGGCCCAGGGGCCTGCCGGGAAGAGAAGAGGCAGGGGGCGCGGGAAACCGGCCCCCGAAGTTCCCACGGTCCAGGAGGAGGTAGACCCTGAGGGGGCTGCCCTGGAGCCTACAGGGAAACAAGTGGCTGAACTGGGGGACCTGCCTGAGCTGACCCATTGGCAGCAAGAAGGAGGACCCACGAGGGAGGAGTTCTGCCAGGAGCAGCAGACGTGCCCTTCTCTCATTGGTTTGCGGCAGCAGGCTGCAAACCAGGCAGCAGGTGATCAGTCCGGATCACATTGGATATACTGGGAGAATGGTCTCCTGTATAGCGAGGCTAAGGATGCTGAGCCTGGGTCAGCCCGTGTGCTGGTGGTACCCCAGCGCTTAAGAGCCTTCCTACTGGGTCTGGCTCATGATGTGCCTTTGGCAGGGCATTTGGGGCAAGACAAGTCCTTTGAAAGGCCTGTCACCCACTTTTACTGGCCCCAAATGCGCAAGCATTCTGATGCTCACTGTAGGTCTTGCCAGACTTGCCAGGCAAGTGGTAAGAGTGGGAGGAAGTGTAAGGCTCCTCTCCAACCTTTCCCTGTGGTCAGCACCCCCTTTGAGAGGGTGGGCATTGACATTGTGGGGCCTCTGGACCCCAAGACAGCCATGGGCAACAGGTTCATCCTGGTCTTGGTGGACCATGCCACCCGGTACCCGGAAGCCATCCCTCTCCGGACTGTGACGACCCCGTGGTGGGTCGTGCATTGATGGAGATTTTCTCCCGTGTGAGGTTCCCCAGAGAGGTGGTGTCCGACCGTGGTACCAACTTCATATCGAAGTATATGAAGTCCCTGTGGCAGGAGTGCGGTGTAACCTATAAGTTCACCACTCCTTACCACCCCCAAGGTAATGGGCTGGTTGAGAGATTCAACCGGACCCTGAAAGGCATGATTATGGGTCTGGGTGAACCCATGAGGCGTAAGTAGGACGTCCTCTTGCCATGCCTGCTGTTTGCTTACAGAGAGGTGCCCCAGAAGTCCTTAGGGTTCAGTCCCTTTGAGCTGCTGTATGGCCATCCTGTAAGAGGACCTCTGAGTCTGGTGAAAGAAGGCTGGGAGAAAGCTCCCAGTAAACCTCCCCAGGATGTATATAGCTACATGCTGGCCTTCAGAAACCAGACTAAGCGCTTCAGGTAACTCGCTCAGGCAAACCTGGAAGCCAGTCAGGAGGAAATGAAACGCTGGTATGATCAGAATGCCACTCTAGTCAAGTTTCAACCTGGACAGAAGGTTTGGCTCAAGGCCCCCGTGGAGCCTTGTGCGCTCCAGGATAAGTGGACCGGACCATTTGATGTGGTGGAGCGCAAGAGCAACGTCACCTACTTGGTGGACTTGCAGTCTCCCAGGAACCCTTTGCGGGTCCTGCATGTGAACCGCCTGAAGCCCCACTTGGAGAGGTCCGAAGTGGGCATGCTCCTAGCAACAGATGCTGGGATGGAAGAGGAGACTGAGCTTCATCCTGACCTCCTGTCTGAAAAGGAGCAAGATGGGTCAGTGGACGGTGTGAACCTCTCTACCGCCCTGACTCCCGAGCAGCAGAGTGACTGTCGCCAACTGTTGGGACAGTTTTCTGACCTGTTCTCCCTGACACCCGGTGACACCCAGTGGTGCGTCCATGATGTGGACACTGGGGACAGTCCTCCAGTAAAACATAAGATTTACAGAGTGACTGACAGGGTCAAAGCTTGCATCAAGGAGGAGGTCTCCAAGATGTTAGCGCTAGGGGTGATTGAGCCCTCAGACAGCCCTTGGGCCAGCCCAGTGGGCTTGGTCCCGAAGGCTGCCGCACCCGGTGCCACGCCAGAACTCCAGTTCTGTGTGGACTACTGAGGGCTCAATTCAGTCACCAGGACTGATGCGCACCCCATCCCCAAAGCTGATGAGCTCATCAATCGGTTGGGGGCTGCCCGGTACCTCAGTACGTTTGACTTAACGTCTGGGTACTGGCAGATCGCCTTACCTGATGGGGCAAGAGAGAAGTCAGCATTCTCCACACCAGATGGGCACTTCCAATTCTGGGTGATGCCCTTTGGGCTGAAGAATGCCCCTGCCTTCTTTCAGAGATTGGTCAACCAGGTGTTGGTTGGGATGGAGGATTTCAGTGCTGCCTCCTGGATGACATTGCAGTGTTCAGTGCCACTTGGGAGGAACATCTGCACCACCTCTGGGAAGTGTTGAAGGTGCTGCGGAGGGCAGGCCTCACGATCAAGGCAAGCAAGTGCCAGATCGGGCAGGGTTCAGTGGTGTACTTGGAACACCAGGTAGGGAGCGGCCCCTCCAGCCCATGATTGATACCATTCTGGCTTGGGAGCCCCGCAAGACTCAGACAGAGGTGAGAGCCTTTTTAGGACTCACAGGGTATTACAGGAGATTTGTCAAGGGGTATGGCACCATTGTTACCCCCTTGACAGAGCTGACTTCCAGGAAGCAGCCCAAGAAAGTGAATTGGACTGACGCCTGCCAGAAGGCTTTTGATGCACCCGTGCTTAAGGCACCCAACTTCTCAGAAGAGTTCATTGTGCAGACAGATGCTTCAGAGCATGGTGTGCAGGCTGTGCTCTCACAGCTAAATGAGGAGGGCCTAGACCACCCTGTAGCCTTCATTAGTAGGAGATTACTTCCACTGGAACAGAGGTGGAGTGCGATTGAGCGTGAGGCATTTGCTTTGGTCTGGGCGCTTAAGAAGCTGAGACCATACTTTTTGGGACTCACTTCTGGGTTCAGACAGACCACAGGCCCCTCAGATGGTTGATGCAAATGAGGGGTGAGAATCCAAAACTGTTGAGGTGGTCCATTTCCCTACATGGGATGGACTTTACGGTGGAACACCTCCCTGGTACAGAACACGCCAATGCTGAGGGTCTGTCCAGATTTTTCCGCCTTAGTGAAGAGAACTCCCAGGAGGGTGGGTAGTTCTCCCCACATTTCAGCTGGAGGGGAAACGTGTTAGACCTGGCACCATTGTCATGGGTCTCCCTTCCATTTTTTTGCCTTTACCTCCCGTGTTTTGCTGTGTGTTGGACTCCATTTTTGCTGGTCTAGATGCTTTGGGCACTTTGCCACTGCTGTTCAGTGACAAAGTGCAAGTGCTCCCTTTGTAAAGTATTGTTATGGATTAGTGATTCCATGATTGGCTTATTTGAATTACTTGTCAGACCCTAGTACAGTGCACTATGAGTGCCCAGGGCCTGTAAATCAAATGCTGCTGGTGGGCTTGCAGCACTGATTGCGCCACCCACAGAAGCAGCTTGTAAAATGTGACTCAGGCCTGCCATTGCAGAGCCTGTGTGCAGTCTGGTACTGCCATGTTGACTTGGCAAGTGCACACTTGCCAGTCCCTAAACCTTCCCTTTCCTACATATTAGCCACCCCTAAGGTAGGCCAAAGGTACCCCTGTGGGCAGGGTGCATCGTATGTGAAAGGTAGGACATGCCCTGATGTGTGTGGCATGTCCTGATAGTGAAATACTGCCAATTTCGTTTTCACTATTGCAAGGCTGTCTGTTCCCATAGGCCAGAATGGGGAGTTTGTTTATAACATCTTATAAACATAACTGACCCTGGGAACAAGATAGGAAAATAAAGTTTAGTATGCCTGAACTCAGAATGTTAAAATACATCTTTTAGTGAGGGTGATTTTTACATTCTGTGTTTGAAAATACCACTTTTAAGAAAGTAGGTATTTTCTTGCCTAACCATCCAGTGTGCCTCTGCTAGGTTTGTGTATTGCATGTCTGGCTTTTGGATGACAGGGGCTGGAGAAGGGCAGCGGCTCCAGAAGTCTGATTAGTCAGGGCTGGGCTGAATAGACCTGGGCTGCATTTAGAGTAGGGGGAAGAGATTTCCTTTTCACCTGAATGGGCCAGGTCTACCTTTAACAATGCTGTCTCCACCTCCTGCCAGGAAGTTGCACCATTGAGGACAGAACTGGTTTTGGCTGGGTACAGACACTCTCTGCCTTCAGAGAACAAAGGATTTTGGTGTATAAAAAGAGGGGCCCACACCCCAGACTTTTAGATCACTTCTGGGAAATCAAGAGGAACCTTTGCCAAGGAGAAGAGCCGGAGAAGCTGAGGAGGAATACTGCCCCTGTGCTGTTTGCTGTCTGGTGTTGGCCTGCAGTGGCTGCTTGCTGCCAAGGAAAGGAGAAAAGGACTTTGCTGCTTGCTTTGTCCCCTGCTTGAAGAAGAAGATCTCCAAGGGCTTGAACTGAGCTTGTCCCCTGTTCTAGAGGTCTCAGGAACAGCAAAGACCTTACCGTGTCTGTGTGCACCGTCTCTGATCGTCGCTGCAGAAGAAAAGGGTAACCGACTCTGTCATCGAGTCCGTCGCAGGATTCCGTGTCCTGAGAGCACCGCCGAGAGCAACGCCTCGCTTCGCAACGCAACCCGGGTCTCACCGACTCCGTCAATGAGACGCTGCTTGCACCGCGTCCTGTGGGCACTGCACTCCGCAACGCTTCGTTACACGCTGCAAGGACGTCACCGACTCCGTCGCTGCCCGGCCAGAACATCGAACGGCTCCGTCGCCGCACCGTGACTTGCCAGCACCGCAGCGAGCACCGTCTCACCCTTCAACGCAAGCCCCTGTCTCACCGACTCCGTCAATGAGCCGCTGCTTGCACTGCATCATGAGGACACCGCCCGCCGCATCGCTCCGCTTCACAACGCGACCGTGACGTTTGCCCCGACCAACTCGCACCGACGTGTTGGTCGCATCAAGAAAGGTACTGTGTCCGAGTCTGTCGACGCTTTATCTGGCCCGTATTGACGCGGTAAGCTGGAATTGTTAGACTCTGTCATATTCAGTATCGCGGTAGCCCCAGGAGGAGCTACCGAGTCGGAAGAACTGTGTTTTATTGATTTTCCTGCAATTTAAAGGTTATTTTGCACAATTACTATTTTTCAAGAGTAGTGTACGTTGGATTTTTGTCGTTTGGTCTTGTTTTGGATTAGATAAAAATTGGCTATTTTTCTAAACTGGTGTGGTGTCCATTTGTAGTGTTTTCACTGTGTTACTGTATGTGTTCACAAATGCTTTACACACTGCCTCTGAAATAAGCCTGTCTGCTCGTGCCGAACTACCAAGGGGGTGAGCAGGGGTTATTTTAGGAGTGTATCCTCCTTACCCTGACTAGAAGCAAGGGTCCCTATTAGTACAAAGGTACCTACCTCTGCCAACTAGAGACCCCCATTTCTAACAAGGTCACTAAAAGGAGTACAGTAAGTTGGGTAACAATAAACATCTGTTATTCAGCGCCAACATACTCTTGGGTGAACGTGCACTTTAGAAATACATGTGTCATGTTATGTTATTAGCGTCAATGAGGGTTATCTGGTCACGCTGGACTGGGGCAAAGTCAATAGTTCTGGCTGAGCGCAGGCCAGCTACAGGACCCACCCAGGCACCGGTGAACAAAGGACCTTATCCTGGTCGCAAAAGCGAGATGTGGGGCACTGTCGAGTGATGTGTCGATGTCGATCCAGCAGCAGATGATGTGTCGATTTTCTCCATGCAGTGATGGCGATGCATTGGTTCTGAAGTGCGATGTGCTGGGTTTCTCCACGCAGTCGAGGGAATGCGTCGATCTCTCCACACTGCAACGGCAGCAATACATGGTTCCGATGCTTCGGGCTCTCAAGGCGATGCGTTGGTTCCGAGAGAGATGCAGCGATTCTACTCCCCAACAGGATTGAATCTCCGATTCTGCTCCAAGTAGACTAGAGATGCATCATTTTCTCTGGTGCAAGTATCTGGATCCACTTCCAGTGAACCAGGCATAGAGATTTTGATATCCCTGCGCCTCGAGCAACAGAAGACAGTCCAACAACTCCTTGGAGATCACTTTGGTGCAAAAGCAGAGTCCAGCTCTCCTAAGCAGAGTCAGAGAGCAGCAGGACAGCACAAGAGAAAAGCAGGCCTTCCAGGCAAGCAGAGTGTCAGTCCTTTATGCAGCACATCAGTTCTTCTGACAGAGTCCAGTTGGGGGTCCAGAAGTGTCTGATTTGTTGGGGTCAGAGACCTAGTATTAATACCAAAATGTGTCTTTGAAGTGGGAGTGACTTCAAAGAAGGGTATTTAAAGTGCACAAGTATCCTTTCTGCCTCAGCCCTGGCTCCAGACTATCTATGGAGGGTAATCAGCCCTTTTTGTGGGGGTGAGGCCACTACCTATTCAGATGTGAGTGTCAGCCCCTTCCTCCCTTGAAAGAGCTATCAGAATGCAGATGAGTACTCAGACATTCCTAACCTTCCTGTGTTTGTTGCTTTCTAGAGGGAATGCACAAAGTGTACCTGTCACCCACCCCAGACGTGTATTGGAGACAGGCTGCAGGCACACAGAGCAGTAAGAGCAGAGAAATGTCCACTTTCTAAAAGTGGCATTTCTAAAATAGTAATGGTAAATCAATTTTACCAGTAAAGAAGATTTAACATTACCATTCCAAAGAGGTAAATCATGACACAGCTAATAATTTCTAATCGGGATTTACAGCTTTAAAGTGTTTAAGGAATTCCCAGTGTTAACCTATGAGAGGAGTAGGCCTCACAGTACTGAGCCTCACAGTAGTGGAAAACGAATATAGGTGTTTATCACTACCAGGACATGCAAAACTTAAAAGTACATGTCGTACCCTTTACTTACACAGCACCCTGCCCTATGGGATACTTAGGGCCTACCTTAGGGGTGACTTATGTGTAATAAAAGGAGAGTTTAAGGCTTTTCAAAGGGTTTCAAATGCCAAGTTTAAGTAGCAGTAAACTGAACACACAGGCCATGCAGTGGCAGGCCTGAGACAGGTTCAGAAGGCTACCTGTCTGGGTGGCGCAATCAATGCTGCAGTCACACTAATAGCATTTAATTTACAGACCCTGGGTACATAGTACACCAATTTACAAGAGACTTACAGGTAAATTAAATATGCCAAACAGGTGTAAACCAATCATATCGTGGTTAGAGAAGAGAGCACATGTACTTTAGCACTGGTTAGCAGTGGTAAAGTGCTCAGAGTCCTAAAGCCAACAAGATGGTCAGAAAAAGAGGAGGAGGAAAGCAAAAGTGTTGGGGTGATCATTTAGAGAGGGCCAATTTCCAACAGTGGATGAATTAGTAAATATGCAAGATCTGACACTATTCTCACTTTGGTGATATTCCATGTCAGAACCCTGAATATCCTGCTGCTGGCACTTGGAGGCCTAGAGTTTCTGTTGATTTTTAGGTGTTCCACATATTAAGAAGGATCTGTTAGCTGCCATTTCATTGCTATTTGGGCCAATCTCAGCCTAAAAAAACTATGCTGCAGACAGGCACACAAGTGCCAACTTGTTTGAAAAGGTTTTGAATGTGGGTGCACTAGGCACTCTGCAATCCCAGTCTCGGTGCTGCACCTGTTGAAAATGTTGAGGGCCGCCACAGGTGCAGCTTCAACATAGCTGCCAATTTCCCTCGTCCTTGTGTGAATAGCTACTCCAGGAGAGGCTTGTTCTTTGCATTCTTGAGCTTGTAGGCCTAGTTTTATAATGGAATAATCAAGACTATAAGCCCCAGCATGTAATAAAAATCTTAGACTCGGAAAGCTAGTCACACCTGGATCTGGGATACTTGGCAGGGCTGCTTCACAACTGCATCAACATGGGCTGAGCTTTCTAGGACATAAATAACACAAAAGCACATCCCATATAGGCCACAGTGCATTCCCATGGTCTTCAAACAACAACTCACTTTAATGCATAAGGATCCTACATACATACCAACATTTTAAAACTGGAAAGTGGGAGATATTGGAAAACAAATCAGCGGAATGTATTTTGTCCGTTGACTTACATTGAGGCAGATGCAATTTAGGCAGGAGAGAGCTAAATGAAAGGCATTTTTGGCTTAAAAAATCTAGAGCTTCCCTCCTGGATTGTGTCTATTGTCATGTTTGATTCCTATTACTCAGTTTGTTTAGCCTCATTCCTAAGGGCAACAACAAACTACGATAACAGCACATCTCTGGTCCACACGCATGATACCAAAGCACTGTCCATATGGGCCACATGCAAGACTTATACCATTCCAACCGTGGTACTCCTAAATTTGCTTCAGCACCTCTTAAAAGATTTCAGCTCTATATAAATGCAATTACAGTACAATACAATATAATGCTGCATGACCCCCTCACTCAGTCCTAGCTGTAAGTTACAGCATGGGTCTTTTAAGTCCACGAGGATAATATTTTGGGAAAGCGCATCTTTGCCCAACATGGTCTATGAGTTTTATTTACTATTGTAACTCCAGGAATATTTAGAGGAATGTTAAAAAATCCCCAAACATTGGAGTGTTGAAATGTTGCTAGTTACAAATGCCTGTAAATGCTGTTGAAAAAGCAAAAAACAAGCTAGGAATACCAAGTGAAATTTCAGCTTCTGATCCAGGAGTCTGAATTACGAATTCCCCATTTGCAAAAAGTAGTCGCAAACTGTGCACCAACTTTTTGCGAGTGGAAATTAATTTTTGCGAACCAGCCTACGTGCTTATAGATCAGTTCACTAAATTCCGAATCATAGTGGGTTGCAATTTGGCCTACCTCATTAATATGCATGAGGCATGTTGCAATTGCGACCCACCAGGATAGACTAGACTCACACAGATGGTGGCCTACTAAGGTCAGCAGACCACCATGTCTGTGATTGCTTTTAAATTAAGCAAAAAGGGAAACATTAAACATTTTAAGGAGTAGGCAGTGTTACCATTAAGTCACTGCCTACTCCTAAAAACGTTTTTGTCAACATTGTCAAACTGGAAGGGGTCCCCTGGAGATGCCTTCCTGTTTGCGAATGACTTGCCACCAATTTGGATCTGGTGGTAAAATATTAATGTTTTGCAACCGGATTTTGGTCGCAAAACATTAATACATTTATTAAAGATTCTGTATTTGGAAGGGATGCTCTCAAAATGTCCCTTCCAAATAGCGATTCCTTAATGTTTACTTAACCCACATAACGATTTGTGAACCCTTTTTGGATCATTAATTGATTTTAGTAAATTACAAGTGTGGTAGAGGTTACAAACCCTCAAATTTACCAAATCTGAGGGTTTGCGACTGTTGAACCTTTCTGTAAATCAGGCCCCAGATAACATTATGTAATGGAAGTGCCATAAATAAGTTACATTTGATTACTGCGGGGGATGATGAGGACAGTTAGTTGGGTGAAAGTGACTGAAGACCTAAGGTGGTGAGAGGGAAGCAGGTGGTAACTTTTTTTTTATACAATATTATTTTATGTTTTAAAAGTTGTAAATGACAGTTACTGTTACACTCTTTCATCATACTTCATTTACCAATCTCAGAAGGATGTAGGACTGAGTTTGCGTTGAAGGGGTTTGGTTTTGTGACCTGCAGATTACTAGAATTCTATGAGACTTTATCTCACTGATTCATTTTCTTGATGTCCGAAAAGAAGGCGGTTTGACAGAAGGGAACAGTTTGTCAGGACAGCCTAATGACTGTGACATGCGTCAGAACAGACGATGAGAGGGGATTATGACAGACGAAGACGGGTATGGATAGTCTGCGTATATGGTTCTTGGTAGAGGGTGAGATTGGAGAGTATTGTATTGCATTGGTGGGCCAACATGGCAGTTTGATAGAAGTGGACAGGGAATGAGTGACACTGGATAGATGTGGGAGAACTGTTAATAGAATGTAGCTGGGACAGGTCACAGTAGAAGTAAATTATAGATAAGAGAAGGAATGAGTTGATCCTTCTTCGTGGGAAAAGATGTCATTAAATAGGAGAGAGCTGTTAATTCATGGCTTAAGCACAAGGGACAGTCGGGGGATTGACCACAGGTATTGTATTGTAATTGCATTTATATAGCGCTAACTACCCCTGACGAGGCATCGAGCGGGTAATGGGTGAAAAAAGTGTGTTATAGCTGATAGTTGACGGGGGTGAAAGGAGACATCTGACATATGGGAAATGCAGTGTAGAGAAGAAAGGAAAGGACATGGTATGCATGGTTGAGAATAAGGATAGGTGGGAGGAGTGGATGCCGGGCAGGTGAAGGTGTAGTTGGCTGACATAGGCGAGGATACAAGAAGGGTTGTCTTATAGGAGGGGACAAATATATTTAAAATGGAGGTAGTTTTGTTGCCAAGACTGGATCGCAGAATGGTGATGGGGGAGTGGTGTCTCGACTGGAGGGAAACGATGTTGGGTGCCATGAGAGAGACAGACTGAGGTCGAGCTGGAATGAGTGATCTGGACTGCAGTATTAGTGGCATCAGAGGGAAGTAATTGATGAGGTATGTGAGTGAAGAGTCCGGGGGCTAGTGGATGTTGACAAGCACAGGTAAAATGGTGTCCACAGCACCTTTCCTGTGCCTCGTCACTAACATAGTACAGTGTAAGTGCCACTCGGCTAGGCCTTGTCTGTGAATAAGAACTTCAGATTGCCCTGTACCTTGTTCTGTAGCCTTAAGAGATGTATGCTTTGATCCATTACACACCAAGAAGCTCCGCTTCAAATTATCTATTCCCTTGGTTCACTCACCAGTGCCAGTAACCAGATTCGTTGTCTCTCACCTAGTCACAGTGCTCAGGAGAAGGCAGTGACAGATGCCAACTCTACCTTGGCTGAGCATTCAGATTTTGTAGCGGATTGACTACTAAGAAATTTGTCAGTCACCAATAGCGTTTACAATTGGGCTGTACTATGCCTTGTTTTAATTTTTCCCTGCATGAGTGGTGGGACTAGCAAGGCCTGAACTGTTCTTATGAAAAGCTTTAGGATTGAAGATTATAATCTGCAGGAAGTAGAGGAAAATTAAAAGCAGTATCCTACATTTAAATTAGATGGGGCTACATGTACTATTTACTGCTAGCAAAATACTTGTTTCAAATTGCAGCCAGTATTTTTGTGACCATTAAATGTCTTATAGGACGTTGTGATTGGAGGATTTTGGGACTAAATGACTGGTGCCAGACCGTGGCCCAAACAGGTCACAGCATGTATGTTTGTATATGGTATTAATAGCCAAGAGGCAGCGGAAAACATTGCCAGTGTATCCCATTTGAGACCTCAGGGTGCATACAAGGGTGGGATGGTCGACTGTCAAAGACAGATGAGAGGTCCAGCAATATCTGGCAGGGGTCATCTTCATCTATGATCAAGAGGGCATCATCTATGATGTGTAAAGTAGCAGTTTTTATGCTGCAGCATTATCTGAAGCCAAACAGAAGGTGGTTAGCATTGATGTTGTCTTGGAGACATAAACAGCTTTTTAGGCCTCACCCGAGACAGGGCATGCCTTGTTGCTTGCAAGACATTTTGTTTACAGGGGGCTTGAAGCCTCCCCACAGCTTACTGTTGGCATCATGATCACTCCAGTTTCCTTGCTTCTTTGCTTCAGCATGTGCCGGCTTCTCTTCCTCTTTGAGTGTTTGGTCTTCCCTGGAGCATGGGACACGCACTGCTTCCTTGCCCTGTGTCCTGTATCCTTTCACAGCTCGTGCTTTCAGAGCTACTTTTTTCTTATAGTTGCAGCACTTGATAAGAGTGCATGTGTGTTCAAGCCTCCCTCGTCCCACTCTGTTTTCCTTGCCCCCAGTTGTGTTCTAGCTTGCTCCTGCCCCCTTCCATGTCATTGCTTGCCTTGTCATTTCTTGCCCTGTTCCTCCCATCCAGTTGCTTGAGCCATCCCTCGTGTTGTTGCTTGCCCTGTCCCTCCCACTTCCCCCGTGTTGTTGCTTGCCTTGTCCCTCCCATAGTGTTGCTTTCACTTTCCCTCAAGCCCTCCTCCAGCGTTGTTGCTCACCCCGTCCCTCCTGCCAATAGGTCTCTATTATGCAAGACCTGTTGGATTTATCTGTGTTTTTAGCCATGATGTTCAGCATGGCTGAAAGTTAGAAAAAAAAGCTCTACGGCACGGCCAGTGAGGACTACACCATACTCCTTTTTTTTTTTTTCCTTCCTTCGGACTTTCAGACATGCTCCTTTACAACATGTGTAAAATACATTGATGAAGCCAATAGCTCTTGCATAGGTGAGACCTCCTGGCTTTGCCAATACTTGTACAATGATCATGATGATGAATAGTAGGTGAGGGATGGGCTGCTGGTTGGCAAGGTCCTCAGGGTCTAGTGTAGGTTTCTTTAGGAGTGGGAGGACCTGGCCTGTCTTGAGATCTTCTGGGAAGATTCCTTAAGGGAGGGAGGTACTGACAATGGTAATAAGTAAGGGTAAGAGCATCTCGAGAGAGAGAGAGCTTTGATGAAGGACACTGATGAGACATAATATTCACAAGAAGTGGCTTTGAGCGATTTGGGTATGTCAGTGAGATCTGGTTTGCAGCAGTTTGTTTGACAGGTGGTCAGGGAATACTGACAATGGCTAGATTTTGGGAGAATTGTTAATAGAATGTAGTTAGGATGGGTCACAGCAAAGGTAAATTATAGATGAGAGAACAAAGGAGTTGGCACTGCTTGGTAGGAGAAGATGTCCATGAGAGAGGATAGGCTTGTGAAGTCAAGGCATAAGCATAAGGGGAAGCAAGTGATGAGTCACAGGTGGGAACAGTTAACAGGAGGAGGCAGTGAGTAAGTGCAAATGGGGTTATAGCTGATGGTTGTCGGGGTGAAAAGGGACATGCCAGATGGGCGTGGCAGTGTACAGGTGACCAGAAATTATATGAGATGCTGCTTGATGGGGATGGTAGAGAGTAGGGGCAAGAGGGAGGAGAAGATTGGCTGCAGATTAAGGTGGGAGTTGGGTGACACAGGAGAGAGGGTACAAGAAGGACTGGCTAACAGAAGGGGACAAGGAAGTTTTTAAAAGACAAGTGTTTTTTGTTGCCAAGATAGGATCACAGGATGGTGAAGGGTGCCATGACAGGAGAGAAAAGAGGTTGGCTACCAAGAGGGGAGAGACTGAGGTAGGACTTGAGCGAGTGATCTCAACTGGGCAGAATTGGGATGAAGGGGGTATGTGACAGGATGGCCTATGGAATCTGCGAAGTCATGACCACTTTTGGTGGACCGTGTGATTATTTCTAGAAAAATATAGCAGAGTTTCCGACTGATATCAAAATGCTTTCCATCTCCCACGCTTTTCAATGCGAAGTCAAAGCAGTGTTAAAAAGAGGAAAAGGCTCCCTTTACAAAATTCGAAAAAGGTGCCTGAAGAGACCAGGGGCTGTTGGATGTTGGAGAGCATAGTTAATAAGGTGGATTGAAAACATGTCCTGTGCCTTTTTTTTTTAAACAAATTTTTTATTGTTTTTTTTCCCTTAAACAGTCAGAGTTGTCAATCATACAACTGGAATTAGGCATATAAGGCAGTGTTACATAGCATGGTATTCAACATATGAAAAAACAAACTACTGTACATTCTGTTATCTATAGTAGCACTAGCGTCATGTCTCGTTTCGGCCAAGAAATTTATGCATTTATTGGACCTTACATAAGCCCCCTTCAAAGAAGATGAACATATATATTACAACTCAACCCATCCCATCCCCTCCCCCTTCCACAGCTGTTCCGGCATTTTCATCATTTATATATATGACCTTGCAACCTATTCCATGATTATACTTCTGCATATTAACAGTGCACTTCTGCTAGTTTAGCCCATCCTACACTATTTCTCGTTTTTGTCACAAACATGCTATGGGTTATTGTGTGTTCGGGGTATTATCCATTTGTTCCAGGTCCGCACCCTTTAGTGTTTCCAGCTTTGCATCCCAGTCCAAAGATATCGGATTCTTCCGCAATCCTTTAGTTTCCTCCCGCCATATCGCTGCGCTCTCGGCGCCACCCCAACGGAGCATTTCACTATGCCAACTGTGTATTGTAGGGGGTTTCAGTGATTTCCACCGCATAGTGATGGCTCTTTTTGCTATAATGAGGGCGAGATCCGTGAACCTAGACTGGACCTTTTGCTTCTTCGTACATTTATATAAGCCTAAGATACAATTCTCAAGCGTGTCGCCCAGTTTCAGGTGTGTGGTTGCATCCATATGTTGTCTAACTGACTCCCAAAAGCATCGCAAACTAGGGCATGCCCAAATCATGTGAGTTAGGTCAGCATCAGGCAGATAGCAGCGCAGGCATTTGTGTTGTGTTTGCAGGAACATTTGTTGTAGTCTACGTGGGGTAAGATACGCTCTATGGAATATCATAGTTTGTATGAATTTAAATTTAGCATTTCTGGATACTCGCTTTGGGTATTCTACGATCCTACCCCATTCTTTGTCTGATAAATCCCTCCCTATGTCCCTTGCCCACCGTTCACGTAATTCTGTAAGGTCGATTGCGGCGTGCGCCCGTATCCCCACGTATAACCATTTTATAAGGTGCCTCCCTCTGCCCACATAGTATAGGGTCTTAACCAGTTCGTGGTTTGGTGGTTCTTGTCGTTGCGGGGCCCAGTGTTTTTTGATGTATTGCTGTAGTGCGGCATGTAGCAAGTATAAGTGATCTGGCACCCTATTCTCTCTCACAAAGTTTTCGTGGTCCATCAGTAGGTCATTATTGAAAAAGTCTCCCACTGTACTGACTCCTTCCTCTAACCAGGCACCTATCCTGCGCCTCGTGAGCTTTCCGCTATTCAGAGGGATCCCTATTAGTGGAATGTTCCCAGCGTAGGGGCGGCAATGGGAGGTGTATTGCAGTGCCGCTTTCCAGCACTGAAGTGCTGTATGCATTAGGGGTGGTATGTTCGGGGGAATTTTACTGTGTGGTAATAGCAATGCATGTAAGGTGCCCTGGTCTATGTCATGTTGCGTGTATCCTATCTCCTGAAGATTACGGCCCGCTGTCCAGTAGGACAGCCACTGCAATTGGCTTGCATAATAATATGCTCTGAGGTCGGGTACACCCAGTCCCCCTCTATTTGTCCCCAATTGTAGGTTCCTAAGACTCAGCCAGCGCCTCCCGGTTCCCCATACAAGGTCTGTGAGTATAGTGTCTAGTGTTTTGAATGTTGCTGTTGGCACTAATATCGGTAAATTAGCGAAATAGTACAGGAGCCTTGGTAAGACCACCATCTTCGTTATGGCCGCTTGTCCCGTAGCAGAAAGTGGTAGCGTGATCCAAAAGGCGACACTGGAGCGTATGGATCGGATAGCTCTGGTAAGGTTACCTTCTAACATATCCGTGTGCGATCAGTATATTTGTATACCAAGATATTTGAAAGTGGACTGTGCCACTGGTAGGGACTATGTCCCAAAATCTATGGTGTCTGGATGTATATTCTCATGAAAGAAGAAGTCATTAGATTTTGCCGCGATAATGGCGAGGCCTGATATTTGTTCGAACCTTGTAACTATATATGGGAATGGGATCCAAAGCACCCAGGAGGTCCCGCAGGTATATTATTAAGTCATCTGCGTAAGCAGAGATCAGATGTGTCATGTCACCTATCTGGACCCCAAGCTGTTGGGCCTCCAGACGCAGCCTGAGTCAGGGGCACGAGCGCCAATATAAATAATAGTGGGGACAATGGGCATCCCTGTCGTGTGCCCCTGAATACCGAGTATTCATTGGAGATGTGCCCTCCCGTGCGGGCTCTAGCCATAGGAGCTGCATACAATAAATGTAACCATTTGAGATAATTTGGGGGTAAACCAAATTTTCCTATTGCCTTGAGCATATATGCCCAAGTTAGCGTGTCGAATGCTTGCCGTAGGTCTAGAGCAATGCAGCCAGCATTTTGATATTGTTCCGGGATGGACTCCATAATGTGGTGTAATCTCCTAATATTTAGGGAGGTGCTAACATTGGTCTATATGAATAAGTTTATGTAGGTGTAGGTGTGGAATGAGCCTATTTGCTAGTATTTTACTTAGTATCTTATATTCTGTCGGTAGTAAAGACAGTGGGCGATATCCGGCCATGTCCGATTTATCTCTTCCAGGTTTTGGGAGCGAAACTACCAACGCCTGTGCTGTGGACAGCGGTAGGTGACCAAGCTCTAGCAACTGATTATATAGTGTCTCCAATTGGGGAACCAGGGCGTCGGCATATGTGTCAAAAAATTCAATCAGTAATCCGCCCAGTCCTGGTGCTTTGTTTCGGGGAAGCCCTTTCATGGCTACTCTTATTTCAGTCTTGGTAATGGGATCAGTTAAAGCTTTCTGGGCCTCTGCAGTGAGTTGTGTAAATTATCTATGAATGTATCGATGTGAACATCATCTATAGCATCTGGTTTGTTATACAGCGTTATATAGTATTGGCTAAAGGCTTCATTTATTTCTTTCTGACTAGTGACAGTATCACCGCTAGGAGTAGTGATTTCACTTACTATAATAGTTGGGGGGTCATCTCTCAGTAATTTCACTAGTAGCGTCCCTGTCTTGTCTGCATGTGTGTGTTTTAATTGTGTATATGTTCTGTGATATATGACTCGAAGCGACTCAAGGAGTTCCGCGTGTTGGATACGCAACTCCTTTAGTGGGATCTGTTGCGTAGTGTCATTCGCAGCCTCTTGTTCAAGTATGCCCATCTTATTCTCTGTCTCTGTTAGCTTTTTGTGTAGTTCCTGTCTGGCTCCCACTGTCGCACTAATCGCATTTCCGCGAATAACTGCCTTGAACGCATCCCATTCGACGGAGATGGAGGAGGCAGTATTAGCATTTTCTGTAAAATAGCACGTTATTGTATTAGCCAGAGTAGTACGGAACACCGTGTCTTCTAATAACTGTAGTTGTAATTTCCAGGTAGGTACAGGAGTGGGTATCATGCCCCAAGAGAAAGTGATTTCCAAGGGGTTGTGATCAGAGAATGTCTTTGCTAGATATGTGGTGTGTGTTATGTGAGCTGCTATCGTTCGTGAACATAAGATTCTGTCAATTCTCGTATGCAATAAATGAACTGGGGAGTAAAATGAATATTCTTTGTGCGTTGGGTATTTCAGTCTCCATACATCGCTTAAGTCCCATCCAGTAGCCCACCCACATAGAGCTCTAGCCTGTTTGGCCGATCCCGTTCCACGCAGGGGAGGGTGTGACAGGTCCAGTGCCACATCCATGACTGCATTACAGTCCCCTCCTACAATCCATGGGTACATATCCCAGCCTGTGAGTGTTTGGTTGAGACCTGCAAAGAATTTATCTTGATCAAAGTTTCGGGCGTAAATATTACCCAATATGATGTGCATGCCATCTAGTGTCCCGTGTAATATTATGTATCTGCCCTGTGGGTCTACACGTCGCTCCAATTCTATAAATGGTACCCTATGTCTGAGCCATATCATTGCGCCCCTCACAAATGCTGAATAATTAGTGGTGAAGATTTGTCCTTTCCATTTTTTCCTCATCTTTGCTGCTTCCCACTCTGTTAGATGAGATTCCTGAATAAATACTATTTGGGCTTTACGCCTGAGTAACTGTGCATGCACCCTATGGCGTTTCTGTATAGAGCCTAGACCCCGAACATTCTATCTGATTAATTTGTAGGTGTCAAGCATGTATGTCTAAGTGTGTTGGTGTAGGGGAACATTGCAGATATAAAGGGAAGGTTACCGTCCCAATTAGATAGACAATATGTGCCGGAACTGCTATCCCCCCCCCCCCGAATTTCCAATACTAGGCCCGGTTGGGGAACTATACTGGGCCAAACAAAAAACCCCAACACGTGTAACTGTACTGTGTGTACATAGTGCATTCACTGATAGGGGGTCGTTGCCAACACCCAACACGGCGCTAAAACTTCTCGTGTTTGAGCTCTGGATAAGGAGCCCGGGACTAGTATTCATTCTAAAATATCGCCATTTGTAAAGATCACATAGAAAAAGTATACAAGGTTTAGCACCATCTTTGGTAACGCAGTCGACAAGCTAAGGGCTTGTCCAGGTAAACAGGATTGCACTTTGGCCCTCTTAGTCCAGTAGGCCATCCGCTGTCTGTGGTGTCACACTAGGGAATAAGTTCAGGCTGCTTTCGGAGTCCGATCTATTTGTGTTGTCTTCGACTCCTCCCAATCCGGCTTCAGAAAAAACCACAGTACGGAAACCGCCCTCCTCGCCGCAACAGACGACATCCGCACCCTACTGGACAATGGAGAAACAGTAGCCCTCATCCTCCTCGACCTATCAGCGGCGTTCGACACAGTCTCCCACTGCACCCTAATACGCAGACTCTACGACGCAGGAATCCAGGACAAGGCCCTCGACTGGATCCGCTCCTTCCTCTCCGGCAGGATGCAGCGGGTCAGACTCCCCCCTTTCCTCTCGGACCCCACACCTACCACCTGCGGAGCCCCCAGGGCTCCTCCCTCAGCCCGACGCTCTTCAACGTCTACATGGCTCCACTCGCCCCCATCGTCAGAACCTACGGACTCAACATCGTGTCATACGCAGACGACACCCAGCTCATCCTCTCCCTATCCAACGAGCCCAACACCGCCAGACGCAACTTTCGAGAAGGCATGGAAGCCGTCGCCAAATGGATGAAAAACAGCTGCCTACAACTAAACACCAACAAAACAGAAGTACTCATCATGGGCCCAAACCCCGATGGATGGAGCGACACCTGGTGGCCCCCCGCCCTCGGAAACCCGCCAACCCCCACGGACCACGCACGCAACCTGGGAATCATCCTGGACTCCGAGCTCAAAATGGACCGCCAGATCAACTCTGTCTCGTCTTCCTGCTTCCACACCCTCCGCCTCCTTCGTAAGACCTTCAAATGGATCCCCCTCGAACACCGAAAGACCGTCACTCACGCCCTGGTCACCAGCAGACTCGACTACGGCAACGCACTCTACGCCGGAATAAACAAAAACCTCACCCGCAAGCTACAGAACATCCAGAACGCCGCCGCAAGACTGGTCCTCAACCTGCCAAAACACTGCCACATCTCCCAGCACCTGCGCACACTCCACTGGCTCCCTGTCGAGGCGAGAATCACCTTCAAGATGCTCACCCACGCACACAAGGCCCTCCACGGCACCGGACCAGCATACCTGAACAGCCGACTCAAATTCCACGCACCCCAAAGGACCCTACGATCAGCCCAGCTCTCCTACGCTGTGGTCCCCCGCACCAGAAAGACCAGATCGGGAGGCCGCTCCTTCTCCTTCCTCGTGGCCAAAGCATGGAACGCCCTTCCGCTCCACCTCAGACAGACAACATCGCTCCCCATCTTCGCAAGAAACCTCAAAACCTGGCTCTTCGACAGACCCCCTCCTTGATGGATGGAACCAGCACCCCCCCCACCCACCCCTAGCGCCTTGAGACCCTTAGGGGTGAGTAGTCGCGCTTTAACAAACCCCTGATTGATTGATTGATTGATTCTGAGGAAGCAGAGGCCATGAGAAGATCACAGTCTCTAAACGTAGACGCTGCTTCAAGTGCTTGTTCCTTACTCTGTTGTACTTGTTGTTGCGTCGGGCCTTGTGTTTGCGACTTGCGGATTGATTTCACCGTGCGGCGAGGTCGCCTGTCGTTCGCACGTCTCGGGCTGTTGGGCAGGCTGTGGGAAGCGGAACCTGCCAGGGCGGCTGGGTCCATTACCTCGATCCATTCCTCAACGTCTTCTGGGCTCTCAAAGAAATACGTCTTATGATCATGTATGATTTTCAGCCTTGCCGGGAATAACAATGCATATTTCAGCTGCATTCCTTTCAATTTCTTCTTAACAGCCATGAAGGAGGACCGCTGTCACTGCACCATAAGAGTATAGTCCGGATATAGCGATATTCGGCAGTTTTCAAATCTTATTTGAGAGCGCTCCCGTGCCTTCTGGAGTAAAGTGTCCCGGTCCCTGTAATTCAGGATCCTGGCTATTAACGGGCGAGGTGGAGCGCCCGCTTTGGGTCTCCCAGTGGGAATCCTGTGAGCTCTTTCTACGCAGAAATAGTTCGATAGTCCATCAGGTGCCACATGGTCCTTGAACCATTGCTCCATGTAACGGGCGGCATCCGGCCCCTCGCTGCGTTCCGGAAGGCCTATGACCCGTACATTATTATGCCTGGCTCTTCCTTCTGCGCCTTCTATACGGTCTTGGAGGCCTGTGACTTGCTTCTGTAACTGCTGAATCTTTGACACATTTTGTTTGTGTTGCGGCACTACTTCGTCCAGGGTTATGTTATGCGTCTTCACCTTATCCGCCAGTTTGGCGTGGTCCGCTTTGAGAAGGGTGAGCCCAGTTGTGAGAGCGCCAACCTGTTGTTCAATGGCCTTCCGTGATTCCCTGACCTCCTGCAGTAGAAAGTCCAATTTATCCGTAGGAGTCTCTTCATTAGTTGGCGGTACACAATTTAGGGACATCGGGACTGTCGCGTGGTCTGGGCCTTCCACAGGTTGCGTGGTGTTAGTGGCCATTTCTTGATTTTTCCCCTTGGGGCGCCCCATGTCGTTACTGTGTGCGACCACCTCGGTATCCTAACAAGTTGCGTAGCGGAAGAGTTGTCGCTGGTGGGCCACCACTCAACCACGAGTGGGTGAGACTGACGAAACAAGCGGGAACTACGCGCCCTCAGCCAGTAGTTCACACTCTGCTTTACTCGTGGCTACGTGTCAGCACACCAGTGTGTGTAATCCCACTGCGCTTGAGTATCGCCACTGTCCAGCAATGTGCGCTATGCCTCCAGTTATTAAGAGTGAGGCATGTGCAACAGTTGTTTCCGATGAGGGGATCAGCTACCAGATAGTCCTAGTCTATTGGGGTTCACCGCCAAGTCGAGGTGCAGCACACTGGCAGGAGGACACTCAGGGTGGTTATTGTCTAGGGGGATGCAGCCTCGTCAAGTGACTCTCTCCCACCCTCCGTGTGGGATATAGAGTAATGTCCCCAGTTAAAGGCAATGGCAGTCCTGTGGTGTTACTCTCACAATGTTAATTTATTTCAGCATCAGCGCGCCATTAGGGAGTATATGGAAACCCCAACAGTCACAATTATTGCCGCCCTCACTCAAGGGTCGTTGCGCGCTTCATTGGGGGAAGGGGCACGTCTGTTTCCCACAATGTTGCACCCCAGCAGGGGAGGGGGGCCCCCCTGGTGGAAACCCCTCACCTAGAGATGAAGAACCGGGGAATCCGGCGGTTCCTCTCCCAGGCTGCAATCCGGGTTTCTGTTCAAGCGGGCTGCTCTTCAGGCTCCGTGTCTTCGCAGCAGCAGGCGGCTCTCAGACTTCTTGGTGTCCGGCAGCCCAGCTCTGTCCCTCCGCTTTGCGCTCCAGGCACAGCAGAGTCAGAGATACTGCAAGGGGCCCGGCGTACTCCTCTTTGTACAGCGCAGTCGGGGTCAAGATACCGGTAAATGCCTCGAGGGGAGTCGATTCACAGGCGGCCCCCCGGAGCCTTCACAACGTCACTCCCATGTCCCCAGTCAGTGGCATACCGTGGTGGACGCTCATGTGCCCGTGTCTGGCGGCGCAACACACAGTCTGTGCCTCTGTGGAAATGTGCAGTTCCAAGCGTGCTCCGTAGTGCCTGCCGATCCTCAATCGCTATCAGGTGGGGCCCCAGGGGATCGGCATCGTCGTAGCCTCTCAATTCACTCAACGCTGCCGCTCCCCCACCGCCAGACTATGGGTTCCGTGGGGTCTGAGCGTCACCGCCTTCTATGTTCTCCGTGCTGGGGTAGGCGCTCAGCAGCAGGCCGCCGCCGACCTCCCAGGCTCCACTGCCAATTCAGTGCAGCTATACACAGCTACCGGGTAGGCGCGCACTGGATTCCGTTCTCTACGCCGGTGAGAGCTTCGCTGGGGGACCGCTCTCTCGATGTTCGTGGACACACCGATCCGCTGCTGCTGCAGACCAGTTTCGATGGGCTGCAGGGGATGGCGAATCAGCAGGATATTCCAGCCCGGGCTCGGAGCTCACTTAAGCAGCGTCCGCCATGTTCTGCGGTTAGCCACGCCCCCGACATGTCCTGTGCCTTTTCAGGGTAAGTGCCACTCGGCTGGGCCTTGTCCGTGAATGATAACTCCACAGTTTCACCATACATTGTTCCGTAGCCTTTAGACATGCACGGTTGCTGCTTTCTTTATGATAACTTCTGTATGCTTCTTTCCTTTACACACCAAGAACCAAAGTATCTATTCCCTGGATTCACTCACCAGTGCCAGTAGCCAGATTCTCCTGCTATCTGCTGGTCACAGGACTCAGGAGAAAGCAGTCCAAGATGACAACTTTTCCCTGGCTGAACACACTGATTTAGCAGCTGATTGGTTACGAAGGGTGTGATTTAGAGTTTGGCAGAAGGGGTACTCAATCACAAACATGACAGATTTCCTCTCTACCTTATTGCAAGTGTGCTTAAGCCTATTCTACTTGAAATAGGGTGGATGGAATATTGTCATGTTTCTGACGGAGTCACTCATCCTCCAAACTCTAAATCAAGCCCTAACACATCTGTCAGTCTCATGTAACAATGAAGTATACAAAAAGTGATGGATGGAATGCTTGAATTAATCTCAGCCACTGGTAATTACTTAGCGTCTCATCCCAATCCGTCGTCATTTTGCACGCCATGGAACCTCAGTTTAGACACAGCCATATGTAAATCAGTCTTGACCCTGCTCCAATGGGAACAGTTAAGCCTGAACTGTCAGGGCAGGTCCTACTTGAACACAAGTAACCCAGGACTGGTTTCAGCCAGGTATAGCTGGGTTCCAGTGAAACAGTGTGCATGGATCCATGCCTCGGCATACCCGTCCCACTTAGTGCGACACAATGAAGTACACAAAGAAAGTGATGGGTGGAATGCTTATTAATTTCAGCCAATCAGGGAGAAAACAGTTATTATTCCAAGGCATTATGCATTCTGTTACCCGTCCTCTGCGATCATATCGCTTGCTGTCCTGGGTTGCTTCAGTTGAACTAATTAGACTATTACACCTTTTATCAAAAATTTGTAGGTTAGAAGCACAAGATTGAGAAAGTGTCCGTACTGATGCGGAGTGAGATTATTGGCCCTTATTCACAAAACTACTCCTCCTATGCCACTTACCACTCACATCTTTCCTTGTCACTTTGCTAAGCCTCTGACAGATAGCCAGAGCCACTCGTGATACCACTAAGCTTCTTTACACTGATTAGTACTGGTATCACCCAGTAACTCTTAAGATGCTCTGACTACTTGCCAACATCCAATCAACACTACCCTTTCCCCACAGCAGTCAGCCACATATTTGTGCAACACTATAAGTTTTTACCAAACCCATTTACATCTTGAAGTTACTAGGCTTCTCTTGCGCACATCACTAGATCAACATTTGTGGACTCACAACACTGCTCACTCTCACCATTTAAATCGTCGTACCTCCTACATAGATTCACAATCCACTTGTTACAATACTCATACCATTTCTTTACTATTCACTATTCAGTACAATTTAGAACCTAAGTGCCATGCTTTCTATTTGCACAAGAGACACCAGTGCCACAACTCCACTTCAGGCAGGACCACTTGTCCCCACACTCACATCCGCCATTTGCGAAGCTGATTGCTTACATAATTCACTTAATGCTCATCTCACTCATTCACTGTAACACCCTAACAGAGCACCATTCAACCACTTTCAGTACTACACAGCAACATCAGCAAAAACTGATAACTTGGTCACAGAACAAATTATTTACACCATTGACTCCCATCATCCCATTACACCAGTTAAGACCCAAAACACAAGATGGAATGTCACTTGTCTCCATCACTCGTTCACTGACACCTCACAGCACACATTCAGCTGTATGCATTATCAGTCATCCCTTCAAAATACCAGTATGAGACACACTCGCACCACCACCTACTGCACCAGTCACTCATTCCACACTCTAGCATTCAGGAAGTTGCAACAGTACTTACTATCGGCATCAACCACTCACACTATCACACAAGCACATTCTAACTTGTCCACACAACTACCTACCACTAACTTCACCGCCATAATCTGGTATTTGTATAACTTAACCACTTACAAAACCACTTTCACTACATACATGTTCAGTAGCCATTTACCTCTGGTGCTTTACGACTAAGGGCCTCACTACGATATCGGGCGGAGTTTCCTCTGCCCGACATAGTCTCGGTCAAGGGACCGACTGACACCCAGTCGGCGGTCCTGACCGACTAATTAGGATGCGACCGAACACTGTTCGGTCGCACTCCTATACTTTACCGGAATGCATGCTCCCATTGTAAAAATGCCAGGTGCAGTTCATCCCTGCACCCCATGGCAGGCATCTCAAGGTGCAGGGATCAACAGGGGGGCACCAAAGGTGCCCCCTCGGCCTCCAACCAGAGGCCGCGCACCAAAGGGGGCCCCCAAAGTCGAGTTCCAACAGCTTTTCTGTGTCTGTAAGGCCGGCACAGAGAGGCTGTCTCCACCCAACATCGTAATCCCAAGGATGGAAAGAGCCGCCCTTGGGATTACTGGCCGCATTCCGACTGGCTGACGGGCTCTCCGAGCCTGTCGGAAGCCAGTCGGAATGACCTTTCGCATTCCTTTCCGACCGACTCTATCATAATGGGTCGGAATGACCTTTCGCATTCCTTTCCGACCGACTCTATCATAAAGGGTCAGTCGGAAAGGAATCTGTCCAGCATATTATGATGCAGTCAGAGCCGTTTCCGACTGCATTGTAATTAGGCCCAAAGTCAGTACACCACTCCTCTCAAGAAATACTATCTTCTCTTATCACTTGCTTACTATTTCAAAACTTTAACTCCTTTTAATCAAACCACTCTCCCTTCAGCTACATGCATCATTTATTCTCAGCTATGCCCCTCCACAACACTCTACGCTTCGCCACTCTACTCCACTCGACAACACCACCCTACGCCACCACTCTATAATACCACTGCTCTGCTACCACTGCTCTCAACGCCCTTCTACTCACCACTCTAGGCCACTGGACTCCATGCCAATGTGATGGAGCAAGGACTCGGACACGAGACTTGCTCGGAAGCAATCCTCTCGATTTAACTTACTAGCGAATTACTAACAAATGTATTTTGTGATTAATAATACGCATTCTCATTACACGCGGGAAAAGAATGAAGCTTGCCTATGTGTTTACAAACTGCAAATAACACGGACGTAGGACTAGAACGCATTTAACACGGGATCTTTACTGCGCATGCGTCTACTGCATCTATGTAGTATGACGTGCTGACGCTTGGAGGGAAATTCTGGCGCCTGCGCAAAGAGCTATAAAATGTCCGCTTGAAAGCTCACATGCATGGCACCTGCTTTGCTGAAATTAGAAAATGAGTTTATAACTAACGCAAATGCAGAAAGAGAAATAACAAATGGTATGGGTCAGAGTAGAGGTTGGTGGTATACAGTGAAATCATTTATTTTTGAGAATAACACTTTTCCTTTTGATTTTATTATTAGTGCGTATTTGGGCCTGTTAAAGTTGTCTGAGTCGAGTAGACTGATATGGCGCGACGCATGCGCCCTGGTACGGAAGCTTGGAGGATGACTAAAGATTTGTCATGCGTCCAAGGTCGGCGGAGATGTGCCTTGGGAACATGAGGGTGAAGAGTTCATATGAAGGAACTTATTCGAGAAAACAGTTACAATTGTATTAATAAAGTTTAAAGATGTATGGGAAAGGAAGGGGAGAATAAAAGTTTGAGGGGAGGAGTTTGGAAACAATGGTTTAAGGGAATGAATGAAGTATAAGTATGGTGTGATGATCATCCCCCCCTCGCCTGTCCAATCAGAAGTTAGTATTCTGTGAAAAATGAAACATTAATGGGTGGTACATGCCTATGGAAAGGTATAATTGAGGTAGTTTAGTGAGAAGAGAGAGCATTTTGCTTTGGGAAATTACGAAGAAGCTTTGGAGCACGTTGAAGAAGCCTGAGAGCGGGGTGTGCCGGGGTGGTGCTGATGCTCTGAAATGCTGATGAAGAAACTGAATGCAGAACCATCTATTTGAATTGGGTGGGTTAGAAAGAAGATCGCGGAAGAACCACGAGGAGGAAGAGAGTGTCAGAGAGGGGTGTGACGTAGTCGTCGGTAACTAGAGAGGTGAAGTATCCTGTCCTGATTTCCTGTCCTGAAGTCTTTGTCTCCCGTTCTGTCCTGGGAGGCCCTAACCAGCCCTTTGGCCAGGGGGTTGGTCTTCACACCATACTTTGGTAATTATGAAATTCATCGTTTGATAAATGCTCTTCTGTCTCTATCCTCTTCTTTCTGAGCATAGTTATTGTGTGGATCTGAATTGATAAGTATTATCTGAAACGCTTTGAATTGGCACTCCCGTGAATGAGGGTGTTTGTACTGAAACGCTTTGAGATGGTTCAAAACCCCTAATTTAGATAAAGATTTAAAAACTTACTGAGTCTGTCATTATTTTATACTTATTAAGAAATGTATAATAAGTCATGTCAAATATCGCCATCAACTAGTTCTACCTAACTGGTCCATTGATCAGAGGAAAGAACTGTTTGATCAGCAGAAGGTTTAGTTAAAGAAGCGATAACTAGATCTTGAGCTATAAGAAACAGCATAAAACTAAAAAGTTCCAGTGGTTTACTTAGCGCAGAGCGGAAGCGAGTTGTATGGGCCCAAGTGAGTATATGGTAGTGGAGTATCTGTTGCTAGTAGACCGCTGGATCAGTTTTCTGGTAGCAGAGCTATGGTTGTTAGTAACTAGTTTGGTGATAAGTATTAGATTATTGAATTTTGGTTAATGTTTTAACAAAAGAGTTAGTGTCCTGTTTTTATGTTGTCTGGAAAATTCCCGGGGAATGAATAGCAGGTAGCGATAGAAACCACACTGCAGTGAGGTTACTCGTCTGTTGGAATAACACTGAGAAGCTAGGTAGGGCTGGCAGTGTTAAACTAGGGACTATTTTCTGTATAAAAGTGAGTGGTTGAAAGCAAAGAGTTCGCTGGTGAAACTTTAGGCGTTATATCACCTAGTAAGGGTAACCCTGAAGGAGTAGCAGGTTCTTCCAAGCTAGATTGGCAGCAAAAGGAGTTCGCTGGTGAAATACCGGTCTTAAAATTCCCTAACGGGAGATACCGGAAGAGTAGCAGGTTCTCTGGAGCTTAGGTGAAGAGTAAGCGGAAGGTTTTACTCGCAGTGAAAGAAAATAAACTATCCTTTTGATTTAGTGGAACAGGCAGAGTAGCGAATGTTTTTACGTTGTTAATAACAAAGAAGTTTAAAGAATTTTTGAAGAAATAAACTTTTTTGTATTACCTTGCAAAGGGAGGGTCAGTTGCCGGAGTGGTACTGACGTCACAGAGAGCCGCGCTGGGATTGGTAGAAGCAGCGGGCGCGTGACAGGAGCAGCTTGGTAAAGGAGGGGTGAGAAATCGCCTGAGTAGGCTCGACGTCACAGAATAGCCGCGCTGGGATTTGTAGAAGCAGCGGGCGCGTGACAGGAGCAGCATGGTAAAGGAGGGGTCAGTAGTGAGGAGCAGAAACTGACGTCAGGAAAAGGCCGCGCTGACATTGGTCAGAGTACGAGTGTGAGCCTGATTTGATTGGACATTTAGTTAGAAGCCGCGCTAGGTTTGGAGGAGAGAAGGATTGTATGCAGGATTTTGATTTGACTGTCAGTGCAAGACGTACAGGTAGAAGATTTCAAGGGTTTGCGGAATACAATTTCCTGCACCGTTCTTCAAGAATGTATGGAGAGAAAAGAAAGATGTCAATTTTAAGAGAATAAAGAATTTCTTTGTTAAGGATAAGCCTGTGTTGACTAGAGAGGGCATTCCTATTCCGCCACCGAAGACACCAGCATTGTTTATGATGATGGAAAGGGGATATCATACCTGTGTGTGGTTGGAAAACTGGGTAGAATACACGAAAGATGATGGTGTGTTAGCGTTTCCTAAGGATGGTACGTTTAATGGGAGGATTCTTCAGAATTTGAGATTGAAGATGAATGATTTAGAACCGAGACCTAGGTTAACTCAATATGAGGCTTTGGAAGAATGGGAGACTGAGTCATATGAAAGAGAGAAATGCAGAGGTGGAAGATATAGAGGATTCTTTCCGAGACATTTGCATGAGTCATGAGAAGGGCAGATGAAACAGTGGAGGAGAGCGATGGTATCAGAAGTGTTATATCCAGTGTTGATGGCTGAGGAACATTCTGGAGAAAAGTGTAAGGAGAAAATAAAACATATGAACACAGCAGGATATGGTGAATCAGATGATGAGTTACTGGAGGATATTTTAATTAAGAATGCACCACCGTATCAAGAAGCAGCTAGTAAGGTTGTCCCAAGTGCGCCAGTAATGGGAATACCATTAACTCCACAGATTTTACATGAGACATCATACAACAGAGTGTTGCAAGATAATGAAAGAGAAGCTTTGAACAAAACTAGGGAAGAATTAGTACAAAGGATAAGTCAATTGAATTTAAATACTGAAGCTTTGACAGTACCAGTAACCATTGGTCCAGTAATCCCATTATATGGGGATAATAAGATTACCCAGAAATCACAATTTGTGACAGTTCCATTAAATAGTCCTAGAAAAGAGATAGTAATCACAGATGATCGGTTAGTGAAAGTGAGTCAGTTATTTCATTAATGGATCTCCCTATTGTGGAACCTCATGCGGAAACTCCAAAGAGAGTTACGCCAATGAATTTGAGAGAAAGAAGACCTTTAGTTCCAGCTGGAACTGCAAGCGCAACAGTAGTCACCTCTGAAAAAATAGAAAGGTGGGCTCAGGAAAGGGACAATCAGATCCCAAAACCAAAGATTTTAGATATTAGCAGATTGAAGGTGGAATTGGAAGAGATGATGACAGGATGTGTGGGCACAGAAAGATTAAATGTTTACAATGATGAAGAATTGTTGTTTCTATGTAAGAGTATAACTAGGAGAGCAAGAATATTTCACGAGAGATTAACTGAAGTTGCTTCAGAGATTGGAATAGACATAGGAAATCAAAATTGTTACAGAAGCCCTATCGAGTGAATTTTACTGATAAAGATTTAGAAAGTGTGAATGCTTTAGGAAAAAGGTTACAGATAAAAGAATTAATGAACATTTTGCGAAAATGGGGAGACATTGATAAATGGAGGATTAGGTGGATAAGGAAGAAAGAAGAAGTGCAGGCGAGAGAGGCAGCAGCTGCATTTCCAGTAAGAGAAACAGGAAAGGTGGAGAGGTTGTGTCCAATGAGAGAGGTTCCTGGAGGAGGATATGTTCATGTCCCTTGGAGTAGACAAGATATTTGATCGTTTACAAATGATTTTCCAAAACTGAGAGAAAAGCCAGTTGAGTGGTACAAACAGGTAGAGAGGTTTGTGAAAGTCTCAAAGGTGTTATTGAAAGACCTGGATGGTCTATTTGACATAGTGGTACCCGCAGATTTATGGACAGAATGTAAGATCACAATTGATTGGCCTAATGAGGAGTATCCTAGAGATGCAAAAACAGGAGCACCGTCAGAAGAAGTGATGAAAAAGTATCACCAAGTGATTACATATTTGAAAGGGAAAATCCCTCCTAAAGAAACAGATTGGGTAAAAATAGATAGAACGACACAGGAACCGAATGAATCTGTACATGCGTACTATGAACGATTGTTGCAGGTGTTCAAGCAGTATAGTGGTTTTGAGAACATTGGTGACAAAGATATGGGACATTTTGTGTATCGGTTTGTATATGGCTTGAAACCGGAAATTAGTTAGATGATACAACAGCACATGTTGTGTTGGCAAAGTAAGACAGTGGATGAAATTCTAAAGTACGTGAAATATTGCGGGGATGACATAGAGGCCAGGCGAAGGAAGCTGAAAGAGAAAATGATGTGGGCTCAAGTTAAATTGGCAGAGCAGCAGGAAGAGAAGACAAATGAGCAAAATAATAATCCAGTAAAAGAACAGAGTCGAGAGAAGAAGCGAAAAAGAAGTTCCCTTGTCATGCGTGCTGAAAGCTTGGACATTGGAAGAATGAGTGTAAGAGTACTCAGAATAATAAGAATAATAATGGGCCAAATCAAAATTTAATCCCACAGATGCAGAATGAAGTACTTATGAATCAGCAGCAACAGGTAGTCACTCCACAATATCAGGTACCACCAGCTCCTATGCCAAATTTGTGAACCATCAAAGTTTCAGTGCGAACACCGGATTTCAAGGAGAAAGTGGTAAGAATAATAGAACAATTGCACAATATTTTTTGCAGAATGATGAAGAACGTTCGGATACTGCACAATGACGGTGCCTGAGGGGGGAGTAAGAGTACGTGCTTGGCGCATCCTTACCGGTAGATCAGTCAGGTCCATTTGTTGACGGGAAAGTAGAAGGTAAAGACATAACTTTCCTATTGGATACTGGTGCTACCAGGTCTACTGTGAGAACAGCAGACATCCCAAACCTACCCCTCTCGGGAGAAACTATCCAAGTTGTAGGCATGTCTAACCAACAGATTAGAACCCCTATCACAAAGCCAATGGAGGTGCACATTGGAAACTTCAAAGAAATGCATTGATTTGTAGTTTGCGATTCCAGTCCTGTAAACCTGTTGGGAAGAGATCTTTTGTGCAAGATGAATTGCACGATCTATTGTACACCGGATGGTGTCGCTTTCCAAACTCCCGATGAGGACGTAGTCTATAGAATGATGCTGGCCAAACAGGGAACAGAAGTAGATGAAATGTTTTCATTAATAACAGAGAATGAATTGCCGGAAGAGTTGAGAACGACAGTCAATCCAGAAGTGTGGGATTTTACAGGAAAAGATATTGGGCTAATGAAAAATATAGACCCAGTTAAAGTGACAGCGAAGGAAGGTGCAGTGTATCCAAATACCCGACAGTACAAAATGAGTCCAGAAGTAAAAGCAGGAATTATTCCAGAAATTGAACGGATGGTTAAACAAGGCATTCTAAAAGAAGTGATGGGTAGTCCTTGTAATTCACCAATAATGGGACTGAAAAAGCCTAGCGGAAAGTACAGAATAGTGCAAGACCTGCGAAAAATAAATAATATTGTAATTCCCTGTTGTCCAATCGTGCCAAATCCAGCAGTGATCCTTTATCAGATACCATGGAATGCAGGGTGGTTCACAGTAATTGATTTATGCCAAGCGTTCTTTTCTATTCCTTTACACCCAGACAGCCAGTATCTGTTTACGTTTAAATTTGAAGATCGTATTTACGCATGGTGTCGTGTTCCTCAAGGGTACACAGAAAGTCCTTCAATCTTTAGTCAGATTTTGAAAAAGTGGCTAGAATCATTGATTATGCCCAGAAATTCTGTTCTAGTTCAGTACATTGATGACCTGTTAGTGGCATCAAAAACGCGAGAAGCTTGTGTCACAGATACAATTGCGTTGCTGAACCATATGGCTGAAGGAGGACACAAGGTGTCTCCAGAAAAATTACAGTTCTGTCGACAAGAAGTAAGATATTTAGGGCATAAAATAGAAAGAGGAGTTAGAAAAGTGACATTAAAAAAACAAAATTCCCTTCTATGTCATAGTATATTTCTAATGCGGAAGTACAAAAATAGTAAGCACTGAACCAACAAAAATCAAATTAAACACTTATTAATTGTCACACAACGTAATTCTTTATGCCCACTATTGATTTTATTCATCACTTAATCAATCAGAGCATAGCGTTTGAAAAACCATACAGTTAAAAACACTTTATAAACACATATTGATAAAAACATTAATACACATAGATCTGTAATTACCAAAAGACCTTCATCAATTCCTGCCTATATCCATTCTACCTCAAAGGTTTTGTCATACTTAACAAAATCAGAAACCTAGCAAGTTCTATACCCAACTCAAAATATACACTACTATGCAGGATATGCAGTACTATCCTTTGTAAATTCCATATATAATATTAAATTTAAAAACAAAACTTTATTGTTGTCCAAATGTCGACGCGTTTCGGTGTGTCTAAAAATTCATAACCACCTTCCTCAGGACTCAGATTAAAACATGAACTTTTATCCAGAACCAGATCAAGTATCTATAAAAATAAATATAAATAATAAATACAATTAAATTCAAAATATACGTGTGTAAAACTAATACAATTATTATATTGGTTCAGTGCCCCCTTAGTATATTGCATATGCGCTTTACTCCTTAGACAGGTTGTTAACTCAATTTACAAAGAATAGATGATCACTTCATCCATCACTGGTCAAAATTTACTATAATATCTTCTTTAGACAATAGTTATAAAGGACCTCACCCTCAGTATTCTTTATAAGGGGATCTCAGTAAAATAGATGGACTTGTCTCAGTACTCCATCTTCTCTCCTCAATTAACTTAAGTTAATAAGGAACACCCACCTAGAACAATAATTCAATTTATTATTTGCACTCAATGTTCTCTAAAACATATCTAGTGGGTTGCAGTTTTATCCTTATACTTACTCAGTAAGCATTTGGATGGTTGCATGTACCATGAAGTATCAGCAAATACTGTGGAATTCCTTGTTCCTGTATATAAAATTAATACATCACATTAAACATGTGGTCCTTCTCAGTGAAGGCTTCTAGGTTAATATAATATTGTGGGACACTTACCACTAATAAAATTTCATATCACCAGACCCTTGTCTCTCTTTTTCCAAGTTTCTCATTTAACGAATCAAGGCGATGTAATCCAAAAAGCTCCTTAACATAATACTACCGCCTTTCATCAATTGGGTCGGATTTGTATATCTAATTAAAACCAAGAAAGAAAAGGGAATGCCAAATGTTACCCTTTAAATGATATAATCGCCTTACAACAATTAAGTCGATTTCATACTACTAATTAAAACCAAAAAACGAATACGGAATACTAGATCTTACCCTATACCAGTGGTTCCCAATCTGTGCGCCGCGGCACCCCAGTGCGCCGTCAAAGCTAGTCTGGGGCGCCGCACACCAAGCACACAGTTTGGGAATGTACATGAATTTGGCTGTTAATCACGTCTTTCTAAAGCACAGAGCTCTAGTTTCACTCCCTCAGCTGAAAAACATTTCAATCTGTAGTTTGCAGTTAAAATGTCAAAGCCAAGTTATTTACGATGCTCAGGCCTTAATTGCCTCCAGTTATCCCTGAAAAAAATGAATTAATGCACAAATACAAGTTTCATGCTAAGTTATATACACAGGCTATCTGAAGTGTTCAAAATTCATAAAAGGGAGGCATGACATCTGCAGTATTCAATGAAGGTTGATGTTCGAGTTCATTGAGATTGCAGAAGAAGTGAATATTTTGATGCTTATTTCTCTAAAAATAAATTAACATTTCCATAAGTGACTGAAAGCAAATGGAATTGGTTAGAAGCAGAGTTCAAACTCAAAGGTCAGAAACTAAAGTGCAAAAAACATAGGACAAAGGTCAGAACAAATGCCCATAAATAAACTAATGTCACTGATGAAACAGAACGTGGAGTCCTAAACCAAAAGAATCGAATTCCAAAAATGTGGCCAAACCAAGGTGACAGGAAAAACAGTGGTAAAGACAGTGTGTGGTGGGAGAGACCTGGGAGGGACGCATCTGGGAGCCCAGGGAGGAGCTGGCACAGCACTGATGTCATCGTCA
Source organism: Calotriton arnoldi (assembly GCA_963921515.1). Taxonomy (NCBI): domain Eukaryota; kingdom Metazoa; phylum Chordata; class Amphibia; order Caudata; family Salamandridae; genus Calotriton; species Calotriton arnoldi. The sequence goes on from CAWUFW010016065.1 coordinate 325,787, forward strand.
TCTTGGAGCTGAGAGAGAGGCTCAGGCAGCATGCTCCCCTCATCTCAGAGCCCAGAAAGATGCTGAGAGTGCATTATTGGGAACTAGGAGCAGCCTGCGGTGCATCAATGGGAGCCCTCAGCTCTGAGCCCTGAGCTCTCCTGGCAGGTACCAGGCCCTCCCCAGGGGGCATGCACACACAGTCAGAAGGCATGATGACACACACAGGAGGCCAGAACACATAGTCAGGAGGCAAGGACACACAGGCAGTAGGCAAAAACAGACTGAGGGCATGAGGACAGAGATAAGATGCAAGAACACACAGACAGAAGACATGAGATAGACAGCATGCATGAGAACGCAAAGTCTGGAGTTAGGAAGGAGCAGACAGGAGATGTCCACAAAACACACTCCTAAAGAGGACAGAGTGAAAAGGGAGAAAGCCAGACAAGGGTTTACCTGGGGTCATCAGACTGGAGGCAATAATGTGCAAAAACAGAAAAAACTAGACAGCAGATGCAGTCTTCCCTATCAATGCACTGAGGGTCTGAAATAACATTCCTGTATCTATCAGGGCCTCACAAACCCTGCTCAGGAATGACCTGTCCTAAAGACACACCTCTTCAAAGAGCACTACATAACAATGCAGTGACAGTTCACTTCTCCAACAACCCAGTGTCCCTCCAATCAGTTGTTGATACTGCATGGGGCTCAGTAGTGGAGTGGATAGGATTGCATCTATGATTCTAATACCTTTATCGGCTTCATCCCAATTATTTTCAGGGAGAAAAATGGAAATACTCCGGTGGCTGGGCTTACATCCCCCACCCGTCCCAAAAAAAAGTAACAGAAAAGGGAGCCGCGGCCAATGCCCAACAGGTCAAGGGAGCCGCAGGTCGAAAAAGTTTGGGATCCACTGCCCTATACCATTTTTTATTGAATTTATTCAGTATCCCTTATACTACTTTGGAGTTAGGGGCCCAGCGAATTTATACTTCTAATTATTTCCTCATTATGTATACTCGACCATCTGGCAAAAACGCTCGTTGTTCAATAAAGCGGACAGATCCTAAATTTAAATTAATTGGGTATCCCTTACCCCACCGTAACAGTAGAGACCCAAGGAATTTATCCTTCTAGCAATTGCCTCCTTATTATACTTACTCGACTGGTTAGTAAAACCGCTCATGATTTAACAAAGCGGCAATGTCTCAAATTTAATGCTACTATCTGAAAAGCACAATTCACGGGTTGCATACCTATACTTCAACCATACCCATAATTTGAGAGGCCAAGAGAAAAAACATACCCTATTCATTACCTCAGAGTAAACAATACCCTATTTGAGTTCAATAATCTCTGTCTGGCGGTTTTACAATTTCATCAGTATAATACTCTACCTCAGATTTGCTAAATACGAAAAACGGGAAAAGAAATACGATATATTTGATTGTCGCACCCCCTAGCAAATAATACTACATATGCATCATATGTCATGTTCTGTATGTTTCTGTACAGAGCGAATTACAAAACCTGTACAGCAAACACCGTAGTCTAACTTGATTGTAGACCACAATGTACCTACAAAGTAACTAGCTATTTTTTCAGGACATCTATCGTACAGTCTATCTCTCACCTTAAATATAGGAGCAGCGTACCGTCTCACGGGGGTTCTGGTAAAATCGAAAATGAACCACACGTAGTATTTCCTCTTTTTATACGTAACTGCAACGTCGCCCTTAATGATGACGTAGGCAGCGGCCATTTTAGTAGTCTCGCGCTTTAACATAGCGTACACGGGCATAGTGCTGAATGATTCCAGTACTATTTCCAGTTAAAAGACAACCGTGCATAATATGTATTAATGTGTCATGGAAAATAAATAAACCCTCATTGTCTAAATTGCGCAAAAATACAATTTAAAAACTATTTAAAATTGGTGCACATATTCGCACCTTCACTATTTCTAATGTTTTACCCTGAAGTGAAATACGTGCTATAGACAGAACACACGCCATCTTTTTAGGGCCCCCTCATAGTCCAGTAACTAGCCTCATTGTTCCATACGGGTTCTCAGTACGTTGTCACCCAAATAGATGTTCTAGCTGGATATTGCCAAAGTAGTTATATTGACATACAGAGACCTATCTATTGAGTTGTTGCTTCTACTCATGTAAAACATGTTTATCATCTGATTAATCTTTCCCACTCCTCTCTACTATTCAAGCCCTGATAGTAGGTCTTGAATTTAGACATAAAAAACTGTTCTCTTTGTTTCCTCCTTTTTTCAATATCACCACCTCATGTAGATACTTTGGGGTCGATTCCGATTCGGGCCGGAAAAAGCACCGACCGACTCGGATCCGGAAAAAATACCGACCGACACGTACCAGTGGCGCCCGACACGCCAAGTACGATGCAAGCCGCGATAAATCCGACCGACACGTCAGGAAACTAAGCCGACCGACCGACCCGCTCGGAAAATAGCAATCCGGCCGGAAAAACACGCGAATCCAACCGACCGACACGCACCCGGAACAAATCCGACCGAATCGTACCCGCCAACTCCAACCCGCAAAGTACGATGCAAGGCGCGAAAAACCCGACCGAGTCGGACGGAGGACAAGCCGTACGACCGACACGCATACAAAACCGAGCCGAAGCAACACAATACACCGCGACCGGCGCGTACGCAGCATACAAAACTGCACAAACACAGCGTGAGCAGAAGCGGAAAACACCGTACGAGACCAATGCACGGTCCGACTCGGTCACAAGAACGT